>JAEQBH010003440.1:0-153727 GCA_016808115.1 Tetrastigma voinierianum
GTTCAAGTCCTCCATCTTTTTCTTGGTTGATATATACTGAAGTATTGTCGCTACGGTGAACACTTTCACTTGCATACGAGAAATCACCTAATCAAACATTTGGATCAAGTCCAATTATGTTAGTAGATTTTCTACTATTTATTAGTCACTGATTTTTAATAGAAGTGTTTTCTCTAAAATTATTTTTAGAAAACTTATAATTTTTTTTTTAAAGTACCTTTTAGTGATTTTTTAATAATATAAATAATTTCGTAGATTTTTAAAATTGTTTCCTAAATTTGGTTTGTTGTTACCTTGATCGTCTGGACCCTTGGGCATCGGCTAATGTAAACCTGAAAAGAGAGCGTGTCGATGACGGTGGAGTGGCCGCCTCTTCGATGGTCATCCAGCAAAAATGTAAGAATGAAAAAGAGAAGAAAGTATGTGCAGTTGGAATTGTTTACCCTCCTCTCGCAGGGGATCTTCCTGATTTAGAGAAAGTGGTTCACAAATCCCTCCTCTATCTCCAAAAAGAATCTCCTAATCTTAGGGATAAAATATGTGTTTCCTTATCAGGATTATTCTTCTAAGAAGTAAGAGATTTGGAAACTAGGAAATTTGCGGATAAATATCTTTTACGTATTTCCCGCCTTTATCTATTTATCCATAACGAACTTGTCATGTGCGAAAGGACGGCCGACTAGGGGACTTAAAACTCTAGACGGGTTTTCCTGAAGCTAGCCTCCAGGAAGACACCACGGCTCTCACCCAGACGGGCTTTGGTTCTCTCTTCCTAGGTAGTGCTCTGGTTTTAATATGAGTGGGAGGGTTTAGGTCCTTCACATTTGTGGAGCCAGAGCGGACCTTGGGCCAGCAGGCCTAGTCCCGTGGGTAGTGAGTCCTAAAGACCATAGTAGTCACAATGCCCCCTTTTTCCCAGTTAGATTTTATGCTTTTCTAGTTGGGGGAAAATACTATATTTAAACCTCAGTGTGGAAGGTTAGAAAGGACTATAAAATTAATGTACATGGTAGTGGAGAGTGGTAATGTTTGAAATTCACAATAGTGAGTAGAAACATTTCCAAACATGTACGGCGCATGATATTCCTAATGACACATTTGCATCAGAATACTCTAACGGTCTTATAGCATGTTCAGAGTGTAAAATAAAATTAAATTATATTTTTCCGAGTTTAATGGCTAAAACGAAAATGATAAAAACTCGAAAAATTCTTGAGGCGAATAAATTTGGTAAAAATGTCAGAAATAAAGGACCTAAGGGTCATAAATGAGTAATGTAAGTGCCAAAGTATAAAGAAATGAAAAGAAGTGGAAATGAAATTGAAATGAAGCTTTAAAGTGAGAAAAAATGAGAAAAATGAGAATTAGTATGTAGCCAAACAAGGTTTAGTGAATGATTTTGATTAAAAGACCAAATATTGGTCTTTGAGAGACATTTCTCTCATTCCCTCATTCCCTCATTCTCTCAATCTGTCATCTCTCTCTCTCTCAAACTCTCACCGAGTGCACCTTCCACTTTAAGGAATCGAAAATCGCTTGGATTTCCCTCATTCTTCTAGTCATTTTGTTTCCAGTCTAAACCCTAGACTGATCTCGCCTAAGCTGAGAAATCGAAGGACGATCCATGGTGAGGAGTTGTGGCTAGGTTAAGAAAAACTAGGGTTTTCGCTCCTTCTTATAAAGTAGTTGTAAATCCAGCCTAGATCTATGGAAAAGCTAGTGTATTGGGGTAGAAATCAACCCTAACTGGAAACCCTATAATGGTCAACTGATTTTCTCGTTGTTCTTCTCGTCTCTTCTTGATTTAGTTTTGTGTTTGATTTGTCAGAACTTCAAATGTTGAGATGATATATGTTTATGTGTTTTGTTTTGAACCTCAAGCAAGCTTGATTTAGTGTTACAACCCTTCTGAAAATTTGCAGTCATCGTCTTCCGATTTTGATACAAAACTTCAATCGGACATAACTTTTTTCGTCCGAACTCTGATAGGCACGTTCTTGGACTCTACGGAAAAATCTTTGAGTCCAGAATCTAACCATATACTATTGAATGGCAATTGATTCTCACATCAATGCTAAAATTTTGATTGTATCACCAAGTGTACTAATTGCTTGGTTGTGTTGATGTCTAAGTTGAGTTTTTCTTTTCCCGAATCCCCCTAAGTGTAAGTGAACCGTGTGGGCGTCCCATAGCTTTAAATGGGATAAAAATGAGCGAGACAATGCACAAAACAAATGTTAAGGATTTTCCTAAGAAGGAGGAATTAGGAAAGAAATGAAAGTGTATGGAGAAAGGGAGTCGGGTAGAAAGTAAAATCTGTGAACTCCTAGAGCCCGACTAATATATGATTGTTAATTGTATTGGAATAGGGGTTGAGGAGGAAAGCCGGGTGATCAGAATTTAGGATTGGAATCAAGTGCAACAAGCTTTTAGTTTGTTCTTCGACTATCTTTGCCTCCATTTTGGGTTTGTTCTCACTCCTTTCTCTCTAATTCCAAAGTGTTTGAATGATTACAAAATGATTTGAATTGCTAAAATGATTTATAAGAAAAAGCATGTTGGTTTGATTTAAATGATTTGAGGCAAATGATTGTGAAATGATTTGCATATGAAAATTTACATGAGTATTGAAAATGAATTGTTTGTATAAATATACATACTATACTATATATAGCATATGAATGATTTGAACGCCTTTAATAGAATGTCAAGCCCAGATTATATTCGAGTTGAGGATTGATTGGAATACCAATAAGGTTAAATTAGTAAATCACTAGCGAATGACGTAATGATGTATTTACTCCGATCTGCCTTGACCGGGCGTGTCGGTAATGTTCTAAATTGATTTATAATAACCAATGTCGGCAACCTAGCGGGAGCGTGCTATGTTATAAAACAAATGTTTTATATACCGGCTTCTGACCTTGGTAGGACCGTGCCATTGATTCCATTATCCGATGCAGAAGTATAGGTTAAATTCGTTTAAGGGAAAATTGAAATGATAAGAAAATTGTGAAATGCATTATTTATGTTTTGAATTATTTATTGCATATGAAAGTGAATATTTGGAATGATCAATAAAGCTGTAATGAATGTATATGAAATGAATATATGTATTTGTGTTTCGTTGAGTGTTCAAAAATATTCAAAAAGCAATAGAAAAATTGCATGATTTGTATTAAGCGGAAATGGAAGAAGAACTATATAGAACCACCAAGCATAGAAAATGTCTTAGCTCGTTATTTTATCATCGTGCGATTCTTGAGAGAAACAGGAACAAAGGCAAAGTGCCTAAGATTTAGAGTCATCGTCAAAGCCACACAGAGGATAAGTAAAGCTTCGTCATATGCATACATGAATTTGATTTGACCATTTTTGTATTGAACAACAATTCGAAAAGTGAACTCTGATTTTGTTTTTGTAAATGTTTTTTATGTTGAAAACGATTAATAATGCCGTATTGCATCAAGGTGGGAAATTGACCAAATGGGCATATAATGTCATATCGAATGAAAAAAATGCATTTGTGAACAAATGATGGGGCCCCCTTTAAGTTAAAATGGTGTTTACGTATATATGTTCATTAGGTTAATTATCCTTTACAAAATGAGCATTTGAAATGTGTCTTAAATGAGAAATTGCAATTCAGTTTATGATAATTATCAAGCCTGAGTTGCATAGAGCTATGGTATTGAAAGTGTTGTGTTGTATTAGTGTTTGAATATATCGTAAGTAAAGAAATCTTGGTAGGCGCGTTAAGACGTTTACAATTTATTTTGAATATATCGTAAAAGTAAAAGTACTGGTAGCGCAATAGACGTTACACATTTAATGTGCCTATTGATGTTTCACCCCTATGTATAGGGGTTAGGCTTCGAATGCTGCCTCTTTTACTATTTCACAAAGTCTTTCACCTGTTGCAATTTCTTTTCTCACCGATAGCCCCACGTAGGCAGATTTAGCCCAAGCAATCATGGGCCCTCGACATCTTTTAATTTTTAGGTGAGTTTTTGACTTTGTTGTTCCATTGCCTTTGTTATGTTTTGGTCTCGTTTAAGGTATTTTGTGTTTAGAAAGTTTTTGCCTCTTTTGAGGGTTCGTCCATCGTTTATCAATGGGGTTCTAGTGACGAAGCTATAGGCAGTTTATGGGATATTCCTAGGTTTAGTGTCATCCCATTAGATCCCATAAAGCTTCTTGGTTCACGGTTCTTAGGTTTGGTTATTTGTGGGTTGTCAAACATCCAAAGGGGGATTTCTTTTATCTCTCCAAGGTTTCACTCCTTGTTTGCTTGAAGGTCCTCGGTACGATCCTCTTTTCCTTTTTTTACACCGTAGTATGGCGAGAGGTTAGGAAGGGCTTCTCTGTGGTTGGGCAAGAGGGACCCTCGGAATCGCCCACTACAAAGCCCTAGTCATTTCTATGTCACGTAGATGGTTGGATCCTTTTGCCAAGTCCTTGTTGACATTAGTATGGAGTTATCAGTCGGGACGGTATCTCAGTTGTAGGAGGGTAGATAATGTCGTACACTTTTCGAGACGGTTCTTTCTTTGGACTTTGCACCCATCATAGTTGGTGAAGCGGTTCTTGCATATACATTCGAATGTCTTTGGATCTTAATGGGTTGCGGGTGTGCTAAACTTTCTCTACTGATTGATCTTCGGTGGTATAGGTTTGTTTTATTTACACTTTGAAGCAGGTTGGGGGGTGACCCTATCTATTTGGCCCATGGCCCCTAGTTTGCAATTTATAAAGATATGAGCTCATAAGGCGGGGGTGAAGGGTTGTCTTAGTGTAAGGGCCATTGCATGAGACCTTGAGCTCTCTTGGGCTCCATTTGACCTCGACAGGTCCCTAAGTTCAGGGTTTGTCTTAGCTTTGGTAGGCCCATTCTTCTCTAGATCGCTCCCTTTCCCGACATGCCCCTTTTCCTTTGGACTTTATAAGTAAGCCTGAGACAGGTCGGCCTAGTTAGCGGCTAAGTGGAGAGGCCGGTCTGGAGCGTATCATATCATTGCTCGATGCGAGGCGAGAAGCGCAATCCACGAAGCTCCTCTTGTTGGTGAGAAGAACTTACGGGAGTTAGAGGCACCAACCCCTTCGTTCTAGTCCTGTCATCCTCGCTCATTTGCCGAGAAAAGCTCGTCAAGGGTGAACATTTGTCATTTGCCAACCTTAAAAGTCGATCTGCAGGCGGCTCCTCAGCGGAGTTCATTGGAAGAGTCTGGCCAGTTGCTAAAGGAGCGAGTCGACTTTGTTAGGCGGGATCAATCACCTTTGGTCGTCTGGGACCCCACAAAGCCTGCCTGGTCTGCCAAGAAGAAAGGAAAGATAAAGGTTACCCTGGCGGTAAAAAAAAAAAAAGAAAGATAATAACTAAGTTCAGTCAGGCCCTTGACGGGATTCGAGGGCTTTGTGGAATTTGGTTGGATCGGCCGTGGGACCTCTTTGAGAGGGAGAGGGTATATCTATCGCCTACTGCTTAGGATTTGTCGCACGGATGTCGCGACGACGAGGTGATCGGGGAGGAGACTACCCCCGCTCACGAAATTATCTAAGCGAAAAGCTCCACAAGCAATGGCCTAGATGAAGGCTGGGGCCCGGGGCGGTGGTACTATGGACTCTCGAAGGAGCAGGCCTCTGTCTCCTGCGGCTTTGGAGTGCCTCTCGAGATTCACACTGTGAGAGGCTTGTGCATTCTTTGGAGGAATGGGGTCTCGACAGGGCTCATTCAGATGGAGTTGTAGGAGGATCCATCATAAATAGTTGTTGGGTCGTCCTTCTTGGCCAGGCTTGCAAATGCCAGCCCTCACAGGCCAAGGCTACCTAACAGACTGATGCTAGGCTCGTATGTTCTGCCATAGGAGTGGGGCCAGATCCTTCGCGAGACCACGATGGCTCTTGGTCCAGGCTTCCCAGAAATCATTGATACTGGGGCCCTTCCCAACAAAGGGAGTCTTGATTGCACATATACGCGCTCTACGGCTCTTCTCAGTCTAGGTTATGGCTCATCTTTGAGAGTACTCCATCCTCCGCCCACGACCATTTGATAGGAGTCAGCCGTAGCGTGGCGGAAAGCGGGATGCTCATCAGTATCCCACGACTTCTTTCCGTCAGTTGAGCTGACATGTTTGACTTTTTAGTACATGAACGTGAGTTTTGTGTTGTGATTTTCTTCTAACATCTCCTCTTTTACAGGTTGTCACCTCTATTCGGAACATGGCTCTCCAACATAGGGAATTCCATTCCCGGATGGACGATGCCGAGAAGCTGCGACTTTATGCCTAGTCGGTCGTTTCCAAGCACCGGGGACTTGAGGCATGCCTCCTAGCGAGTCAAATCTAGGTCTAAGCCTTGCAGGAGTGGGAGGTTAAAGGAATTTGGTGCAAAGAAGATTCACGAGGGTGAAGGATAGGGATAAGGCTAAAAAGAAAGCCCAAGTCGCCCGGCTGGCTGCCTTTGCAGCAGGTGAAGCCAAGGCAAGGGCGGAGGATGATCTGGCTAGGGTCAGAGCTACAGCGATTACGGGGCTAGGCACAAGGTGGGGCGGGACGCCCACACGGAAGTTAGGATGGACGCTAGTCTGGCTAAAGCTCGGGCGGCTAAGGATGGGGTGTCCTCCGCTCCGGCTCTTGGAGTGGGCAGGATAAGGAGCCTTGGAGGAAGACACCGAAAGCCACAGAGGTTGATTGTTTCTTGTAACACGGATGTTGTGTATTCCAAACACAACATTGTGGAGACTAAGGTTCAGGATGGTGTCGACTCCTTCGACCCGCTTCCTCCAGAGTTCTTTGCTAACCTCAAATTGCCCCAGGCCAGTGACCATTGAGGTCATAGCGAAATGAGTAGATCGGAGCAAGTATGAAGGGCCGGAGAGTGCTTGTTTGGGACAGGCTGATTTTGCCTTTCTTTTCCTCTCTCCCTTTTTGTAATTGGCTCGTTTAATGGCAGAGACATTATGTAACTATCGGCGCTATTGGCTTATAAAATACGATTTTATTTTACTTAATTGATTCCTTTTCTTTCATAACTATTTTCCCTGAATCTTGACTAGGATAGTTGCTTAAGGATATCAATGTTAAATCTTTTAGGAGCTAGAAGCTTTTAGGGATCGCACATGGGCTAACAGGTCACCATCCTTGGGTTTTGGCTCTAGCACATCAGGTCTTTTGAAAGTGCCAGCAGGCTAGGAGCCGCAAGTTTGGTATTTTGAAAGTGCTAATAGGCTTAGAGCCACAGCCACAAGTTTGGTATTTTGAAAGTGCCAATGAGCAGAGCCACATGGTCTTTTGAAGTGTCATCAAGCTTAGACCCACATCCCAGTCTTTTGGAAAGTGCTAGGAACTGACATCGGCCTTTGAAAATGCGAAGGCTTAGAGCAACTTATCGATCTTTTGAAGTGCCAGTAGGCTTAGAACCACATGTAACACTCCTATTTATACCCTAGTAGTTATATGACATGTTTAGGGTATAATGGAAGTCAAATTTGTGTTTTTCGGAAATTTAATAGTTAAGTGTGAAAAAGGATATAACCAGAATTATTAAGGAAGTCAAAAGGAAAATGGTAATTTGCCAATTTAGGGTCTTAAGGGACATTGAGTTAAAGGTTATGTGTTATTGTAGAATTTTGATAAGTTGATTGTCGAGTGAATAAAGATGGAGAATTTAAGAAGCGAAGAAAAACTTTGAGCCAATTGCATGAAGACAACAACTTGTCTTCTAGAAGGAAATTCTCCATTTGGGCTTAGGAAGTTTTGGCATTTGATGGTGTTTGGAGAATAAACAATTTTTTTGGTTTGCTCTCTCCATTTTCTTTAGCTCTCCTTGTTCACGTAAAGAGGAGGAAAGGAAGAGAAGGAAAGCTAGGTTTGAAGGTTTCAAGACAATCCAGATTAGGAAAAAAAAATCCTAACTCTCCCCGTATTTGTGTTTTTGCTGGTTTGAGTTGGGTTTGAGGTTAGCTTATTTTTTTGTTTGGTTTGGTTGTGGTCTTTGGTAAGGACCAAAGATGTGAAAAATTATAAGCGAGTGGTTAAGGGGAAATTCTGCCAAAATTTCCCTAGACCCGTGTCCTTGTTTTGGAAATAACATGGCCTACGAACCTCCTAATTGGATGATTTTAGTTTTAGATGAAACCTAAGAACCATAGATACAAATTTCTAGAAGAGATTGAGATTTATATCCTATTCTAAAAACCATGAAATGAGTTCTGATAAGATGCGATTTGACACTCTATAGGAGTAGTTCATGTTGTTTGGACCATATATTGGGTCATCCTGATCCAAATGATGTGAATCAAAATCCTCCTAAAACTATACACCAAGGAAAGTAACTTTAATGAAGAAAATATGGTCATATTATATCTCTATTGTTCCCAAAAATTCATTTAATTAAGACACCTTGTCATAGGCTTGCATTTTTAGGGCAGTCCGAATATTTTAGTCCATATCTTCTAATTTAAAGGTCTAAATGACCTGATCTATTAGCCTTTGTAAACTTAAGACATAGGTGAACATTTTATTAGAAGATCACTTTTTTCTAAAAACCTCGTTTACTAGATCAAAATTGTAGTTGGAAATGGACTTGGGATGTGTTAGTTAATATTCTAGAGTTGCGATGCTTGGGTGACATCGTGATGCTAGATGGGGTCGTCACGACGTTGGAGTCATAGTTACAACGTTGGAGTGAGAGAGTTGAGACAATAAAGTGTGTCGCGATACTATTTTTCACTGTTCTCATGAATAGTACCCCTACCATGAATAGTAACTCTGCAACGAAATGAATGTACATCACAGCATAATACAACATTGATCAAAATGGGATCCAAATCATGACCAAAACAAGCCAGAGAATGAGCCAAATGGGGCCCATGTAGTTACCTAAACGAGGTCCAAAATAGTAAGTTGCAGTAACAGTAGTCCCTATAGGCATGCCCATCTATCTACTACCAGGTCATAAGCAGTCATTTAGTTATATGTGTTTCAATAATGATTATAACAGTATTAGTAATATTCGTTAACATGTCACATTTTTACATATGAACGTGTACCTACTGTACAGTGATTTTCGGTTATCCACATTCTATTGGGTTATTAAGGCAAACTTTTATATGAAATAAGTCATTGGTAATGAACAACATGAAAATGATTAATTCTGAAGTTAATACATATCTGTAATGTAATATGATGTACCTATAGGTACATGTTGTACTGAAATTTCTGTCATTCATTACTACTGGAATAATGAACATTATGAGTATGAATTAACTAATGAAATATACTCATATTTGTGTGATGTCTTTGACGACCGCTGTGAGTGTCCATATCGTATTTGTTTCCCCACTAAGCTATATGATTAGCACATGTTCTCTATCCGTGTAGGTACCAAAGATAAAGTTTGACGCAAAGGACATCTTGCATCTGTCAAGGCCAACACAACAATAGAATCCCACCAATGTAGGTGTTGAGTTTGTAATAGTAAGATAAATGTATGACATGTAAATCATGTTTTTGAACACTACTATAATTATGTTATCTATGAACATGAACTTTTAATATTTTGAAAAGAAATGATTTCCGCAAATAAAAAAGGGTAATCTTATTATTCAAAAATAAAAGAAATACTATCATAAGTTTTGGATAATAGCTCTCAGATTTGTGGCACTCCTCGCTTAACATAGTGAGCCCACCATAACAATGGATGGGGAACCATGGTCGGGAAGGGGGTTTTATAATTGTTGGTATCAGAGCCAAGGTTTAAGTGTTTCTTGAAAACTGTTAGATTAAAAATGTACCTACATAGTATTGTGTTGGCCTAATGCGGATGTCCTTGTATGTATATTGACTAGAATGGACCAATCTCAGGAAGCTGTGGAGGAAATAGTCGAAAGCGTTAATCCTATGGACCTTGATCCATGCGTCTCCTGAGTCAGTCTTAGCCTAGGCTAAGAGGTGAAGACATGACGTTCCTATCGTGTCCAAGCGAAGTGATGATCAAGATTTCTTAGGATATGGCAAGGGTCTTAGATCGACTCAAGGTTGACTTGGTAAGAAAGCATGGAGTAGAAGAATTCCATGGTACAAGTATGGAAGAGTCAGATAAAGCTGAGTTTTGGCTTGAGAAACCGAAAAGGGCTTTGGACGAAGTAAAATGTCCCCCTGAGTAGATGGTCAAATGTGCGGTCTTACTTCCACTACTTAGTGGAAGTTTAGCTGCCTCAGTAAGTATGCACCAGAACCAGTTCTTATTAGAACCTTCGGATGTAGACAGTTTGAGGATGGCCTAAAGAAGTCTATAAAAAGGTACCTCACAGCTATTATTTCATTGCAAGTGGTGACTTTCTATCAATTGGTACAAGCAACTATGAAAATTGAAAATAAAATGGATTAGTAGAAATGAATCCGAATAGGGTTCTTCGGTGGTCCCTCCACAATTAAAAGAGCTAGAGAATTTGAAGTTGAATCCGGTGCATGAATGCGCTCTTAGAGAAAGAGCGGACTACACCAACATCTGGAACCGGTAGGGGCATTTCAACAAGCCGAGGTGAAATACTTAAATGCCGACACTACCACAAACGTCATTTAGGTATTTGTAGATGGCTAACCGGAGGGTGCTTCAGATGTGGGAGCACAGACCATCTCTTAACAAACTGTCAAAGAGAACCTGGAGCTTCTAGAGATTAACCAGGAAGTCATAGGGGAGGATCTAATGCACCTCCAACGATTCATGATCGGGGTAGAGGGTGTGGTGCTTCGAGACAGAGTAAAGGAAGCACTGTATTAGAGACAGTAAATCGCCCTACCACTATAGTCCTAACTCGAGCCTATGCTATGAAGGCTCATGAAGATCAAGATGCACCAAGGGTTATAGCAGGTAATTTCACTCTCTATAACACTGAAATGCATGCTTTAGTAAATTCAGGCTCTACACATTCTTATGTATGCACTGAACAATTGAGTGATAAATTGCCATAAGTAGAGCCTTTAGCATACAACATGCATGTTACTAGTCCCCTAGGGCATAGTGTTAGAGTCATCCGAGTGTATAAGAACTGTCCCCTAATGATCCATGACAGAGAGTGTTCAGTTGATCTGATTGCTTTGCCTTTTCATGAGTTTGATTTGATTTTAGGGATCACTACAAGAAAAAAGACCTATATTGACATATATTTTGTTGACATTAGGTAATATATGTCATTGTATATTGTTTTAATAAGAACCATGACTTATATAATTCATATATAAGTAACCATGACATATGTGTAAATTTGAAACAGTGAAAATTATTATAATATGGCTAGCTTGACATAAAATGATAGCCAAGAATTATGATTTTAGACATATATATTATAAATGATTCTAATAGAATGATATTAAATGACTTAGGATTTATAAGTCAATATATCATATTATCCTACTTATTGAGTACTCTGCTATGTTTCTTAAAAACCCATATTCGTTTTGAGAGCTTAGGGCTGACTCTTTGCTCTAAACCTTAACCTAACAAGCTATTAGTTTTATTTCTCTACTCAAGTCAGAAATCTAGTTGGTTGGACATTGGTTTCCATCTTGAGGAGGGATCTTTAGTTTGATTTTTATAATATGGCCACTATTGCGAGGTTTTCTTTTGAAATCACGGAAGGTGAGAGAAATTGGGGTTTGGGTTTTATATATCTTCTTGAAATGGGTAGGCTAGGTTTGAGAAGAAAACTTCAGTTTTTTTCTCCTCCGGATTATAAGAGTGGGTAGGTTAGGATTTTTTGAGTTCTTACATTCTTATTTTTCATAATGATCTGTGGTAATGATTGTAACACCTTAACCTGAATACCATTGCTTCCTATAAGGATGTCAAGCGAGGGTGTCACTTTAGGCTGGGACTCTTTATGCGTCTTCTCGAATTTGGCTTGTGCACATGGGTTTATGGGCTGGTCGATACACAATTTTTGTAATAAAAAAAAAATCATATACATATACCAATAAAATACCATCGTAATGGTATTCATCAAAATCTATTACACATATACTTGAGTCCCATTTACTTATACATGTATAATTACTATGAAATATATTACCATGCAGTGGAATACAAAATATATTCATACTCCTTCATTAAGTGTTCAACTTATACAAAACTATACATATACAAAACTATACAAAATCGAAATTTCGAAAGCTAGATGGTGAGCATCTATCTACGAGATGGCACGTGCTGGCGATGTGGGATGTCTTGCCCTCTTGCCTCACTTCGATACCTACACAGATTGAACACCCGTGCTAAGCTTAACGCTTAGTGGGAACATAAGCATGGACGACCACAACAATGATCGTCACAAGCTTATACACATGATTCTTATACTTATACAACTCATATAACATATAACTCTAACAATTCTCATCTTGTCTATTTCCTTCCACATGGTTCATATTATATGCATCTACTCTTTTCATATGCATTTTACTAGTCTTTTTCATGTTGCAAGTCATGTCTCTATTCTATGTCTTTGGCATGTGCTATATCTATACTTTCATATATGCATCATTATATACTTCTCATCTTTCGTTTCTATAGACTTATTGCATTCCATGTGCTATTACCTTATATCATTTCTTATCACGTGTATATATCATGTCTTATTTCATGTAGTGGCTACCGTATCTCTCACTTTCATTCTTCATATTCATACTTGTACTATCGTATGCACTTTCATATTATATCACTTTCATCTTGTACTTGCATCATATCTTTGTCATCTGTACTATTCGTATACTTCATATACATTTTAATACGTTCTTATTCTATCATATACTTCGTGCTTCATTATACTTTACGTACTTTTCTTGTGTTGGCTTAAAGCGATACTTTCATATCATATCTTTATTTTCATATTATGTGAATTTTTATCTCATCTTTCATATCTCCCATAGGAGTACAAGACTTATACTTTTACTATCATATCATATACTGTCATATGTTTTCACATATGCTTTCATGTACGTTCATATTCTGTACTATCATATCATATACTCTCATCTTATACTTTTTATCTATTCATTCGTGTATTCATATATTCATATCATTTACGTATTCCTGTCATTCATTCTTCTCTTTGCATAGCATTTTCAGGTATTTCATATCGTATCACTTATCCATGTATGATCTGTTATGCTCTAGACTCTTTTTATTCTCTTATTAGACTATTATGAAATAACTAGATGGTCTCATGAAACAAGGGAAACAAAAATAGAAAAAGAAAACTGGTTTGAACAAGGTCGGGTTCACCACTTTCAAATTTCATCAAGGTTGTGAACCCCACTTGTCCTCCACGGGCATAAATCTGAATTCTTTACTCAATGGGCTTTCATAGGTCGAGAGCACCTCAGCGGAGTTCGAGTTGAAGAAGTTATGGTCATCAATTTAGAGCCTGGCGGAAAATTTGCACACACGGAAAATTCGCACCATGAACGATGGTGCGAAAATTTTCCTTTGGTACGCCTTTGCGAAATTTACTTTGTGACCAGCCCCGAACTACAACGAGATTTTCACTACACTCAGTCCTAAACTGAAAACCACATAACGCCTTCTCAGTTCAACAAAACTCAGTTCGACAACATGGTCCATATTGAGCAAAATGGCCATTTACAACCCTTAAACCAAATACTAGCAATTGAATGGCGAAATAAACTAGGGAAAACCCCTACTTAGACATACTCAAAGAAGGTTTTCATTATGAGATGAAAAACTCAAACACCCCAAACCAAAACGAAAACTCATTATGATTCTTGGAAGTTTTATCACATTATATATGTATACATTTCTAATTATACATAGGACTCCATATAGTTTTTGCAAAGAAGTGAAGATGTATATACATCTGGTTTATTAATATTTTGGTTGTATAATTTATTTTGGTAAGATTAAAGTTTGTGTAGTTCTTAAGTTTCATTACATGGGTTTCATCTTATACGATAATTAGTTAATATTATTTTTTTATTTCCTTATTTTATTTGGTATAGGTATGTAATTAATGAAAGACTCGAAGATGGTATTTTTTTGAGAGATTTCAAGATGTATATCTGAATGTATTACTAATATTTTTAGTTTGTCACAGTTATTTATTTTTGTAAAGATTAAAGTTTGTAGTTACTAAGATTTTATTACATAGTTTCATCTTCAACTAATAATTAATTAGTATCATTTGTTTTATTTATTTTTTTATTCTATGGTCGGGTTAGTAGAAAGACTCAAAGGTGGTTTGCATAGAGAGACATTTCAAAATCATATACATACATGAGTTATTAATATATTTTGATTTGTATAATTTATCTATTGGTTCTATGAGTTTTATTTTGATGTATGTATAAATAGAACTTGATTTACATTATCTTTTGGTATATTTTATTCTAAGTAAAGTTGTTTAGTTCTGCGAATATATTATTTTGTTTGTATATTGAAAGGGAGAATGACTTAATTCAAATTAACATGATATATATGCCATGTGTTTTTAATAGCTACATACAAGAATTTATATGGTGCATTGTAGTTTAACAGAGATAAAGTCTTAGTTATGAAACAAGGTATATTTTGTAATAAGTGTTTAAATTAAGCGTGATTTTCAATATGCCAAACAAGTTATTTTGCATCATACTTCTTCATTCCTGACATTATTAAGAAATCTATTAAATTTTTTGAAGGTATCATGGCATATACTTCTAGAATTCCAATTTATAATCTATGATGGAAGATCCTTACCTTGACATATTTTTAAAGGAAACCATGATTTATTTGAACACAAACTTTGACATATTATGAGTGGTAGAAGATTATATTGATTAATAGAAAAACAGTTCCATTAACATTTTATATATGTCGGGTTCTTGATACCTACCTTGACAACTGTGATAGATGACATATAAGGCCCAGGAAGTTATGATGACATATAGCACTCACGATAGATAGTTAGTAGCAGACAAGATAGGTCTTTTCTTATAGTGGATGGATTGGTTATCGAACATCAAGCTATAGTTTACTATGATAAGAAAAGCAGTAGTGTAATGTTTTGACACCTATGATAGTAACATGATGTCAAATTTGGTTGATGTCAAATGTCATTCTACATGCAAGCTCGGTGTTTTCTTAGAAAGGTTGTTAAGCCTTTTTAGATTTAGTGCTTGACTCTAAGAGGGGACAGGTGCATCTGAAAGATATTCCGGTGACAAAGGAATTCCTTTATGTGTTTCTTGAATTCTGGGTTCTGACGAAAGAGAAGTAAGATCGGCTATTGGTTTACCGCAGGCGACTCCTACTTCTGGGCACTTTACCATGGCTCGACTAAACTAAAAGAAATTTAAAGACTGACTCTGAAACTGTTAGACCCGAGGATTCGAGTCGGCACGGGGTGTCTTGGGTTTTGTTTTCTAAAGAAATATGGCACTCTCTGGGATGTGCATCAATTATACGACAAATAAATGAGTAACGATGAAAATAAATATTCCTTGCCGATAATAGAAGATCTTTTGAATCAGTTGTAAGGAGCAAGTGTCTCTTCAAAGATAGACCTACGACTGGGATTTTATCAACTTCAGGTGAAAGATGTTGATGTTCTGAAAATAGCCCTTAGAGCCCGATATGGTCATTGCTGAGTTTAAGTAATGCCATTTGTTAGGTTTGACTAATCTGACGCATTCATGGCTTGATGAATAGAATTATTCCACCTATGGAGCAGGTTTATGGTATCCATAGATGACATCCTGGTGTATTCTAAGGATGCATAAGAACATGAACACCAATTGAAGATAGTGTTGTAGACCTTGAGAGAAAAACAGTTGTTCTCAAAGTTAAGTAAGTGTGATTTTTGGCTTAAGGAAATTATCATTCTATGACTGTATTGTGTCTGTAGAGGGATATTAGAGTTAACCACTGCCAAGATTGACGATTGTAAGAGTTGGAAATCGCCTTAAAATGTAACAAAGGTGAGAAGTTTCTAAGTTTATGGTATTACCGGACGTTGTAAATGGATTCGGCCATAGCCTCTACACTTACTAAGTTACTCCGGAAAGGGGTAAAGTTTGAATAAGATGACAAATGTTAGTCCAGTTTTGATCAATTAAAGAAAATACTGGCTGAAGCACCATTGTTGACTCAGCCTACTCCGGGTAGAGATTACGCCATGTATAGTGATGCTTCAAGGATTTGTTTGGGATGTGTATTGATGTAAGATGGAAAAGTGGTGGCATACGCCTCAAGACAGATGAAATTGCATGAGTAAAATTATCCCACACATGATCTCGAGTTGGCAACGTAGTGTTCGCTTGAAAATATAGCTACACTCAGTTATATAAAGGAAAAATGTATCAGAAGGCCCCGCCCCAAGAGGTACGATACAAAATCAGAGAGTGCACACATGAGCACTAAGTGTCACTGTAGTATTTTTGGAAGAAATTGTGAAATGATAATTTATGGAACCCGGAATGTTGTAATAGAACAAGGGTAAAATCGTAATTGATCAAATGGGATATGAAAACCATAATCAAAGAAGAGAAGAGGCCATAATAGAAATAACCAAAGTTGAAGTGCAAATGTTAAAGAGATGGAGGACTTAATTGCAATTAAGGCATAAATGATAATATAAAAGGAGAAGAGACAAACCCAAAATTCATTTTGGTCTCCTTTTTTCTAGGGTAAAACGTGGAGAAGGTTGGAGAAGAGAGAAAAGAAGAGGAATATGAGAAGAAGAATGGTGAAGAATTTCAAGTGATGTGAATCCTTTAATTTGGGTTTTTGATATGAATTCTAAGGTTTCCATGGATGATTAGTTGCTCCTTTCCTAGGGTTTTGTTAGGATATAAGATTATCCTAACCCTATAATTCTTGAATTTTTGTGGGTAAAACCTTAATTGGTATACAATAAACATGGAATCCATCAAAATTTTATGGGTTGTATGAATTGGTAGACTTGAGTAAGAGTTCTTGGATTTTCACCTAGGGTTTGTTGTAAGAAGTTCTAAACCACCAATACAAGTGTGGTGGAGTTGTTTTGGGTAAATTCCATGTTGGTTTTTAGGAATGGTTGTAAAAAAGAGAATGTCGATTTTAAGGAAATTCTTCACAAATTCTGAGAAACCCCCGTTTTTTGCTTTGCTTATAGATTAATTTCATAATCATCAAAATTAATTGATTTTAATTGTTAAAGAACCATAAGAGATAGGGCTACATATGGAGAAGGGACCAAGAGCAAATTAGAAGCTCTAAGGCTCCCAACATGGATCGGAAGGTGAGCCTTGCGTAGCTCACTCCGATTATGCTCGTTTTGGGTATTGTTGTAGTGTTTTGGCCATAAGTGGAGTTTCACTCATCCAAATTGAGTGATTCAAAATTATGGGTAAAATATACTTCTAGGGGAATAAGTTAGCAAAAGGAAGTGCATGCAAATTGTAACCCCAAAGTGCCCAGAAATTTGTCAAAGTGGAGCTATGTGCAGATTCCTGCTCACAAATCAGTAATATAGATGTAAAATACAATAACTTGAGTTTTTGTGATCCAAATTGGGTGATTCCAATTGAGAAGAAACCTTAGAACCATAGATTCAAATTAGGTGAAGAAAAAATTTCCACTTATGGAGTTAAGACTCTCAGAAATCATGATAACAGTAGGTGATTCTGAGCTGGAACTAATTTGGCATCAAAAAATATTAATTTAAATTTTGTGTTATGTGGTCGAGGGCCTTAGAGAAGGAATTTTAATTGAAAATTTAAAGATATGTCATTGGATATATAAAGGACTGATTCCTAAGAGTTTCACAATTTTAAAGACCTGCTTAATAATTCTTTGGGTAATAAAGTCCAGAGTATTGTTGGAAAAGGTTTACCAAAATGAGTGGGTTTTTTTGTTAGGGCTTTTTAAAGGTTCGGGCGGTAAATTGTTAATTTGGATTTATATGAATGTCAGACCCTAAAGTGCCCTTGCGTGTGAAGTACATTAAGTTTTACGCCATACGCAGCGATTAATGCTTTCGGGCCGATTCGCTTGAGTGTGTAGGCTAAAAGCAAAGGCGGTGCCGTGGAGTCGCATCAAGTTTGCAAACAAAAAGGTGAGTGTTCTAAACCTATTTTCAAATACTAGTGTATTATTATAAACCTGCTTTACACCGGTCTTTAATGGTTTTGATTGTAAACCATGTTTTAAAGCAAGCAATGAGATTTAGTATGCTAATGGTTTTGAATTATGAAACCATATTTAAAGCAAACAATGGTTTTGAGTTGAAATCACATTTCAAAGAGCAAGCAAGCAAACAAAAAGAATATTTTCGAAAACAGGCCTAACTAAAATCCCTAGTTTTAAGCAAGCATACCTAAGCCGAGGTATTCCAGACGCACACCTGGTGCTTAGGATATCATTTATGCATTTTAGATTTGCCTCGGGTCGACAAATCCTAGGTCATGCATCATGGCATTTAGAAGAAGACCGTGGCACGATCGAGTATATGTGGTTAACGCTAAGTAACTAAATTATGGTGATGGAGACCTAAAATAACGCACCATATTTATCGAAAAAGCGGAATTGAGCCGCTCTTCCACCCAGTGAGTGGACTCCAAATCTCACCCGCATCTGGCGATGCCTGTGCTCCCGCGGTTCACTAAGGTACAACAAGAAAGAAAGGCCTCTAGTGGTTCATGATTTATAAGCATGTTTATACAGATTTGAAAAATCAACCATCGGGTAAAGACTGCTGAGTCTGTGCCCCGTGTTTGTTTTAAAGTGTCAGCTATTCCAGTTCTATTTTTATTTTAGCAAACTGGCTGAGCTCGGGGCCTCGCTTTATTTTAGCATGCTACTGAGCCTGTGCTCCCATGTTTATAAAAAAGCCGTATAAATCTTTAAAGCAAAATATTTGCAAAGTTTTATAAACTTTTAAAGCAAAGCAAGGTAAAGAAAGCAAGCAAAAGATTTGAGAAAAGTTTTATAAACTTTTAAAGAAAAGAAAAGCAAAGCAAAGCAAGCAGGCATGAAAAGCTTATAAACTTTTAAAAGAAGGCAAGTACAGAAAGTTTTAGAAACTTTAAAGTAAGCAAGCAAGGCTCTTGGAAAATATCCTGTAAAAGAGAGTTTTACAGTTTTGAGATGTTTTCAGAAAAAGTAAAACATTTTATAAAGCATACACTCACTGAGCTCGTTTTGTCAATATTTTCCTAATTTAAAACTATTTTCCTGTGCACAGCACCCTGACGCCGGAGCAGACAAATTCTCCCGACTGTAGATAAGTGTCGTGACCATCAATCTTTGTAAGGAAATACTTTAAATTTGTATATTGGAGTATATGTATGTACATAGTGTAGTTTTGTGAAATGTGGTTTGAGCCCTCGAGGCTCGTGAAAGCACGTTGTTGATTGCCATATTTGGAAATGTAATCAGGTATACAGGATTTAGACATGTCTTATATGCAAATTATGTCAAATTTTATAAAATCACAAGTTTAGAAAAGAAAATTTTTTATACGAGATTTAAGCAAAGAATACGCTTCGTCTACAGGATTTTCTAGTCTTTAGAGGTAACGGCCTGGATTTCATGAGCTGCCGCCGCACACCCGCCGACAAGAGCGGGGTGTGACAGCCAGACAAAAGCCTGTATACGATAACCTAAGGCTTGAGGAGAAATGATACCAACACAAGTTGGTATCTGAGCAAGATCTTAGGAAACCTATGTTATTAAGCATCGTAGAGCTGTGATGCAATCTTTACACTCATCGGAAACCATGCATTTTCAAACTCAAACTACATACATATGAGGTGATTCAAAGTATTAAACAGTTGATTTTTTTTTTTTTCAAATACAACACTATGTCAGGCAGAGGACGTCGAGATCGTCTTAGGAGAGTCATTCCAAAGGTTTCCGAGCGTCCTGCAGTACCTAAGAGAGATGAGCACGTAGTAGGTTCCACTATCGCCTCTATGAATCACCCTAGCAAAGAAGTTAGGGCTCGACTATCCGGCCACCGTGAGGGGAGCCTAAGTGCCAGGATTGCTACCAAGCAGCTGTGGCACGATTGCTCGACAAGGGCCATAGCGACACGTCAGCTGTCGCAGCCTCCACCGCCACTTAGAGAAGTGATAAGCCGAAAACGTGATGTGTATATATGCACGCCATGTGCGCAAGTGCACGCTACGCCAAGTAATACAGCTGTACTAGGGTACTCCGGAGACAATCCACCGGGATAAGTGTGTTGAATACGTGATCGCTCAATATTATCCGGATGTGCCTTAAGTGACAAGCCACTGATATTCGGATTTAAACTAAACTAATCGCTCTTAATGAATTACTATAGCTAGGAGACTAGGGCTATGTCTCCCCGCTCACCTTTGATGGATTATTTCCTGTGAGAGATTATTGATCTCGAAATTTATTTATAACTCATGATGATCTTGGTGATCGTATTACGAGATACCCTCTCCTCGAGGTGTATCCGCCTCATTCGCTAGTAGAGTCAAGCATCTTTACCCCCAACTCGATACTCGAACGCTTTTAAATGTTATAACTTTAATCTCTACCCTCGATCGAAATATCTCTATTTACCGAATCAATCGAGGGTTGCTCTATTCAGCATCCCCGACATCCTCATCTCGAATCCTGATATCCAAGACAACCATGCCAATGTTGGCTTATTATCACCATGTAGATAAGTCTCGCATATATTTAGGTGATATACTAACAAAGCCAGCAAACAACTTAATAATATAAATTACGACACCTTAATCCAGAAGCGCAATCGTGATTAAGTGGTTCAACAACACCCTAGATATGGATCTGTAACATATTGAATGTGAGTACACAAACATTTAATCTATAAAACACCAAAGATTTTTATCCTAAAAGAAGCAAATACAAAAGTAGGTTTCTTTCAAGATCTAGGTCATCGGCCGCCTCGATTTCATGCCCTCGTTCGTGATGATCTTCGGCGCCTCGACCGCCCCTTTGCTTTTAATGATGGAGAGATGAAAAAACGCCGCACGACGCCGCGGACGCTCGCGCAGTTGTCGCGACGTTAAGATGTCGCGACGTCACGCTTGTCGACTTTATTCTCGCGACCTAACGCCGCGACGCCACGCCGCAGAATGTTGACGCCGCGCTGCTCCACCAGCTTTATGCACTTCTACCCTCGCCTCCAAAATGCTCAAACTCCCGTTCCACCCGGGCAAATCACACAATAAATACAAAAAATCGATGTCGCCATAGAAATACTTAATTAATCCAGAAATAAAGCTAAGACAATAAGATAAATGCGGCATGGCATGAGTGTTTGTGCACTCATCACACCCCAAATCTCGCTTCGCTTGTCCCCCAAGCAAGAACCGACTCTAAACTAGACACACACCTTACATACTATACGCCTACCACCAGATGTTGATGCACATGCCGATAGATAGAGACTTCCAATGACCGACTCACACTTTTGCCGTTTTGTTCAAAGTTCAGGGGATTCGCAAGGGTGTTTGACTTTCAAAATAATTAGATTGAACTCGGTGTAGTTGACAAATGCCTCAACCTCCAAGGTATTCAATAACCTTCCTAAGGACCCCGTGTAAGGCTGAATAAATGTGACTCCTAGTTTATACTTAGTCCACGCCTCAAACCTAAGTTCAACTCCACCTAATTGAGAAAATCTAACTGATTAAAGAGATAGGAATGCACCGTTTCGCTTTCCCGGGCATACCTACTACATAACATAGAACAAAATTAGTGCCCATAAGCTATGCTATGTCTATGTAGCGTAGATTAGTTGGTGACTCCCCACCGCCTGGTTAAGGGCACCCCATTCGGGCCTCAAACGCCAAATTCCCGAACACTCAACTAAACCCACGGGTCGTCGGAAACTTCCATCTTCGTCCCTCCGAATCTCGGCAAAGGAAGTCAATGACTCCACTACGCTCAGTGGCATCGGGCTTTGAAAGGCCCTGACTATGTCCCGGATTCCGATCGAAGATCCCAATTTATTCTATCTCTATTTTTCTTTTTTCTTTTATTTTATTTTATTTTATTTTATTTTATTTTTATTTTTATTTTTTTTAATTTTGTGGCTCGAAGGCAATCCTCTTTATTCACTTCAAGTGTCCCATCTCTTGGTGCTTAGAGACTCCTGTGGCTCATAGACCTTACTATCCAGCCCCAAGATCTAGGCACACCTCTAGAGGTCATCCGTGTGGGTGTAATAGGTTCATCGGGGAAATAGTTTCTTGAATATCCGGAGGTGATTCACTATGCCTCCCCACCTATTCAACCTAATTCCTGAGCATCAAACATCCTATGAATCCTTTCTGGAGTTATACACTGTTTTCCATGATAATAGTGGACTCGGCCAAAAGTGATCCTCGACTTTCAAACATGGCATCACACACACAAACTACCTAAACACAACACCACTAAACATAGAGATGATCTACCACAAGCAAATAAAACAGGAACTAAACACAAGACTCGAACTAAACACAAGACTCGACAACCTAAAATGAACAATCGTAAATGAAACTAGACTAAAGCACACATACGAAAATAAAAACAACCATCACACAACTATACTAAACTACTAAAAACCCGATCACCACTCCACACCCCAAATAAAAGTACCCCAAAGGTCCCCACCGGGCAATAAAAGAATAGAGTGAACTCCCCGTGATCGAGCGTCACTCATGTGGCTACCGGTGGAATGGCGAAGCCGCGTTAAAGCTCCGGCGGATCATTCGAGAATAGCGGGTCTGGCTAGCCGTTCAAAGACGCATGCCGGCCGCTAAGAGCCTCCATATCTCAGGTGCGAGGACTCCTAAGTGTTCCCGGGTCTCATCCCGTAGCTTGATCAAAGCCGACCAAGGGCAAGCACCGGGTCCTCTAAGTCCGGAGGAGGACTGGATGGGGTCGCCGCCGAGGTCGGTTGTGGTGGTGGTGAGGGTGGTGGTGGGTGAGAGGAGGACTGCCCAATGTCACCCTGGGGATCGCCCAAGAGGCCAAAACGGGCCTGATAGTCGTGGAGCTCCTCCTCGTCCGAGGGCTCATGGCCCGAGTCATAAGTCCCCTCAGGTCGTGGGACACCCGGTTTGTCTCACTTAACTAATATAGCCTTAATTAGGTGTAGCCACGCCTCGTTGTCATCTAAGGGCACCCCGGCTCGTTTGCATAAGCCGTATATAAGGAAAGAGTGCCCCAAGTTCATCTTGGGCCCTGCGATGGAGGATGGATCTCTCTATAACCTCGCCCAACATCGAATGGAATATCCCAATAATAGCGTAGTCGGGTGCTGCAGCAGCACGCTGCGCCACCACACACGCTCGCCGCCTCAATGAGACGCCACGCGACGAAGTGATGCCGACTGAGGATTTGTGCCAAACGCCGCCTCGCCGACGCTGTGCCTAATATCGTTGAGCTTCCACTCACCCCCGCCTGCTTGTCAGACCAATGACCTCTCGGGTAATCGAGTCGCCGTGAGCTAATCAAAGGCCCAGGACAGGATCAAGATTAAAACCGGTTAATAGATTCGCCGTCTACCACACCCGCACCCTGACCTTCGACGACGCGGGAGGCGCAGGTCGCGAATTCTCGCACCACACTCATCGCACCGGACGAGGTGGTCGGTGTGTGCGCCCACCATCCCTTGGTCGCAATAATCTTTCCGAAGAAGTCGTCGGGGTGGTGGAAGCCCTTTTCTTTGATAAAGGACCAGTTCTTGCAGATGGTGCCGAACCAATCGACGACACCCTCGTTGACAAACTGCGTGACATCGAAATTCGAGGTCGGATCCTCACTGGCCCGACATTGGTGCAACAAAGACAATTTAGATTGCCTAAGGGCCTAAGTGTACAATGTAGCCTAATGGCACCAAAAGGTCCACACCCGGATGGACTAGACAATATATCGAGCACCTAAAGGGGTACTATGAAAACTAAGACCGAATATGCAGACAAGGATATGTATTACAAACCTAGAAAACTAAAGAACCCACCGGCTCAAACTAGACCTAACACTGAGGACTAGACCTAACAGGGGCGAACAAAACCTAACCGAGTCAAGGACACCAATGCGTGGTGTGAAAGGCTCGAGATAGGGACAATGATGTGATGAGTGAATGGTAGTGGCAATGTCGATGAGGGGGTCGGAGGGCAAAATAATGGCCTCCGACGGGTGTGGGAGTGGATTCCGGCAGGGGTGTTGTGAGGACGACTAGCGTGATGGGTTCAGGTTAGGAGGGAAGAAGGTAAGAGCAAAAGGAATTGGATTCGGGGCTCCTATACGTATGCTAACGCCGCAACGCATGAATGCAACGCCGCGACGCCCGCAGAGGAGCGTACCAACGCTAGATGCTGAGATCCAACGCCGCTGACGCCGAGTGAAAGAAATCACGATCGCGACGTTGAGATCCAACGCCGCTGATGTTCCGCGAAGTACAAAATGACGCCAGCGACGTTAGGATCCAACGCCGCGAATGCTCCGTAGGGTCTACAACGTCACGACGTTGGATCCAGAGGAGGGTCAAACTGACGTCGCGACGTGACAGAGAAGGCCCAAAATGCAAATTTTTCAACAATGGTCCATAAATATGAAAACTCCCTAGCAATTCCAGACTCCCCTCTAACTCGAAGTGAATTTCGAAAGCAAATCCTCCACAATACTTTAGAACGCGGGTCCTAAAAACAGACATCTAAAAGGAAAGCCCGATTACGGACAGAAACAGAAAACCAAACCAAACTTAAAACAAACAAGAAAAATTAAACCATAGGAAGAAAATTTTCAAGAAAAGCTTGGGTTGCCTCCCAAGAAGCGCTATGTTTAATGTCGTTAGCTCGACGACCCTGAATCTCAATGTGCTCGAGAACCCGAGCTCCTATGACCGCTTACTGTACTTCATCTGATGCGGTCAATGGAATGGTCTGCTTATCCGCATGGAACTCGCCCCAAAATACAGCTTCAACCGTTGTGTGTTAACTATGAATGTTCCTTTCTCAGGATGCGTAACCTCTGCCCCTCCATGTGGAAAGACCTTGGTCACTGTGAAAGGTCCCGACCATCTAGACTTCAATTTCCCAGGAAAAAGTTTGAGACGGGAATTAAACAAAAGGAACCGCGTCTCGCCTCGAATTCTCTTCCCGTAATATGTTGATCGCGCTGCTTTTTGTCCTTCAGAACGCGGCATTTTCATAAGCTTCGCTCCTCAATTCGCCTAGTTCATCGAAATGGCGCTCTTCACCGGGCCACGTAATCGGCCCATGTTCAATCACGAGTTGCCCAGCGAGTTCGATGCTCCAATTCCACCGCAGGCATGCTTTTCCATAAACACCCGAAGCGGCGACATACCCAATGGTGTTTGGGGCCGTTGCATGCCCGAGTGCATCTCTACGACCGCTCGAGCTGCTAACTATTTTCTCCGTAATAATTTGATTTCTCGACACACTCGCTTGCCCATTTGATCAGGTATATGCAAGGAGCAACATGTCGCACCCCATACTTTTGCAGCAAGACTTTGTCAATCATCTTATTGGGCGTAAATGAGTACCGTTATCCGTGATCGCTCGAGGAGGCCGACCGCGCAAATATGTGGGGCTTAGAAGAAACTATGCCACCACTCGCATCATTAGTGTGGGCCTGACCAAGGCCAACACAATTCTAGAGAGACATAATCTAACGCCAAAGAAGATGTACAGTTATTATAAGATGGGGTAATGGTCCCATAAAATCCATTCCCCTATAAATCAAACAAGCCATCTTTAATCAAGTATAGCGGTTCGGCCCTTTCTAGAAATGCCCCCATTCGCTGGACACTGGTCACATGTGGATATTTAACCGATGAGCATCCTTGAATAAGGAAGGCCAAGATAAGCCCGATCAAGCACCTCGCCGTTTGTTCGCAGGCCACCGGAAATGTCCACCACATGGTAAAGTGTGGAAGTGGTTCAAAATACTGTTCATTTCATCTTCGGGCACACATCACCGGATCACTTGGTCAGCGCAATGTCTGTATAGAATTGGCTCCTCCAAATAGTAGTGTTTCAAGTGTGCGAAAAACCTCATTTTCTGTTGATAGCTAAATTCCGGAGGGATTACCTTGGCTACCAAATACCCGCGTAATATGCAAACCATGAGGCCACTTTGCCTTCAATAGCTAAGAGTTGCTCATTAGGAAAGTCACATTCACTAACCTCATCACTCGCTTCTTCTAATCGTGGAAGATGGTTCCGCAACCAGGTTCTCTGGTCCCTTTCTTATCTTTAATCTCTACGCCGACTCCCGCAGCGAAAAAGGACCCACCTGATTAGTCGTGGTTTGGCATCCTTAGTCATCAAGATTTTATGGCGTAATGATCGCTGTGACCACGACCTCGTTGGTTAATCAAATAAGGTCTAATTTGTCAAAAGCAAAGACAATGGCCAATAGTTCTTTCCTCGTGAGTGGTATCCAAATCGAAAGATCATTCGTTGCTCGCCGCATAGTAGATTACCTAGAATATTCTTTCTCATTTTTTCCTAATGACCGCCCAATCGCTGTGAGTCACTTGCATCACACATTAGCTCAAATGGAAAGGACTAACTGAGCTACTACAATAGGAGCGATACCACTTATCTTTCAACAAGGAAAATGCACACACATACAATCGTGCATCAAATCCCAACTGGTCCTCGACTGTGAGATTAAACAATCCGCTTTGGTAATCCGAGAAAAGTCTTCGTTTAAGCGCCCATGTAATCTCCCGCGTGGCCTAAAAAACTTCTTTTTATCCCTACCGATGAGGGTGGAGGTAATTTTCAATTGCTTCAATCTTTGCTCGGCTTCAATTTCTATTCCCCTTGCTGAACCGATGCCCGAGTACAATGCCCTTTTCAGACCATAAATGGTAATTTCTCCCACTAAGGCGTCGTCTCTCAAAGATCTTATCAACACCGACCAAATTCTCCGGCCGCTTGTCAAATGAACTACCCAAAACCGGAAAATCATCCATGAAGACCTCGACATCTTTCAACCATATGCGAGAATATGGCCATCATGCATCGCTGGAAGGTGCTCCTACAGATTGCATAGCCCAAAGTAGCATCCGCTGAATGCGAATGTCCCATGTGGACATGTGAATGTCGCCTTCTCCTCGATCTTCGTGGGCCATAGCAATTGATTGTAGCCGAGTATCCATCCAAAAGCACAGTATTCATGACCTGGCTAATCGATCCAACATCCGATCCAAACCAAAGGGAAATGACCTTTCGAGTGGCCTTGTTCCGCTTCCCGATAATCAATACAAATTCTCCAACTTGAATCGCTCTATAATGCAAGATATGTTATTTTCCGTTCGTATGACAGTTGTTCCTCCCTTCTTAGGTACTACTTGTACTGGACTTACCCATGCATTGTCTGAGATAGGATAAATTACCCCAAGATCCAAATTAATTTTTAACACCTCCTTTCGACTACCTCTTTCATATTGATCAACCTCCTCTCAGGCTTCCACCGAGGGTTTGCGACCATCTTCCAAAGAAAATACGACATGCACATGGAAGGGCGAATCCCTTTAAATCGCTAGAGACCATATGAGCGCATTTTTGCGGATCTCTAAGGACCCTCAATAACTTCTCTTCCTCTAATTCTCAAAGATCGTCAATGATCATCGGTAAGGCATGCTATCCCAAGATATTTATTACTCAAACGCCGTAAAGGTTTTTGTTCCATCTCGTGGTTGTTCATCCGATGGCACCATGCTTTAGCACTTTCACCTAGAGATTCAAAGTATTTCCTTCTAATGGTCTGAAAGAATTCATCCATTTTACATATTCCTGCTCCTTCACCCATATTCTCGAATCACTCGCACTAGGCTAAATTTCCTCCAAAGGACTGAGACCACTTTGGCTAGACATTATAGCCCACTATCTCTCGCCATGAAACATGTATCACTCTCGTCGGATGTCTCACGCCTTCGAACACGTTGAATTTAACTTCATCCTCCCGCACTCAATTTTAGTTCTCCCTTGAACATCAATCATCAGTTTCCGCCAAATATAAGAAACTGGGCCTACCCAAGATTATGGGTATTTTTATCCTCTTCCATATCTAATACAATGAAATCACGGGAAGATAAACTTGTCAACCTTTACTAAGACATCTTCTATCACCCCTTCCTGATGCTTTATGACCCGGCTCACACTGAGGTGACTGTAGTCGACAAGCTTCACCTAACCCCAAACGTTTAAATATGGAAAAGGGCATGAGATTAATACTGGCACCCAAATCACACAATGCTCTCTCAAAGATAGCATTTCCAATGGTGCATGGGATAGTGAAACTGCCTGGTCTTTTAGCTTTAAGGACAAATTTTCCTCTAAAGTATGGCACTACACTCCTCGCTAGGTTAACTGCTTTTGAAATATGTCGCCTTTCTCTTCGAGACAAAGATGTCCTTCATAAACTTGACATAACCGGGCATCCGCTCCGCAGCACGCCAAACGGAATATTGATGCGCCTGAATACTTCCATAAACTTCAGAATCGCTTATCCAACTTATGCTTTGTGACGCCAGGATACGAATTGGGGCTACGGGTTGGCGGGTTATCCGCTCGGGCCAGGTTTCCTAAGCAAATCAAGCCGGGCCAATGCTCCATGCTCAGATGACACTCGACTCAGTGATGACTTTCTCACTGACCTCCGTCACTAGGAGTGCTCCCGATTCCAATTCTTACCACTTCTCAACGTGGATCGCTTAACATGTTCATTCCCTTCTCTCTGGGTTCACTGAAAGGTTTCGGTAATGAACCCTACTACCTTTCCGTCAATAGATTGCCATTCGACCCATCCGTACTTCTTAAATTTCAACCAGGCCGCTTGATTGTTCAATTGAGTGGCTTGATGTTGCATATTCGCCTTCGTCTCATTCATAAAGGCAGTGTGAGATTTAAGCATTAGCGCGAGGGCTTGTTCCAAATCCACCTTTTTCTCAGGAGGTGGTTCGCTCACTCCGGGTAGTGGCATGTTGTTCTGATTATTCCTCCATCCATACCCGCGGATCGTTTCGATTATTATGATTCCGATTATTACTCCACCCGCCTCGTTTTGGTTCTGAGAAGGCTTCTCCATACTGACCCTATTGTTGTGGCTGACTCTGATTAAATCTCAACACATACCGAAACTCGCCATCATTTGCCGCCCCGACCGACACCAGACCGCCAGGTTCGCCCTCTACAGACCACAACTCCCATGGGTCGGGTTCAGAGCATTCGCAAGATTTTGTCGTCTCGGTCAACTGCTTAGTCACCGTGCAACATGAGTAACTGATTGTTGAGAACCTCATTATCTCGCGCCGCCACGGCTTTACTAGTAATCTTATCTCTAGCCATCGATTTGTATTAATAGCAAAGATCTTCTAAGATTTCATATGCTTGGTCCGTGGTTTTCTTCATTAGTGCCCCTCTAGCCGAGGCATCAATCACTGTTCTAGTTGCATTCCTCAGACCATTATAGAAAGTATGGACCTGCATCCATCCGGGTCGGGCCTGGTGATGTGGGCACTTCCTCACCGCCGTGAAATCTATCCCATGCCTTCGCCAGTTTTCCTGGGGCCAGTTCAAAAGTACATCTCGCACAAGTCAGTAATTTTCAAGGCTGAAGAACTTGGTCGTGAACTGCACTAAATTGTTCCATGAAGCATGGAATTCTAAGTGGTCGACTTGTTAACCAATGCTCGGCTCTATCACCTGAAGGAGCCGGAACAATCTCAACCCGAGTGCCTCTTCATGACCCCATTGTACTCGATCGTGTCAGATCGAGGAAGGTCAGTGAAATGCATATTTGGATTCTCATTGGCAATCCATGAAATAAGATGTTCAAGCATCCGTAAGGTTACCGACTTCTACCAAATTGCTCGGGTCAATAGGTGGTCTTCTGGATGGTCAGTCTGAATAACCGGGTGCAGCATAAACTCCCTCAGCAATATGAATGGATCATCCGTCGTATAAATGGCCCTCGGGTGCTTGATTCCTTCATATTCCCATTTCGGCCCTCCGTGCCTGCTTTTGCTCAATGCCAAGATCTTACCTTCATTGTTCCATGATTGCCAGATTTCAGTCCGCTTTGTTCTCCGTTTCGCGCACTGCGGTAAAGTTCTTTCCGGGCTTAGGATCAAATGGACGTAGTCAACCTAATCTCGCCGGGCCGCACGCCGCTCACTCGTAACCTTGACGCAATCACACACGAAACAAAAGACCAAATTACCAAAGACTTGTAAAAAACAAATGAAAAACAACAAAAATTCCGGAGTAATATCTAAATGCCTTGTTGTCAATATCACACTAAACTTATCCCCGCAACGGCGCCAAAAACTTGATAAGCCGAAAACGTGATGTGTATATATGTACGCCTATGTGCACAAGTGCACGCGTCGCCTCAAGTAATACAGTGTACCTAGGGTACGGATATCGATCCACGAGGATAAGTGTGTTGAATACAGAGATTGGCCTTTGAATATTATCTGGATGTAAGCTTTAAGTGATGCTTTGATCGACACCGATTTAAACCAAACTAATCGCTCTTAATGAATTACCGTGTTGTAGACTGTGTGGCTATGTCTCCCCCTGCCACCTTTGATGGATTATTTCCTAGAGAGATTACTATTCAGTTTATTTATAACTTGTTGATGACGGGGTGATCGTGCTTACGAGATACCCTCTCTCGAGGTGTATCCGCCTATCTCGCTAGTAGAGTTGAGTGTATCTCTACCCCAACTCGATACTCCGAAACGCTTAAATGTTCTAACCTTAATCGCCACCCTCGGAATCGGAATATCTCTATTTACCGAATCGACCGAGGGTTGCTCTATTCAGATCCCTGGGCATCCTCATCTCTCGAATCTCAAATATCCAGCACATTCATGCTAATGTTGGCCAGACATCACCATGTAGATAAGTCTCAGATATAAAGCAGATACTAACAGGTCATAAACAACTGAATAATATAAATTACGAATCTTTAATCCATGCAATCGTGACAGGGTTCAACAACACCCTAGATATGGATCTAGAACATACTGAATGTGAGTACACAAATATTTAATCTATAAAACACCAGTACTTTTATCCTAAAAGAAGCAAATACAAAAGGTTTCTTCTTCAAGATCTAGGCTGTCATCGGGCCGCTTCCGATTTCATGCCCTTGTTCAGATGACCTCGATGCCTCGAATTCTGGTCCCCTTTTGCTTTTAATGATGGAGAGATGAAAACTCGCTACCGACGCCGCGGACGTTGCGCCGCCGCGATCGCCGCTCGCTGACTTTATTCTGCTGGACCCAACGCCGTGACGCTGGGGCGCCGCAGAACGCTGGTGGCATCGCGACGCCCACCGCCTTTATGCACTTCTACCCCGCCTTCCAAAATGTTTTCAAACTCCTTCTTGCTCCACCCAAGTACTCACACACACAATACAAAAATCAGATGTCAGGCTATAGAAATACTTAATTAACTGTAAAATAAAGCTAAGACAATAAGACAAACGCGGGTATGGCATGAGTGTTTTAGGCACTCATCAAAAAGTTCTCGAAGAACCTGGGAGGTCTATCGAGAGAGCACAGAAGCTGGGCGCCAAGCCATATGACGGCAGTGGCGATCCAAAGGCAGCCTAATTATGGTTAGATAGAGTGAACAAGGTTTACGGAGTTATGGGTTGCACGGATGAGCAGAGAGTCTTGTTTTCTAGTTTTCTAATGGAGGACAAGGCTAAGAATTTATGGGATGTTGTGGACAGGAGGTATCCAGAGGGTATATCATGGGACCGGTTTCAACAAGAGTTTACTGACATATTCTTTCCTCAAAGTCATAAGGATTCGAAGATTGAGGAGTTCTTCAGATTAGAGCAGAAGAACATGTTAGTATCAGAGTATGAGAAGAGGTTCTCAGAGTTAGTCAGATTGGTTCCATATATTCGTGCCGATGAAGTCCTCGAAGTCCAAAGGTTTTTGGCAGATTACAAAGACCGATCGTGAGCGCATTTGTCTATGGCCCTTCGTAATAGATTCGGGACCCTAGCCGAGGCCGCTCCGAGAGTCGAACAAATACTATGGCTATGTATCGTAGTAGGCGTGAAAAGAAGAGGAGGCACCAGAACTTCCTGCAACGCAGCTTTAGTCACCCAAAGAAAAGAGAAGTAAGGCGTATGTTACAGGCCGAGGTGCAGTCGAGCCGCTCTACCGTGGATCATGAAGCCCCCACCGCTGTGAGACACCTAGAGCATTCCTCTGTCATTATATGTATCAAAGGCAACACCATAGGAGTGTAGGAGATATAGTATGTGGTAAGTTTCATTGTGGCGTAAGGCCAATTCATTAAACAAGGCTCCTCGCTGATTGGTGTAGACATCAAGAGCGCCTCTAGCTTACCCCACACCCGAGACGAGCACTCAAAGGTTCTCGTGGAGAGGTTTCCTGCCAGTCCAAAGGCAAATAAGGTAAAGGCGCCGTGGTAGAGCAAGAGGTAGTGCCCTGGTGGATGCGCATGCAGACCCATCGTGCCGTGGTTTATGCGCCGTGACTCAAGAGGATGCGCATGCGTACCCGTACGTGGTTACCGGTATTATTTCTATCTCGATCATGATGCATATACATTAGTGGACCTGTGGAGCCACACATTCATTTGCATCCAGCCCCTAGATCGTCTGCATAGAGACTCAAATGTATTAGAGGGTCATATGAGAGTTTCCTTCCAAACTGGAGAGAGATCCGCGAGTTCTCAAAATGCAGTAGCTCGAGATAGTAGAGTTCTCGATTGGGGACATGAGTTCCCAAATGGATCTTGCGGGCCTTAGATATGAGGGATTTTGATGGTTCTCTACATGGATTGGCTATCTCGCCATGTAGCCACATTAGATTGTTATAAAAAAGGAAGTAGTTGAATAGGCCTGGAAAATCGAGGTAAAGTTCGCAGGAATACGCAAAGAGTTATCTTCCAAAGATGATCTCCGCCCGCACCGCAGAGATGTCACAGAAGGGTTGTCGTGCTATCTAGCTTATGTGGTGGAGACAGTGAAGGAGGGGACTCTAGTGGATGAGATTCCAGCTTGTTAGAGTATTCTTGTGATGAATTCTTGATGATATCAAGCAGGATTACTTCCAAAAAGAGAGGTGGAGTTCACCATTGATTTGATCCCAGTGGATCGGTGACCATTTCCCATTCCCTCCTTATAGATGGCTCCCCGCAGAGTTAAGAGAGCTCGAGGCCCGCTTAGAAGAATTGTTGGGCAGGATCTCATTCGACTGAGCATATCCCCATGGGAGCTCCAGCCTCTTCGTGAAAAGAAATATGGGAGTTTGCGATTGTGTATAGATTACAAAAGTGGGCTTGAACAGTTACCATCCAAGAATCAAGATCCACCCCTAGGATCGATGAGTGCTGCGCATCAACTCCAAAGTGGTCTCGAGTACTTCAAGATGCACTCCAGGCTCCGGTATCACGCCTGAGGGTGCAGGAGAGTGATGTACCTAAGGCTGCATTCGTGACGCTTACGGGCACATGAAGCTTTAGTGATGCCGTTTGGTTTAACTAATGCCCCAGCAGGGTTTATGGATTTGATGAACCGGGTATTCCAACCGTATTTGGATAGGTTCATCATAGTTTTTATCGATGATATCCTAGTGTATTCAAGTAGTTCAGAGGAACATTCCGAGCACCTGAGGATTGTGTCATGCACTAAGGGAGCGATGCAATTGTGGTTGTTGAGCAAGGCGCGCTTTGGCTTGATAGGGTGGCATTCCTAGGTCACATGATTTCAACCAAGGTGAACATGATCCCTGTAAAATAAGCCGGTGGGTAAATTCTGAAACCACCAAAGAATGTGTCGTGAGCGTAGTTTCCTTGGTTTAGCAGGTATTACAAGAAGTTTGCTGAGGGGTTCTCCAGATAGCAAAATCTACTCAACCAAGCCACAAGGAAATATGTCAAATATGATTGCGGATGTCTCACGCCAGAAGTTTTGAGGAGTCACGTAGATCGACTTCACCCGCCTAGCTTTCGGGCTTAATGAGAGATGGGTTTGTGGTATATAGGGATGCTTCATGGCAAGGCCTTGGTTGTGTTTTGATGCAAAATGATAGGGTGATTGCAAATGCCTCTAGACAATTGAAGAAGCATGAGGAGAATTACCCTACACACAACTTAGAGTCAGAATGTGTTTGCCCTGAAAATATGGAGACATTACTTATATGGTGTTCCTTGTAGGATCTTTACATATCATAAGAGTCTTCAATATATTTTCACCCATAAAGAGTTAAACTTGAGGCAAAGAAGATGGCTTGAGTTGATTAAGGACTACGACTATACTATCGAAAGTACCATCTAGTAGTAAGCCATGTCGTAGGAAGACGCTTTCAGTAGGTGACCGTATAGTTCTTCTTTTCATTCTCATATGATCAAAGTTATCTTCCACTGCTGGTGGATCTGAGAGCTTTAGGGGTGATATTGAGGCCGAGGATTCAGGAGCCTTATTAGTCATATTTCATTCTAAATTATCCTAGTGGATCGATTCTAGCGTGGCAAATAAGTAGATCCACAGATGATTAAGCTTAAGGAAGAGATAGAAAAAGGAAAGAAAGAAGAGTTTCAAATTAGAGATGACGACATGATAGTGAAAGGACAGAGAATGTGTGTGCCAGAGTATGGCGATTTAAAGAGAGACATTATGGAAGAAGCACATTCATCTGTGTATGCCATGCATCTAAGTAGTACCAAGATGTACAGGACTTTGAAAGAACATTACTGGTGGAATGGGATGAAAAAAAAGATCGCGAAGCCTTCCAGTGCCTAACCTCGCCGGATCGTGTGAAGCGCAGAGCACGAGGCCAATCGGAAGATACGCTACTCCCTATTCCAAAGGTGGAAATGGGAAAAGATCACTATGGATTTTGTGACAGGTCATCCATGGACTCAAAGGCAGGATGATGCTATATTGGTGATAGCTTGATCGACGACGGCCGCTTTCATTTTCTCGCTGCCAATGCCGGCGATTCTCGGAGGCCGTCTGGCCAGATGCGGGATGAGATAGAGACTTCATGTTCCAAATATAGTTTCAGATCGAGACCCTAGGTTCACATCCAAGCCAGCTCTTAGTTTGTAAACAACTTAGGTACCGCTTTCATTTCAACACGCATTTCCCATCCTTAGACGTGATGGCCACTGTATGACCATTCGTACATTAGAGGATATGTCGAGAGCTTCAGGTGATGGAATTCAAGAGGAGTTGGATAATTATTTGGCATCGATGGTGTTCGCTACAACAATGTAAATCTATCGCCAAGTATAGAGATGGTGGCTCCATTTGAGGCATCAGATAGAAATGCAGGACTCCAAAGGTGTCGGGATGAGGTTACAGAGAAGACTAGTGGTTCCCGAATTAGTGTAGATCACTTCAGAAAGTGAAAGTCGCTCATGATAACTTAAAGAAAGCAAGAGATGCATGCAAAGTTATGCGACAACCGTCAGAGAGACTTGCGCTCGAGATGTGACCCGGTCTTTTTTAAAGATTTCCTTGAAGGGTGTTTTGAGATCTGGGAGGCAGGCAAGCTCACCCAAGATTTATGTGGACCTTATGAGATTGTGAGCAAGGTGGGGCCAGTAGCTTACAAGTTGAAGTTACCCCAGAGTTATCAAGGATTCATGACACATTCCATGTGTCGATGTTAAGGAAGTACATCCCAGATCCTTCACATGTGCTAAGAGAGCAGCCAGTGCAGCTAAAGGAGAATATGACTTATGAGGAAACACCTGTGCAGATTGTAGATCGCAAGGAACAGGTGTTAAGGAGTAAAGTGATCCCTTTGGTTAAAGTCCGATGGAAGAATCATGAGAGGGAGGCAACTACTTAGGAGCCAGAGGCTCAGATGCGCCGTTAGTACCCTCCATTATTTTCCGAATGAGGTATTTTCCTTTCCTTTGAGTTTAGTTTGTTCATTTCGAGGACGAATGTTCTAGCTGAGGGAGGGATTTGTAACGCCCCGCCCGAGAAGGTGTACGGTACAGTAAATCGTAGGGGGCACATGAGCACTAAGTGTCACCGTAGTATTTTTTGGAAGAAATTGTGAAATGATAATTTATGGAACCCGAATGTTGTAATAGAACAAGCGGTAAAATCGTAATTGATCAAATGGGATATGAAACCATAATCAAAGAAGAGAAGAGGCCATAATAGAAATAACCAAAGTTGAAGTGCAAATGTTAAAGAGATGGAGGACTTAATTGCAATTAAGGCATAGATGATAATATAAAAGGAGGGAGAGACAAACCTAAAATTCATTTTGGCCTCCCTTTTCTAGGGTAAAACGGAGAAGGTCGAGAAGAGAGAAAAGAAGCAGGGAAGCAGAGGAAGAAGAGGAAGAAGAAGGCGAGAGAAGAATCTCGTACGGAATCCTTTAATTTGGGTTTTTTGATATGAATTCTAAGGTTTCCATGGATGATTAGTTTGTTCTTTCCTAGGGTTTTGTTAGAGATAAGATTATCCTAACTCCCAGGTTCTTGAATTTTTGTGGGTAAACCTAATTGGTATACAATAAACATGGAATCCATCAAAATTTTACAAGTCAGATGAATCGTGGACTTGAGTAAGAGTTCTTGGATTTTCACCTAGGGTTTGTTGTAAGAAGTTCTAAACCACCAATACAAGTGTGGTGGAGTTGTTTTTAAATCTGTTGGTTTTGGAGGAATGGTTGTAAAAAGAGAATGTTGGGTTTTTTAAAGGAAATTTCGTCAAAATTCGTAAAACCCCTGTTTTTGTTTTGGCTAAAGATTAAGTTATAATTATCCAAATGAATTGATTCAAATTGTTAAAGAACCATAAGATATAGGTCTACATATGTATAGAAGGGACCAAGAGCAAATTGTAGCTCTAAGGCTCCCAAATACGGACTGAAAGGTGAGCTCGTGTAGCTCAACGGGATTATGCCTGCTTTTGGGTATTGTTGTAGTGTTTTTGGCCATAAGTGGAGTTTCACTACTCAAATTGAGTGATTCAAAATTATGGGTAAATATACTTAGGGAATAGGTTAGATAAAGGAAGTGCATGCAAATTGTAACCCCAAAGTGCCCAAAAATTTGTCAAAGTGGAGCTATGCGCATTCTATTATGCCAAATTGAGTAATATAGATGGAAAATACAATAACTTGAGCTTTTGATCCAAATTGGGTGATTCCCAATTGGAGAAGAAACCTTTAGAACCATAGATTCAAATGAGGAAGAAACAATTTCCAATTTATGGAGTTAAGACCCTGTAAATCAAGCATACCAAAGAGGTGATCTGAGCTAACCAATTTGGCATCAAAAATCATGTAATCCTGTGTTATGTGGTTGAGGGCCTCAGAGAAGGAATTTTTAAATTGAAAATTTAAAGAGATACTGATATATAAAAGCGATCGACCTGATGGGGCCATAATTTTGAAGACCGTTTGAATAATTTTTGGGTAATAAAGTCCAGAGAGTATTGTTGGAAAAAGGTTTACCAAAATGAGTGGTTTTTTTTGTTAGGGGCTTTTTAGTGCTCAAGGGTAAATTGTTAATTTGGCTTTATATGAATGTTGTGTGACCCTAAAGTGACTTGCGTGTGAAGTACGTTAAGTTTTACACTATACGCAGACGATTAATGTTTTCGCCGTATTCGTTTGAGTGTGTAGGCTAAAAGCAAAGGCCGGGAAAGTCAGCTGGGTCGCGCTTCAAGTTTTGGTAAACAAAAGGTGAGTGTTCTTAAACTCATTTTCAAATACTAGTGTATTATTATAAACCTGCTTTACACCGGTATTTAATGGTTTTGATTGTAAACCATGTTTTAAAGCAAGCAATGAGATTTAGCAAGCAAGCAATGGTTTTGAATTATCAAACCATTTTTAAAGCAAACAATGGTTTTGAGTTGTAAAACCACACTTCAAAGAGCAAGCAAGCAAGAAAGCAAACAAAAAGAATATTTTTGAAAACAGGCCTAACTAAAATCCCTAGTTTTAAGCAAGCATACCGGTCATAGGTATTTCGTACGTACACGGTGGTGTTAGGATATCATTCATGCATTTTAGATTTGCCTGGTTGACAAACTTAGGTCATGCATCATGGAATTTAAAGGAGACCGTGGCACGTACTGGAGTATATAGGCTAACACGTTAACTAAATTATGGTGATGGAGACCCGTGTCAATTCCACCATATTTACCGTAAAGGGAATCGGAGCCAAGGCTCTTCCACTCAGGTGAGTGGACCTGTGTCCACCCACCTACACGGTCGACGCCTGTGCCCCGTGGTTCACTGTGGTACAACAAGAAGAAAGGCCCCAAAGGGTTCATGATTTATACATGTTTATACGCATTTGAAAAATCAACCATCGGTATTACCTGCTGAGCCTAGGCTCCTCGTGTTTGTTTTAAAGCAAACGGTTGAGCCCAATCTCCCATTTTTATTTTAAAGCAAACGGTTGAGCCCAGGCTCCCGTTTTATTTTAAAGCATGCTGGGCCGAGCCCCAGTTCGTGTTTATAAAAAGTTTTATAAACTTTTAAAGCAAATATTTAAGAAAAGTTTTATAAACTTTTAAAGCAAAGCAAGGTAAAGCAAGCAAGTAAGAGATTTGAGAAAAGTTTTATAAACTTTTAAAGAAAAGCAAAGCAAAGCAAGCAAGTAAGTATGAAAAGTTTTATAAACTTTTAAAAGCAAGCAAGTACATAAAGTTTTAGAAACTTTAAAGTAAGCAAGCAAGGCTTCTGGAAAATATCCTGTAAAAGAGAGTTTTACAGTTTTGAGATGTTTTCAGAAAAAGTAAACATTTTATAAAGCATACACTCACTGAGCTCGTTTAGCTCATTATTTTCCTGTTTTAAAAACTATTTTCCAGGTATAAGCACTCCGGACGCTGGAGCAGATTAGAATTCTCCTGACTTTCGTATAAGTGCTGTAATTAACAATCTTTTGTAAGGAAATACTTTGAATTTGAATATTGGAGTATATGTATGTACATAGTGTAGTTTTGTGAAATGTGTTGAGCCCGAGGCTCGTGAAAGAATGTTGTCACCGCCATATTTGGAAATGTGTAAATTGTGTATACAGGATTTGGGACATGTCCTATATGCAGCTGTTATGCTACCGAAATTTTATAAAATCACAAGTTTAGAAAAGAAAATTTTTTATACGAGATTTAAGCAAGCAATACGGCTTCGCTTCACAGGATTTTCTAGTCATAGAGGTGCAATCTGGGGATTTCAGGAGGCGGTACACCTCCGGTTAGTAGGGGGTGGGGGTGTGACATGTATAATATTTACAGATCGTAAAAGTCTTAATTATTTGTTAACTCCAGAAGGAACCCAACAGGCAACGCTTCTGTGGCTAAAGTTGTTCAAGGACTATGATTGCATAGTTGATTACCACCCATGAAAAGCTAATGTGGTGGCGGACCCTTGTTAGCTTATTTAAGAGCTATGCTTGATTTGAGGTAGATGATGATTGATGCTCAGAAAAATGATGTCAAGTTACAATAAAGTGTATAATTAGTCAGAAATGGAGATAGGACTGACGATTCTATAGAAGAAGACAGAAGTTTCTATTACAAGAATAGATTATGTGTATCGAATGTCCAGGAATTGAAAAATAAGTTGATGTATGAAATCGACAATACTGTATTCACCATGCATCTTGGAGGTAACAAGATGTACCATAATTTGAAATATTACTATTGGTGCCAACGGATGAAAAAGGATATAGCAGAGTATGTATCCAAATGTTTGACTTGTCAACAAGTAAAAGTTGAACATCAAGTAGCATCTGGTCTGTTAAATCCCATTCCAATTCCACAATGGAAATGGGATAACATTACTATGGATTTTGTGACCGGTCTTCCCCTCACACAAAGGAAGCATGACTCAATATGGGTAATCATTGTCAGACTCACAAAGTTAGCTCATTTCTTACCATTCCGGCTTGACTATTCCATGGATCGAATAGTTGAACTATATATGAACAAAATTGTTTGATTACATGGTATTCAGATGTCAATTGTGTTTGATCGAGATCCACGGTTTACATGAAGGTTTTGGAAAGAATTACGCCGGCCTTTCAAGCACTCGGGATCGAATTTTAGGACAGCCTTCATCCACGTGACATATGGACAATCTGAAAGATTGATTCAAGTGTTAGAAGACATGCTTCGAGGTTGTGTGCTAGATTATCTCGGAAGTTAGGATAGGTATATTCCCCTTATGGAATTTTCCTATAACAACAGTTATCAATCAAGTATTAGTATGGCCCCTGCGAAGCTCAGATGGCAAGTGTGAAATGTAGAACCCCAGAGTGTCGGATTCGCCTCGAATGAGCATAAAGTAATGGGTCCGCATAGTAAAGAGATCAAGAAAAGTTCGGTTATTTAAAGAACTAAGTGAAAACTGCTTGTGATAGACAAATGTCGCATGAAGATCTGAAAATAAAAGACATAAAGTACGAAGTCGGAGATAAGGTCTTCTTGAAAGTATCACCGTGAAGGAAGATATTCTAGTTCGGAAAGAAGGGAAAACCAAGTTCAAGGTTTATTGGACCTTATGAGATTTTAGAAAGAATTGGACCAGTTTCTTATCATTTAGTCCTCCCTTCGGAGTTGGCCAAACTACATAATGTGTTCCATGTCTCAATGCTTCGAAGATACCGGTCTGATGAGTCGCACATCTTGCCAGTACAAGATATATAAGTGCAATCAGATTTCACTTATGATGAAGAACCAAAATCCATTCTAGCTCGTGAAGTGAAACAAATAAGTCCCTCTGGTAAAGGTACTTTGGTAACACCACGGTATAGAGGAAGCAACTTGAGAGCCAGAATCGACAATGAGGGTGCAGTACTCGCAACTCTTCAATTTAGGTAATGACCGGCGACAAAATTCTTTACGTGAGAATTATAACACCCCAAATTATACTCAGTAGTTATATGACATGTTTAGGGTATAATGGGAGTCAAATTTGTGTTTTTCGGAAATTCAATAATTAAGTGTGAAAAAAAGGATATAATCGAAATTATTAAGTCAAAAGGATAATGGTAATTTGTCAATTGAGGGTCTTAAGGGACATTAAGTTAAAAGGTTATGTGTTATTATAGAATTTTGATAAGTTGATTGAGAAAGGAAAACTTTGAGCCAATTGCATGAAAACGACAACTTGTCTTCTAGAAGGAAATTCTCCATTTTGGCTAAGGAAGTTTGGCATTCTATGGTGTTCGAGAATAACCAATTTTTTGGTTTGCTCTCTCCATTTTCTTTAGCTCTCTCATAACGTAAAGAGGAGAAATGAAGAGAAGGAAAGCTTAGGTTTGAAGTGTTTCAAGACAATCCGTGTTAGGAAAAAACTTAACTCTCCTCAAATTTGTGTTTTTGTTGGTTTGAGCCGGGTTTGAGGTTGGCTTATCAGGTTTGTTGGTCGTGGTCTTCGGCATGCACCAAAGATGTAAAAATGATATGTTGGTGGTTAAGGGAAATTTCACAAAATTTCCTTAGACCCATGTCCTTGTTTTGGCCATAACTTGGCCTACGCTTCAAATTTGATGATTCTAGTTGTAGATGAAACCTAAGAACTAGAGCTACAAATTTCTAGAAGAAATCTAGATTTAAATCATGCTCTAAAAACCATGAAACTAAGTTTTACAAGAAGACACTATCAGGTCCCCCACAAAGAGTAGTTCATGTTGTTTAGACTATATTGTCATATCGATCCAAATGATGAATCAAAATCCTATCGAAAACTAGAGCACCTGTGAGAGTAGCTCTATAAAGAAAATATGATCACATTATGTCTCTATTGTTCCCAAAAATTCGTTCAATTGAAACACAATACTGTCCCCAGAAACTGTTCAGGAGCAGTACATAATATTTTGGCCATATCTTCTAATTTAAAGGTCCAAATAACTTAATATGCGAGCCTTTGGAAACTTAAGACATAGGTAAACATTTTGTTAGAATATCACTTTGTCTTAAACCCCGACATCGGGTAAAAATTCAGTTGGAAATGGACTCGATGTGTTAGTTAATATTCTGTAGTCAAGGACGCCAAGTGACGTCGCGATGTTGGAATCGAAGTCACAACGCTGAAGTGAGAGAGTCGAGACACTAAAGTGTGTCACGACACTATGAAGTTTGTCGAGACCCTTACATGAATAGTAACTTTGCAACAAAATGAAAGAATCTCATATGTATAAATGTGATGTTAACGAAATTACTAATATCAAGTATAATCATTATTGAAACACATATAACTGAATTCCTGCTGATGATCGGGTAGTGGATATATGGGCATGCCTATAGGGACTACTGTTGCTACAACTTATTATTCTGGATCCCGTTGGGCCCCATTTGGGTCATTCTCCGCCCGCTCGGGTCATGATCCGATCCGGGTTTGGATCATCATCAGATATGATGTGATGTACCTATGGGTGCCTACTGTACAATGATTTCTCGCTATCCACCTTTTATTGGGCTATTCAGGCAAACTTTTATATGAAATGGGTCATTGGTAATGAACAACATGAAAATGATTAATTTTGAAGTTAACACATATCTATGATGTAATATGATGTACCTATAGGTACCTACACTACTGAAATTTCTGTCATTCACTACTATTTGAATAATGAACTTTATGAGTATGAATTAATTAATGAAATATAATTACACTGCTTTGATGTCTTCTCGCATCTGCCGTGGAGTGGTTGGTCTAAATCAGATCATTTCCCAATTAAGATATATGCTTAGCACGAGTGCTCTATCTATGTAAGCGTAAAGAACATCTTGCCTCCGTCAAGGCCAACACAACAATAGAAGCCCACCAATGTAGGTGCTGAAGCTAGGCTATTGGGCATAAATGTATGACATGTAAATAATGTTTTTAAACACTACTATAATTATGTTGTATATGAACATGAACTTTTAATATTTTTAAAAGAAACAATTTCTGTAAATAAAAAAGGGTAATCCTATTATAAAAAAATAAATGAAATACTACCATAAGTTTTGGATAATAGTTCTTATATAGCTCAGAAACACCACCCGAGCACAATGACTCCACCAAAACAATGGATGGGGAACTTTGGTCAGGAAGGAGGTGTTACACCATATCTGGTCTTTTTGAAAGTGCCAAGAAAGCTAGAGCTGTATTTGGTTTTAGTGCCATGAGGGGCTTTTGCAGAGCCATATCTGGTCTTTGAAAGCAGCGTGCTAGGAGCCAATAAGTCTAGTCTTTTGAAAGTGTCAACGGGCTTAAAGCCACATTTGATCTTTCGAAAGGGCCAGCAGGCTTAGAGCCAGAGTCACATCTGGTCTTTTGAAAGTATGAGCATGCTAGGTGATGAGTCCTAAACTCATATATTTTTAATCCATTTTTTTGGCATATTTCTAAAAGTTTATGATTCATTTTAATGCTGAATTATGGAATATTCACCAACTTTGTGTTTTGCAAGTTTTAAATGAAAAAGAGACAATTCCAACAAGAAAATCAGAAAAATTAGCCAAGGCAGATATGTCGCGACATAGTTTCAGATTATCGTGACATAATCTCAGTAGAACCAACATAAGCTATGTCGTAACAAGATGCATTATGTCGCAACAAAGACTGCTCGAACTAATGCCGTGAACTAAGTTTGTCGTTGTGGGACATCTCACAACCTCTATCACATACTGACTCATGAAAATGGTGAGCGAACTTTGTCGTAAAGATATCACAACTTTGTCGAACATACAAAAGAACTCGCATGGCGTAAAAGCTCTTGTTGTTACAAAGCCACAACTATGCCTGGACATAAAATTCAAAGTCAACATTGAAAGGCAAGAAACTCGGTCGCGACAGTAGTTTTATGTCGCGGATAAACACAACATAAGGTTAAGGTGAACTCTGTAGCGACAAAGACATCTATTGTCGCGACAAAAGTTGCGAAGAATACAAGAAGAATGTTGTGACGTAGAAAATTACGTCGCGACATAATGAAGAACTGAATGCAGAAATCTCTATCGCGACAATGATTGAAAATTTTTCGAACCACAATGTCGTAATATTATTAGCTCTATGGTGACAATGATCAAGCAATGGCAGTAGAGCTTGTCTCAAAAATAAAATTTATGTCACAATAATAAAAGTTGCAGAGTAATAGATCTCTGTCGCGAAAAAAGAAAATTATGTCGTGACAGAAAATGGAAGAGAAATGAGACAAGCCAAGACAAGTTTGTCGCGAGACAGAGTTCAGTCTTAGCAATGCAAGACAACTAGACTGTGTCACAACAAAGAAAAGGTATGTCGCGACAACAACAACATGCAATTGTGAGAAACTATGTCGGGACAAAAGAAACTCTTGTTGCGAAAAAGGTAGAGAAGAACCCTAGAAAGATTGTCGCAACATAGCAAAGAATGTCGCAACAAAGTGGAAGAGCTGAAGGCAAAGATATTTGTCGTGACAAAGAAATTTATGTCGCGTGCATTTCTTTGTGATGTTAAAGGATGATAATCACTAATAACTTTAGAACTATGTCATGATGATTGTCACATTATGTCACTCAAGTTATAATCCAAGAAAGCAAGAAACCATGTCGCGACAGAAACTAAAAGCCACTACAAGAGCTGGGAATGAAGAATACAACTATGTCACGACATACCCTCTATGCCGCAAGGCCACCCAATCGGGCTAAAAATTTTGTGTGATCCACACCAAATTTCTCAAGTGTGACCTATCATTTGAAAAAATATATAAATTAAGCATCTAGTGGTATCGTGGTGCAAACTTTCCGTCAAACCTAGAACTCGGTAGCTAGAACCTTTATATTATTTTTCTTTATTTTTATTTTATTTTGTCTATTATTTAGTTTTTAGAGTAAAGATTTTTAGTTAGTATTTCTGAATTGAGCAAAGGATTTGGTGTGTGAAGTTTCAAGTCGCTTTCTTGTAAAATTTTGCTTCATCAATGTTCCGATTTAAATGGAATTTGGAAATTTTCTGGAGTTCATCTATTTTAGTTCGTTTGAAATTTTAGTGAATTTACATGATTAGTTAGTCACTGTTCTTTGTAATCCAGTTTGAAAGATCAGCTCCATCTAGGACTGACTAATGTTAATTATTCTTTATGCTCAACTTGAGAATGTCAAATGTCATAGTTCGAAATCCCGAATTTATTAATCGGGTATTGTTCTTTGAAGTTACTGCTCTAATATTAGTAGCGTGTACCTAGAAAAGGACTATATCTGCTTTGATTTCTGTGAAGCCTTCTAAGTGGCAAAGAGATGGAGATTCATGAGAGTATGGGAGCATTTATCGAGGTATGTTAGACTAATATTATGGAACTAATGAACTTTGAAGGACTACTTCGATAAATCACTTATTTACACGCGTGTGAGGATTAGCCTGATGATATATCAATTTAGTTGATCAAAGGTTTCCTCCCTCTATCTCGATGAAAGGGATCTCTCGATCCCGTGTTAGCAGAGATCTAATCAAGGAGATAGAGAATTTTATCATATTCGATGGATGAGATACCAATTAAATTGGGGAAGGCTTGTAAATATCATGTCTATAGGCAAGCGCCTTCTACCATAAGAAAAGGATGTGAAGTATCGAGAAGGAAAATAACTGTGATCTTTAGAAAGAGAATTATATTCTATAAGTAATCGATTGACTTTCATGTGTCCGAAAGGAACATGGATCTCTAATTAGTGAAACGGATGGTGTGGAGAAATCCAAACTATACCACCTTGCATCTTTGACAAGTTCGGGATTTCAAACTCACGGCCGAACCATATTATAAATGATGCATAAATTGATAATTATACATTGAACTATATCCCAAGTTGTTACTTACCTAGTGAATCCTGCTAACCCAATTATTTTGAATTCTTTATATATAGTTATAGAATTTTATTTAAAATTTACTTTTCCCTTAGTTTAAAACAAAATCACTTTTAAATTTAGAGTTCAAATAGTAAGGATCTTGAGTAGATGAGGTAATTGATGTTTAGATTTTTCATCAATCCTAGTGAAAACGATATCTAGGCTTAAATCCACTTTTATTACTTGAATGACATGTGCACTTGCAGTGATCTAGACCAAAACACATTTTCAACTGAAGCCTTCTCATCCAAGGCAACAACATATTTTATATCTTTTATCAATCAAAAGTTTTTGGTTCCGTTGTAGGGACTTTAGTTAGTCTTTGGTAGCCATGTCGGAAATTTGGTCAACAAGTTTTTGGCACCGTTATCAAGGACTGAATAGTCTTTGGTGGCAGTACTAGAAGTTTGACACACACTAACCTCATATTATTTAGTCAATTGGTCTTCAACAATAAGTTAGTTTTCGGTCTGTGTAAAAATCAGTTAACAAGTTTTTGGAGCAGTTGCCGGGTAATTGAAAAAGATAATTTTAAATATCAATATTCTAACTAAATAGAGAATTGCTAATTTTGACATTTTTCTCTATTTTATCATAAATTTCAAAAAATCACAAAAAAAGTTTTTAACTCGCAGTGAATGAGTAAGCTAATAGTACTATTTTATGGAGCTTAAATTGATATAGTTGTTTTCCACATATTTAATTTGATCTCAATATGTTTCTATTTCAGGAAGATTTTACATGCACAGAAAACCAAAAGCAGAACTATTACCTTTGGATACAGAACTGGAAAGAACATTGAGGAATCTGAGAAAGTTAAAAGTGTTGAATCAACAACTATAACAGATCAGAGAGAAAGAATGCAACCTATTCCGTAAGAAGGAAATTGTAGAGACCCCGCAGGCAAATGACTATGAAGGATTTTCGAGGCTAGCGGTCTAAGATGAATAATTCACAGGAGACAACCCGCTATGGCTAACAATTTTCAATGTAAGCCACCATCACAATGGTGCAAGAAAGATTACTCACCTGGCATCCTAGTGAAGACCCCAACAAGCATATAGGAAGATTTATGAGGATGGAAAATACAGTCAAGCTGAATGGGGTGAGACCTTAAGTGATCAAGCTGCAACTGTTTCCATTTTCACTGAGAGATGTGGTAGCAACTTGGTTTGAATCACTGCTTGTTGGATCAATGAACAATTAGGAATCAAGCCAGGAGGCCATATGAGCAGATTCTTCTCTCCTACCCTCACTTCCGAAAGGAGGGGAAATCATTGTGTTCAAGTAAGGAAAGTCTCTATAATGCGTGGGAAAGATACAAAATATTGCTGAACAGATGCCTAATGCACGGAATAGATTTCGACCACTGTGATGGATATATTTTATCGATTTTATGAATTATACCTCCAAAGGTATAATTAATGCAGCCTGTTATCGTGGAGCTTTTAAGAGAAAAAGTGCGCCTTAAGAGGCAGCTAGCTTGATAAGACTCCAAGCAATGCAATTATGTAGCCCATCCGAGCAAAGAAGACACTAAAATAAGTGGTGTGGATGAGCTAAATCGATGATTCCATAGAAGCAAAACTAAGATGCATCGGGAGCAAGCAAAGATGGGGGAACCACAGAGAAGAATGCACTCTAAAAAATGAAGTGGAACGGTTGATGAAAAATGAGAAGAGGAATAAATGTCAAGAGTAGACTAACCCATGAGGGTCCCTATCAAGTCGAGGAGGCACAAGATCTCAATGCTAATAGAAGTTACAACTTTTTAAGCCTAACCTCAACTTGCTAACTCATTATGTCAATTCAACACTCAAGAACCATGAGAATTTCTCATATGGAGGAGGAGCATAGCAAGGTCAAAGACATGGGTAGAATTTTCAACAACAATATGCTTTACCTGGGTTCCAACAACAAAAACAACATCAATAAGGAAGTCAAAGAGCAGAAAATCAGGGACAAAGGAGATATTCTTCCTTTGAATAACATATGCTGACTTTCATGGGAGAAAATAAGAGGTTGCTGAACATTCATGAGAAGATATTTGCCGATCTAACAGCATTTCAGGCAAACATTATTGTGTTTCAAGCCACGAATGTCTCTCTGAAAAATCTGGAGACATAAGTAGGGTAGTTGGCCCTAGCAATGCAGAATCAGTCCAAGGATGCCTTCCTAAGTGACACAAGGAAGAATCCAAAGGATTGTATGGTGGTAACTCTAAGAAGTGGAAGAGAGATAAAAAGCAGAAAAGAAGAAGGGAAGAAAAAGACAGAAAAAGTTGAGGGAAAAGAAACTGGAAAATAAAACAAGTTCAGCAATTCAGATTTGGCTGAAGAGATTGAAAAAGAAGAGGTGTAGATTGAGCAGTAGGTGGAGAAATAAGAATTGAAGAAGAAAGAGGATAAATAAGCCTACATGCTTGGTGTTCCCTTCCCTCAAAGGCTTTAGAAAGCTAAAATGGAAAAGCAGTTCTTTAGATTCTTGGATGTCTTCAAGAAGATAAAGATCAACATACCCTTTGTAGAGGCATTAACCCATATGCCTAATTATGCTAAGTTTTTTTTAAGACATTCTGAGTGAGAAGGGAAATTTCGCTAAAAAATTAGTGGTGAATTTGACAAATTACATGCAAAGGGGTGTTGATCCAAAGGAGCTTAATAGAGAAAGATGTAGATTCGGCAAATCTTCACCATTCCCTACACCTTTAGGAATTTTGAATTCAAGAAAGCGTCGTGTGACTCAGGAGCTAGCATAAACTTGATGCCTTTGTCAGTGGTTAAGAGACTCAGTTTAGGGGAGCTTACTCCCACAACTATGACTTTGCAAATAGCAGATAGGACAATGGCACAGCTAGAAGGAGTCCTTGAAGATGTGCTCATCAAGGTGGGAAAATTCATTTTTCCTATGGACTTTGTAGTCATGGATATGGAAGAAGACACACAAGTTCCATTGCTACTTGGAAGACCTTTCCTGGCCACTAGAGCTGACTTAATAGATGTGAAAAATGGAGAACTTACTCTCAAAGTAGGAGAAGAAGTAGTACACTTCAAGTTGAACATAAGTTTGAAATAGTTTGAGTGTGAAAGTCTAGATTGTAAGACTATAGAAACAATAGTTCCCATAAGTCCTGAACTGATTTTTTGTTGTAATTTCATAACTCAATCAATGAAAATGAGATGAATTTACAATATCTTGATGATTCGACAGAATTTCTTCATTCCACTAGAATTAAAGCGAACATTCTTTTGCTCGAATGAGAACAAGATGTAAAAAGACAAGCAAAGAATGAAGAGGAAGCAAAAGAAACAGAAACAAGTTCAGAAGGGTTAACCTTGTAGGAATTACCCAGATATTTAAAGTATGTTTTCTTAGAGCCAGAAAAAACAAAACTTGTTATTATATCAGCTGCATAAACTGTGCATAAAAAACATAAACTGTTGGAGATCTTGAGAAAATACAAGGAAGCAATTGTTTGGTCTATAGAAGATTTGAAAGGAATTAGTCCTTCTATCTACATGCATAAGATCCTTTTAGAAGACAATGCAAAGACCTATATAGAACATAAAAGAAGATTGAATCTAGTAATGAAAGAAGTTTTCAGAAAAGAAGTACTGAAATGGCTGAATGCAGGCTTCATGTATGCAATCTCAGATAGCCCTTGAGTGAGCCTAAATCATGTGGTTCCCAAGAAGGGTGGATTCACTGTGATTAGAAATGAGAAGAATGAATTGATTCCTACAAGAACTGTGACAGGATGGAGGGTGTGTATAGACTATAGAAAACTAAACACTGCTACCAGAAAGGATCATTATTCTCTACCTTTCATTGATCAAATGTTGGACAGGTTAGTATGACACTCCCATTACTATTTTCTTTATGGATATTCTAGTTATAACCAGATTGCAATAGCCCCTAAGGATGAGGATAAGACTACATTTATATGTCCTTATGACACTTTTGCTTTCAGAAAGATGTCATTTGGATTATGTAATGCTCTTGCCACCTTCCAAAGATGTATGATGTCTATGTTTTCAGATTTGATGGAAGAGGATATGGAAATCTTCATGGATGACTTCTCAGTATACGGATCCAGTTTTGAGAAATGTTTGGAAAATTTGGAAACAATACTTCAAAGGTGTCAAGACAAGAATTTAGCCTTTAATTGGGAAAATGTCATTTTATGGTAACAAAGGGTATTGTCTTAGGGAACAAGATTTCTGCAATTGGGTTAAAAGTAGACCAAGAAAAGGTTTCTATCATAAAAACTCTCTTGCCACCTACAACAGTCAAAGGGATAAGAATTTTCCTAGAACATTTTAGTTTTAATAGAAGATTCATAAAGGACTTCTCAAAAATCTCTAAACCATTATGCAGACTATTGGAAAAAGATGCAAAGTTTGATTTTGATGAATCATGCAAAGGTGCATTTGATGAAATTAAATCCAGATTGGTTACAACCCCCATCATGGTAACACCTGATTGGAACAAGGAGTTCAAAATTATGTGTGATGCTAGTGACTATGCAATAGGAGCTGTATTGGGATAAAGAACTAAGAAGATGTTCAAGGCTATATACTATGCCAGTAAAACCTTCAATGAGGCATAAGTGAACTACTCTACAACTAAAAAAGAGATGTTAGCAATGGTGTTTGCTTGTGAAAAATTCAAGTCTTACATTGGGGTCCTATGTTATAATACACACTGATCATGTTGTAATTAGATATCTGATGGCAAAGAAAAATACCAAACCAAGACTGATCATATGGGTATTATTGTTGTAAGAGTTTGATCTAGAAATTAAAGACAAGAAGGGTAGTGACAATGTGATAGCTGATCAATCGGTTTGCATTGGAAAAAATCAAGAAGAAAATGAAGTGAAATAGCGTAAAACTTTCTTAATGAGCGCCAAGCCAGGTTATCGTCCAAACACTCGGTATGTTGATATTGTGAATTACTTAGCCTGTGGAATTATGCCATATGAATTCAGCAACTAGCAAAAAAGAAAGTTGAGAACTTAAAGTTGGGAAACCCTTGCTTCTCTCGAAGACAAGATCAAACCAGCTACCTGTATTTCCAATTCTCTTGCAAGATCTGGGCATTTTTCTTTCTCAATACTTCACACCCATTTCTTGATGACGGCAAATCTTTTGCATTTCCTTCTCAAGATTTTTGCAAAGTTTCTACCACTTAATTGGTGGCTCATCCTCCAGATCTATTGGTTCGCCCCTTTCCTTGATTGATCTCGCCTATAACACCTGGTCGGGAACTTCCTTTAGATTAAGGTGAACTCTCTGATTATTTATATTGTTAGCAACAATACTCTCCAACTTCACTACGAGCGACTGGGGATTTATCAAAATGAACTTTCGTGAGCTCGCCAGCTCATCAATGGTAGTCTAGCATACCTAAGTGAATGTTCTCGCCTCTCGTGAATTCCAACTCTATGTCACGCAGAGGGCATCCTCGAAATCAAAGCAAGATACATTCCCTCAACTGGTATTCTGCACTGTTACTATTAGAACTTATCGACCAAAACGACACCAAGTAAGTAAATCCCAACCCAAATAATTTTCTCCATATTTTGCGTAAAAGACTGTAATTCAATCAGAATCAACGCCAGAAATGTTCCACCACGCATTACAATTAAAGAAATGGAGTACCGATCACGTACATCCACTATAATCGCAATGAAACTGAGAAGAAATGAATTCCAGAAATTTGTCTAGATTTCATAAATTTTCAGACATTAATTTTAAGAAGAAAATAACATAAATAGAAATCCACCCACTCGTTTACACGGGCCTACGTATCTCGCATCTTTAGAAAAGAATTCAAGAAGATTAAAATAAAATAAAAATAAAAATAAAATTCTACTCTGTGACTATATATCGAGTTCTCTTGTTCCCTTTTCTGGTAAAGGAAGACGAAAGCTACTTTACTATTCTCATACTGTCTATTTATAACTGTCAAAAGAACTTGGGCCTAATCCCCAAAAAAAACTCCAAGTGGAATTCTCAAAAGAAAAGCCCAATTATCAAGTTCCCGTGTCGCGACCTCGTAGTTGATGTCGCGACCGGATTCCTTTATTTGTTCCATTTCGCCGGCGGTACTCAAGTTTTCAATTGCACCAAGTTTCTTGCGTACCTCGCTGATTAGTGGTCGACCTTTCAATCGCAGGGTCGCGACCTCTCTGGCTCAGTTGTTCTCAAGAATTGATGTCGCGACCTTAGTCTCACGTCGCGACCTCGTTGTAGTTCCCTTCTGTTGCAACTCTAAGTCACGACTTCAGTTTTAGGTTGCAACCTCCTTTTAGTTGTCACCACTTTAGTTCTGGGTCAGGACTTCCTTTCCTTCGTTGCGACTACACAAGTCGCGAATTCGCTTTAGTTGCGACCACATTTCGCTTCTATCGCTTTACCTCGTGTCGCGGATTCTCCTTTCGTGTCGCGAATTTCCGGGGTCTTTTCTTTGATTCATCGTAATATATGTCGCTACCTCAACAATTGGTCGCGATTGCTTTTGATAGCCCCTTGCCTTTAAACAGGTCGTGGCCTCAATAAGATGTCGCCACCTCACATTGCTCCTTTCTAGTTGCAGGTTGTCTCAGTTGCTTTAAACATAATGGCTAATTGACGCTGGATGCTCATAGTGAGTTCCGTGTCGCGACCTAGTGATCGGGTCGCTACTCCTTTTAGGTTCTGACTCCACATGGTCGTGGACTTTTGCTTGGTAAAGACTTCGTTGGCGAGTTTTTATGTTACGACCTCAATATTAAGTCACGACATGGCTTTGTAATGTTCAGAGTTTTTGTTTAGGTCGCGACCTCAGTGATTGGTCATGACCTCTTTTGGGGTCCTTGATTAATAACATGGTTGCAACTTTGATTTCCTAACCTGACTTTGCTTCGCTCACTGTGTCCTGTCACACCAAGATGATGTCATGACTTCATTTCCGATTCTCCATCTCTCAGTTGCAACTCAAATCTCTTTTGTCGTGACTCCCATTCAATTCCATATCATGACTCGGTGATGATGTCACGACCCCACTCCAGTCCTTTAAGCAACCGTTGCAACTTCAAATTTTCTTGCAGAGACCTCACCTGTTGCTTCATCAACTGATCAATGTCGCGACCTAAGATTGGCGTTGCGATCTCAATTTCTGGGCTGAATGGTTTTCTTTCTGGCCTCAATCCACGCTGGGTCGAAACCTCATTAACTCCGGTCTTGGTGATGTTGCACCTGAAATATCCGAACAAAAGAGCTCCCTTGTCGCGACTCTCTTTCTCTAGCTGCGACTCCTTCGCGTGCGTGCCGAATTCTTCCACTTTACCGATTTTCGCTTCTACTCGTATTTTTCATAAATTAAATTGCAAATTACCTGTGTTTCATATGAATCAACAATTAACTTGTAATAAACTTAGAAAAATGGATTAAAAATCAAATGAGTTTTTAGACTCATCAAATTTCCCCAAACTTAAAATTTTGCTTGTCCCCAAGCAAAGAAAAGAAAGAATTGTTTGTCCTCAAACAATTAAGCTTAAATTTTAAGGACATTTTTCTGATTCACACCACGCCTTTTCTTATTCCAATCTTCAACTTGGAAATAGGAGATAGCAAAAGATCATTTTAAATTTCAATTTCGATTCGAAAAAGGAATGGTTTCCACTTATCACAAATTCCTCGATGAAATAATGTATTTAAACAAGCCATTCTAACAAGTCTTGTTCTCGTGTGTGTGTGCGTGTCTTCAATCCTTTTCATTTTCATGTTGAAATTAGTTATCTTCTCGGGAGTCTCCCTTAGAAAATCGCTAAAGGTCCCATAGGCTCGCTTTCTTCATATCGATCTCCACTAGCCGTAGGTAAATTCAACCTTTAAGATCAATGAGGGCTTCTTCGTTTCTGTAATGTTAGCTTAGGTAATCGCAGATAATGGGAAAAAATTTGCTGCAAATCACCCAGCTCTAATTTTTTCTTTGTAATTGGCTGCCTTTAGCTTTCATCCTTTTTCTTCTTTTTTCTTGTTGATTCTCCTCAATCTTAGCCTAATTCATCTTTTTGAAGTCTTTTTATGGCATTTTGATTTCCACTTGCACTTTATTCAAGCTAGTTCCCTTGTTCTAGAACTCTTTTGCTTCTGTTTTTCTAAGGATGGGAATAGTGCAATGTTTTGTCTTCTTAGGCTTTCTATCACCCTTAGAGAACTTTGGGCTAGCAACTCCTATACCAGTTGGCATTAAGGTACTAGGTGTTAAAACACCCCTACGAGCTTAATTGTTCAAAGGAAATAGGCCACAAGACAAAACTTATTCCTTTTTTTCATCAATTTCTGCTTCTTTTTCTCTACTCTTTCAGGTTATTTCTTATCCTCATACCTTGTAATATTTGGAAATATTTTTCCTCAAAACTTGTTTCTTCCTTTACAGTAGACCTTCCTGTGCTGGAAACTGGATAATTTGGGCTCTTTGTTGCAAGATTATTGCAAGGAAGGGGATTTAGGTTTTCAGTTGCTATCATTTGAAAAATTTAGGCTTGTTTGGCTCAAATCATGGAACTAGAGAGTATGCTTTAGCATATGCCGAGGGTGGCTTAGAAAGCTCAACCGCCAGTGATGGCCTCTCTATCACTCTTCTTGTTATCGCTTTTACCTAAGATTTCAGCCTCAATCAATAATCTAACAAGTTCTAGGACCATGGACTCTTAATCATGAATTTCCCAAAATATGTTCCTAATTCTCCTCAAAGTTTCATGAGTTTTGTTGACCAAGTGTATTATTTCTTCAAGACTTGTACTTATTCACTATTTATTTATACACTTTCAATCAAGTTATTTGTTCCTTCAGCAATATCCATTTTTCCAATTTTTGCAATCTAAATTGGATTTTAAATAAGGCTGCTACTCCTGATTCTAGTTTACTAGTCTATGCCCTTATTTTTCTTGCATTATTGTTCTTGGGATAAAAACAGATTTAGTCATCATTTGATCCTGTACGTGACAAGGTACCATAATGTTCATGCTTAAAACAAGAAATTACACAAACATACAATTTCAAGATATCAATTTAGAACCCAAAACAATCAATTTGTTAATCAACATGAATTTTATTCAATTATCAAAACATCTCGATATTGTACAATATGATTTCTTTATCTAATGCAAAAATTACAAATAGGACTGTATCTAATCCAGAGGAAAAATTCTCTATTTCTTGATCTAAACCCTATGCCTTCCTCCTAGCTGGGTCAGAGCTCCCGCTTCATCTGCCCCAAGTCTCGATTTTGCGCCTAAGCGAGCGGGTCGTTAACAAGGTCAGTTCAACAAACAGCCCCTTCCTTCAAACTCTGTTGGAGTTCCTCTGGATGATGGGGGTTCTGGTTAACCCTTCTTCCAATTCCCTTCCCATCATCCATTCTCATGATTAGAGCATTAAAAGTGGAATCATGACTAGAGTCGGGTTTGTTTCCGACTCCACTCATTCCATACGCCTCCGGTGATTCGCACCCTCGAACTCTTCTTTTTCCTCATTCTCCTTCTTCTTCATTCTCATTGTTTATTTTTCCTTTGTCTTTCCATCCCTTATAGTGATCTTACTTCTCTGGGGAGTGACAAAGTCTTTTTTTAATTCTCTTTTTCATATTTCCAATGAATGAATTAAATGCAAATTTCTGATTCAAGCTGCCATGGCTATTTCCAACAGAGATTTGGAAAATTGTTAAGGAAGTTTTGATCAAGCTCTCAGAGTTTGGTTGAATGTCCTTGAATTATTTTTTCAAAGCCACGCTACCTAACTGATTCTTTTAATTAAGGCTCGGTTTCTGATTCTGTATTCATAACAGTTTATTTAAGGGGTTCAAAACGATGGATGCAAAAGTGGAAAATTTGGGATGAATTAAAGATGACTAGAAATTGGAATGGACGTTGGGCTCAATGTCATGATTGCGATATGAGGGGTCGCGACATTAAATTTCTGTTTCAATTAATGATTTTCAATTAATTCTATTTTAATGCTAGAACGCCCAAATGAATTGGTTTAAATTCATTTTATCGAGATTTGGACAATTTTGTCACTACCCTAAAGATTTTATCGCGACTCGCAATGTGGTCAAACCTCAATCTCAATCGCTAGACCTATTTTTCTAATTTATCGCTTTCAATGTCCAAAGATTCTTGGTCGCGACTTATGAATTGATGTTGCGAATTAGAAAATTTAGGTCCCTTGAACAATCAAATTCAATGTGAATTTCAATTCACCAAATCCAATCAAACAAATATAACTCAATTCATCTTCACCATTCAGTCATTCTAAATCCATTCACTATGCATCGATTCAAAATTTAAGCACAAAAATAAAATAAAATTCTCGAAACTTTCAATCATTCTAAACGTAGACAAAATTTACCAAGTTTAAGAAGAGTATAACGTCCCTTTTTCAATTCTCTTCTGCGAGACGTTTGATCGTGATGTTCCCTTTCGCACATTCCTATTGTCTCCGCAAAGCTAAATATATATATATATATATACTTACTCTTCAATCAATAATGAATAAAATTAAACAAAGCTATTAGAAACTTTCACACAAAAAGTATAATGGGAAAAATTAAAACAAACTGATGTGGATTGCCTTCCACAAAGCTGCTCAATTTTTAGTCTTTAGCTGGACTTGCTACTACTATATTTCTGTTTCTTCAAATTTTCTCATTCAGAACTAGGAGTCATTCTTCCATTTGCATTCCTCCCAGGTAGTGCTTTAATCTCTGACCATTAACCTTGAATTCCTCATGATTGCTGGTTTAGCAATTTTTGAGAAATCTCTGATAAATCTTCTGTAAAATCCAACATGTCCTAAAAAACTTCTAATTCCCTTGACTGTAGTTGGTGGTATCAGATTTCTTATAATTGAAACTTTTGCTTGGTCTACTTCTAGCCCTACTCGCAAAATCCATGCGGCCCTAGACAATTCCTTCAAGCATTACTAAATGGCATTTTTCCCAATTCGTAGCCAGATTCGTCTCTTGCACCTTTGAAGCACCGTCCCAAGTTATGTGCACCGCTCAAACTGGATCCATACACCGTGAAATCATCCATGAAGATCTCTCATAACTTCTTCCGCAATCGTAAAACATGGTATTATCATGCATCTTTGGAAAGGAATGTGGCCAGAGCATTACACAAACCAAATGGCATTCTTCTAAAAGCAAAAGTACCAAATGGGCATGTAAAGGTGGTTTTCTCTTGATCCTCAGGTGCAATGGAAATTTGGTTATATCCAGAGTATCCATCAAGAAAACATAAGTGAGAGTGTTCGCAACCCATTCAAAGATCCGATCACGAAAGGCGGGAAAATGATCCTTTCACTGCAGTTGTTTAGTTTTCGTAGCCAATACACAATTCTCTCCATCCCGCGCTCTGTAGGAATCGGCTCATTCTTTTCATTTCTCGATCACAATGAATCCACCTTCTTATGAACCACACGGAATCTGGCTCACCCAAGAACTATCTCGATATAGCATATATAAAACCTGTATTTAACCATTTCAGAACTTCTTTTCTAACAACTTCTTTCATCACAGGGTTCAGCCTCCTTTGATGCTTAATAGAAGTTTTTGCATTATAATTCAGCAATATTTTGACCAAGCAATAGCTTCCTTATACTTTCTAATTTCCAAAGAACTTCTGTTCTTCGTATCTACCAACGCACCGATAAGCGATGACTGGCTTCCTCTTTCTAGTTCCTAAGAAAACATATTTCAAAATGGATCAAGTAATTCCTTCAATATTATCCTTCGCACTAAGCCTTACTCAATAGCTTTCGCCCCGGCTACATTACATCATCTTGACTGCCTCATTTATGCTCGAGATCAAGCTTTGTTATACATATCGAGCAACATTTCACAATCAATACTCTCAAGATATCGAAAATTCATCTCAATTTCATCGATAAATGTCTAAGAATACAAATTTAATTCAATTCAACATCGAAGACTATTGTTTTCATGTACCATACAACTTTCTCGCATCTACATCGTATGCTTTCAAACTCCCATAAGATTAAAGTGCACTACTATTCCTCCACCCTGTGAGTCACCACCTTTCTACACATCTATCAAGGCCCCCGCCTGCTAAGAAAGGTCTCTCTCCTTCTAGCAAACAAAGGAACTCAAGTGTCTTCTTCCATCTTCATAATCACAAAACTAATACAAACGGGAAGATGAATTTTCCCACCTTGACAAAGCAATATCATCTTCAAGAACACCTTTGGTCGTGTTAATGACCACACCATTTGTAGTGTAATTGCCGTCAAGTTATTTCCCAAACTCAGCCTCGTGACTACTGACAAAGGCATCAAATTTATACTAGCACCATAATCACACAAGGCTTTCTTGAATTCATATTTCCCATGGAAAGGAATGAAGTAAAAACCGCCTCGATCTTTCATTTTTGCCGAGCTTTGGCCGGATAATCGCACCGGCAGGCAAATGTGCACACTATTCCTTCCTCGCCTATCTTCCTTTTCTTTGCTTAGTATCTCCTCTCGTAAATCTTTGCATAGTTAGGCATTCGTTGATTACTTCTCGCAAAAGGGATATTGATTTCTATCTTCTTGAAGATATCCAAGCACCTAGAAAATCGTTTTCCCTTTTGCTTTCAAGCCTCTCCGAGGAATGGCACCCGTAGTGTATAAGCCCTCTCAAAAGGTACTTTCTCCTTCGCTTTCGCTCACTACTTCCTTCGTGCCGCTCACCAGATCTTCTTCTTTACTTCAGATCCTTTCAGCGTGCTCTTCTCTCCTTCCTTTCTAGTTTCTTCTTGTTCTACATCACTTCTTTCTTCCTTTCCTTCACGTTGTTTCTCACTTCTTAACCGAACCCACGCAAATCTCGATTCTTTCTTTGCTGAGTGTCACTAGTGGGAATGTACTCCTGCTTTGATTTACATACTAAGTGGCCGCTGCTCTACTGGTGGTCTCCAAGTTCTTCAATGAGGCACTTGTATTCTTCTAAAATACTTGAGTATCAGATTTGAAAGCTTCCAAGTTAGATAATTTCTGTTCATGGAAGTGTATAAGCCTCTTTGTTGTCCCCCATGAATCGCAAAGATTTGTTCTTCAAATGGTCGAGTCCTCCTATGACTCCGATATCATTCCCGCTCACCCCTCGATGCTGTCAGCCGGAATCTTGCGGCTATTGAATCCCCGTTGAGGATTCCCCGTCCATGCCTTGGCTCAGGCGTCAGCTTCTCCACCATATGCGAGAGAAATTCTCACGGTTCCTCAAATGATGGGTCAGAATACAAAGGCAAGTTAGGATTTGGCTTGAAATGGAAATTCTCGTTCATTCACGATTTAACCTCCTCAACCCCATAAGAGTCCCTTCTCTACATTTCAAAGACTCTTCCCATCTCAGCTTCCACCGGCCCTATTTCATGAGCGTGTTGTGCATTTTCTTTCCCCGTTTTGTCCATCTTGCGGCATGATGGCATCTAACTTGCTTCCATATAGCTATCATTTTACTCAACTCCATGACCCTTTCCTCCACATTGCTACCCCTTGTAAACTCGTATGGAGCCTTCCACATTGCACTTGGCTAGGGTCTTCATCGCATCCTCGCCTTCAAAGACTTTTCTTTTCAATGCTCCACAAAGACGAAGCGTCAATGATGTCTTAGATGTATCATTTAAGGCATGATACACTATATCCATTTGGGTTTTTAAATCAATCGCATGCATAGGGCACCTTTTCAACAACCTATTGAATTCTCCCGTGCCATATATGTGCTCATCTTCCCTCGTTGGAACACTATTATTTCTCTTCTTCTCTCGTATAGCGAGAGACGGGGAAAGAACTCCGCCAAGTATGCTTCTACCGCTTCTTCCCAAGTATCAATCGAACCATATAGTAATGAATCATACTATGTGTCGCTATGTCTTTAAGGAAAATGGGAAGAGATGCGCTTTATCATCTTTTGGCCTCATATCATTCGGCCTTCATCAGATTTTCCATCCTCGAGAAATCTACCCAGTGCTCGCCGGTCTTCGCTGGGTGCTAGTAAACCCGACGCCGTCGGCACCATTGTTATCAAAGCCGTTTAATTCGGGGTTATTTGCATCCACATTAGGATGTCCTACTGGGCAATATTCTTCCCGAATGATGTGCCTGCAAATCCTCTATCAGGTCGCGAATAGGAGGCCTCGGGTCGTTTGTCCTCGCCTCCTCGTCTGGTCATGTCTCTCATCCCCGCTATAGCGTCGCGCCCGCTTTTTTTTAGTCTTTCTTAAGCTTCGAGTGTTCTTCCTATCTTGTCCGGGCCGGTAATGTGTCCTCGAACTTACTCGTGCATTAAAGGATTTCCCGAAATTGAAACACACTTAGATTGTAGCTGATTAGTTTAACTAAAAAAATATTTTCAATATGGCTTGTTAGAAGATCTGGGCCGGCACACCACCTTAGCAAGTCAAGGTCTTTTCTTTTATAAAATGTTTTTAGAAAAAATGTCCAAATTAGCATTTCCTCTTTTTTGTTAAACATTGATCTTTTCAATCTTTTCAATCATTTCAAGAACTGGCGCCATAAAACTTGTTTGCCTTTTTCTATATAGACTAAAAACCTCAAATTCACATATAGTTACAAGAGCCTTACACTTCTCTTTGTAGCCATGTCACTGATAAATTTAGTTTGATAAAATAATTTTTTCTTAATGTTCATGATTTAAAAATATGGGTCTAGTCTATGACACTACAAGTGCACAAAATATACAAGTAGTAAAATCAATGTAAGTCCGTATCATTCCCAATGCAGATTGACAAAAAATTAGAGATCAACTACCCCAACTACCGAAATTCCATGCTATTTGACTAAAAACCATAGTGAAAGTTTTTATCTTAAAAAATAAAAAGATCCTGCATCATTTACTTTCAACCGTTGAGCTAAAAACAAAATAATAAAAAAATAAATGAATAAAAAATAAATGATAACCGAAATATCGGATCGAATCGCTTTCCTCGTGGGTTCAAAACTATCAAAGAATTACAATGAAAACAATCAATTCTACACGAAAAATACATTGCCTGCTTATGTATGGATTGATTTGTCCAAGATTTCCTAAATTTTGCAATTGATTTCTTCCATATTCAATCGGTTGGAAACCCTTGCTTCTCTCTTCGAAGACAAGATCAAACCAACACCGTATTTCCAATTATCTCAAGATCCGGGCATTTTTCTTTCTCAATACTTCACACCCATTTCTTGATGACGACAAATCTTTTGCATTTCCTTCTCAAGATTTTTGCAAAGTTTCTACCACTTAATTGGTGGCTCATCCTCCAAATCTATTGGTTCGTCCCTTTCCCTTGATTAGATCTCAGCTAACACAGGGTTGGGAACTTCCCTTTAGATTAAGGTGAACTCTCTGATTATTTATATCATAAATACCCTCCAACTTCAATTATGAGCTTAATGGGGATTTAGTATCAAATGAACTTTCAAAGCTCAAATAGCTCATCAATGTAGTCTAGCATACCCAGATGAATGTTCTCATCTCTCAGGAATCTCCAACTCTGTGTCACGCAAAGGGCATCCTGGAAATCAGAGCAAGATACATTCCCTCAACTGGTATTCGGTACTACTATTGGGAACTTATTGATTCAAAAACGACACTAAGTAAGTAAATCCCAACCCAAATAATTTTCTCCATATTTTTGCAGAAAAGACTATAACTAATTGTAAATCAAATCCAGCAGAGCTGCATTCCAATTATTGCATTACAATTAAAGAAATGGAGTACCGATCACGTACATCCACTATAATCGCAATGAAACTGAGAAGAAATGAATTCCAAAAATTTGTCTAGATTTCATAAATTTTCAGACAGTAATTTTAAGAAGAAAATAACAGAAATATAAATCCAGCTCTACTCGTTTATGCATAGTTCGCAGATTCAGCTCAAGAAAAGAATTCAAGAAGAAAGAAAATAAAATAAAAAATAAAAACTAAAATTTACTCTGGGGATTATACACCGTAGTCTTCCTGCTCCTTTCCGAGAGCGAAGACTAAGCTACTTGCATTTTGCCTCATACTGCTTATTTATAAACTCAAAAGAACTCAAATCCAATCCCCAAAAAAAACTCCAGGTGGAATTCTCAAAAGAAAATCCCAATTCAATGTCTCAAGTCATGACCTCGGGTTGATGTCGCGACCTGGATTCCCTTTATTCGTCTTACTCGGGGCCATGACCAAGTTTTCTTCAATCGCGACCTCAAGTTTCAAGTAGCTGTTGATACCAGCGGTCGCGACCTCAATTGTGGTCGCGACCTCTCCGGGCTCCGCTTGTTCTCAAGAATTGATGTCGCGACCTTGGCCTCATCACGTCGCGACTGCGTAGCCCTCTCAAGGTAACCTAAGTCACGACTTCACTTTTATATTGCAACCTCCTTTAGTTGTCACTCACTTTAGTTCCGGTCGACTTCCTTTCCTTTGCCGCACCGCATGTCGCGACCTCGCTTTAGGTTGCGACCACATTTCTGCTTCTACCCGCCTTTACCTCGTGTCATTTTTTTAAGGTCAAGGGACTCCTTTCGGGTCTTTTCATTCAACCACATATGTCATGACCTCAACAATTGGTCGCGACTGCTTTTGATAGCCCCTTGCCTTTAAATAGGTCGTGACCTCAATATGATGTCGCGACCTCACATTGCTCCTTTCTAGTTGCAAGTTGTCTCAGTTGCTTTAAACATAATGGCGACCTAGATGTTGATGCTCGTGAGTGTATCTCAGTCGCAACCTCGCCATCGGGTCGCGACCTCCTTGTGTTCGATCGATTAAGTGGTCGTGACTTTTGCTTGGTAAAGACTTCGTTGGCGAAGGCTTTGCGTTACTTAATTTCAATATTAAGTCACGACATGGCTTTGTAATGTTCGGGCAGTTTTTTAGGTCGCGACCGTTGATCGGGTCGCGACCCTCGGGGGTCCTTGATTATCAACATGGTCAAGAACTTCGATTTCCCTAACTGGGACTTCACTTGGCTCAGCTTTAGGTTTCCTGTCGCTACCTCAAGATGATGTCGCGACTTCATTTCTGATTCTCCATCTATTGTAGTTGCAACTTCAAATCTCTTTGTTGTGACTTATTCAGCTCCACGTCGACTCGAGATGATGTCGCGACTTCACCTGAGTCCTTCATTTAAGAACCGGGTTGCAACTTCAAATTTTCTCACAGAAGACCTCACTTGTCAGTTTCATCAACGGATCAACGTCGCAACCTAAGATTGCGCTGGCGACTCCCGCCTTCTCGCTTTGAAATAGTTTCTTCGCCTCAACCACGCTTTTCGTCGAAACCATTTAACTAATCTTGGTGATGTTGTGACCTAGAAATATCTGAACAAAAGAGCTCCTTCTCGCAACTTTCTTTTTCTAGTTGTGACCTCCTTTCTATTACAGGCTAAATTCTTCCAATTTTTGCTGGGATTTTTCGGTTCTGCTGTATTTTTCTGCAAAATTAAATTTGAGCAAATTATCTAGGTTTCTGTATATGAATCAACAATTAACTTGTAATAAACTCAGAAAAATTGATTAAAAATCGAATGAGTTTTTAGACTCATCAATAGCAGATTCTACATTTGGGATGATCTACTACTTTTCAAAAGATGAGTAGATGTGATTATCAGGACATGTGTATCAGAAACAGAACAAGGTGAAATTATTGATAAATGTCATGCATCACCATATGGAGGACATTTTGCAGGAGATAGAACAACCCATAAAATTCTCCAAACAGGTTTTTATTAGCCTACTTTATTCAAAGACTGTTTTGAATAGGTAAAACATTGTGATAAATGTCAAAGACTGGGCAACATAAGTAGAAGAAATGAAATGCCCCTGTAAGGAATCCTGGTGGTGCAGATCTTTTATGTGTGGGGGATAAACTTCATGGGACCTTTTCTATCATCATTTGGAAATCTATACATTCTCCTAGCTATGAATTATGTTTCCAAATGGGTGGAAGCAATAGCTTGTCCTAGAAATGATGCCAACACAATGGCTAGGTTTATACACAAAAATATTTTGAGCAGGTTTGGAGCACCTAGAACAATCATTAGTGATGAGGGAAGCCATTTTGCAAATAAAGTTTTTGCAAAACTCATGAGCAGATATGGAATTAGACATGTGATGGGATTAGCTTATCACTCTCAATCAAATGGGCAAGCAGAAATTTCAAATAGGGAGATAAAGAAAATCTTAGAGAAACTAGTGAATACAAGCAGAAAAGACTGGTTTATAAATCTAGATGATGCATTATGGGCTTATAGAACTACTTACAAAACTCCCATTGGAATGTCCCCATACAGAATTGCATTTGGAAAACCTTGTCATCTCTCTCTAGAACTCGAATATAAAGCTATGTGGGCCATCAAGAAATCGAATTGTGATTGCCGTAAGAATCGGTAGCCCCAATTTTGAAAATGGTACAAAATCGCAATTTCTCGCCGTAATCCGAAATTTATTCTCTTTCTAGATCTCGGATGATGAAACGGATTTCACCGCTTGAGGATTGTCTCGCGAAATCTAGCTAAGACGCCGACTTCGGCCGACCCTCGGTACAATGAGTTTGCATGTTTTTCGAGGCATTACGCTTCGTGTCGTGAAAACGATATCTTCATGACAAAGTCACATATAACACATACTCATGTGCCATAAGTGGCATGAGTAGAGAAATGATGAAAATGGACGGCCGAGATAGTGTCGAGTGTCAAAACTGAGGAAAGAAGGGACATAATGGTCATTATTTAAATTCTTAAGTAAGAAAAAGACAAATTAGTGAACAGTGTTGTCTCCTACAATTAAAAAGACCAAAAACGTGAATTGAAGGGGGGAGATGCAGAGAGTTTGGAAATGGAGTTTTTAGAGGAGAGTATCAAGCTTCTAGATTTGTGGAGATCCCCACCGTCTGAATTGGCCAGATATGAAGGAAGGTTGCTCTACACGACGAGGTCTACGCGTGGGCACCAGATTTAAGGAGTTTTTAAAACTAAGGAGGTGTGGGTTTTATCTCATTTGGGCTTTACACTTTATTTAAGTGTTTGTAATGTTTTGGTTTGAGGCCTCGAACGGTCGCTTGATCTGGCCCCAAAACTTGGAACCGAATTATTGGAAATTTTTAGACATTTTCGTCAGTCCGTACATGGGACTGATTTGGGTATTTGTGCTGATAATTTATGGAATAAATCATGTATCGTTTGTATGAGGCCGAAATGGTCGTGAAATTCGGTTCACAAAGTGAACCGATGATTTGGTGATTTGCCAAGAACAAGAAACTGAGGGCTCTTCACTATTCATAGGAATATGTTCCACAAAAATATTTTTGTGAAATGCTTGGCTGAGTATTCAAATCGAATATTTGTTTCAGGTGATTTTAAATTATGTTAATATATGCATGATTATATATTTGCATGTTATAGAATTGTAATGGAATTGGCCTCATGCATTCCATATGAACTGGGGCACCCTAGAACAATAGGAGTGAGTGCATGAGGTGATTCTCGAGAGAATAGTTTCGGAGGGCTGACTAAATAATAATAATTATCGGAGGGTAGTCCATATAAAATATCAATAGTCGGAGTCGGCCCAATTAATATACATCAGAGGGTAGTCCACTAAATATAACATCGGAGTCGGTCCACTACTTATATCGGAGGGTTGTCCACAAATAAAAACAAACATCTTTGTTGAAAATAAGGTTTCTTATACGTGGCTTAGGCAAGTGTGAGGGAGTCGGTGAGGACCGGGATATGAGTGAATCATGTAGACATTCAAGTAGGATCACGCATTTACTTGAATGTATGTTTTGATTGGAGCATTGCATATGCACTTAGGTGGAGAGTAGCCCACTTAGGGTGATTCCACTACTGAGCATAAGCTCACCCTGTCGAGGGATATTATTTTACAGGTACAGGGAGCGTGCAAGGAGACGGCTCATCAGAGAGGCCGCTTTAGAAGAAAGTCGGGTTGTGGCTTTGGGTTCATTATGTATACATGTATTAGAATTCTAAAATTTTAATATATGTTGTGTAAGAGTAAATAATTAACTCTTGTAACTATGATACATAGTTGGTATGTTTATGAGTATTGTTTTATGGGCCCAAGTGGCCGTTTTACTCATGGTATGGATTATATGGGATAGTTGGGATATATGTTGTGAGTATAAATGCAGGGGCCCAAGAGGTCATTTTTACTCAGTATAGTTGTATATGAGACCCTATGTGGTCATTGATGTTGATTGGGACAAGTTATATACAGGTTATGTATCCCAGGTAGAGCTCCCTGTACAAAGGAGACTCTGCCCGATTTTCATGAGTGGTGTCGGGTAACCCGACATCCACTGGTATTCCACGGGTTGACGGGTAGTCAACGGACCCCCGGGTTAGGGCGTCACACAAGCTGCCAAAGAAGAAAGATTACTCCAAATGAATGAAATGAACTGGAAGAGTTGAGGAATGAAGCTTATGTTAATGCCATAATCTACAAAGATAAGACAAAGAAGTAGCATGATCAAAATATTTTGAGGAAGGAATTCAAAGCAGGAGAACAAGTCTTATTATACAATTCCAAACTCAAGTTGTTTCCAAGAAAACTGAAGTCAAGATGGAGTGGCCCTTACACAATAGTAGCAAGTACACCCTTTGAAGCAATGACACTGAAAACTAATTCTGGAAGTGAGTTTAAAGTGCATGGTCAGAGATTGAAGCATTATCTTAGAGGAAACATAAATGAAGATTAGTTCCAGATTTTGAAGAGAGGAAAATTTTGCTAAAAAGAAAATATTTTGCAGCAAATGTCTAGCTAGAGACATTAAACTAAGTAGCTTCTTAGGAGGCCACCCAAGCAATTTTTAATTTTCATAGTTAACTTGATTTTGTTAAAATTGGTGTATTTGAAGTTTAGTTTTAATTTTGTTTGAAATTTTATTTATTGTTTTTGCTGATTTTTCAGGGACAAAGAAGCTGAATTAGAAATGGATTTTATTAGAAAACACACTTTCTCAAACTGATTATGGAGAAAGTTCTACAAGGGGAGTATTTCCATTCCCCTAACTTGTTCTTTAATGATAATGCATAGTTGAAGTGTAAAGGAATGTATTTTATAGAGCAAAAAATGAATAGTAGCTTTGTTGTTCTCATTCTTTGAATGCTCTGAATATCATCTTGTTAAATTTTGTTAAAACAAGAAATAAGATGTGTTGTCCATACTTGAAATGAGATTCTTTGATGATTAGATGTGTTTTCAAAAGTATGTTCTTATTGGTATGAATGAATGCACATTGTTTTGAATGTTACTTGATTGAAAAATGTGCATTGTACAATTATGAGGAAAATTTTCTATGTCGCGACCAAGTGGCCTCTAAACTCTGATCTTGCAACAAAGTTTTTGTGTCACGACATTTTTTTTACTTAAACTAAAGGCTTTCTATGTCGTGAAATTAATTTTCTATGTCACGACATGAGTACACTTGAATATCATATTTTTATGTCGCGACATTCTTGCTCTGTCGCAACAAAGGACTAACCTAGACTTTAATTGATTGCAGAAAATATGTCACGACATTATTTTTCTATGTCGCGACATAAGATTAAAAAGGGAATAAACCCTAGGTTAGTTTTTGTCGCAACATTTAATGAAGGAACAACAAAACATTTGGCCGATAAATAGATAATTTTTTAAATCTGAAAAGCCACCTTCCTGATAAACCATCAATCCACTCATCTTTCTTCAACAAATCTCTCTCTTTCCCTTTCGAAAACCCTAGATTCCCAAAACCTTATTTCGACCATGTCTGAGTTGTCACACCTTGTTCCTAACCTGAATGAAATGATGGAAGAGTACGTAGAGAATGAAGAAGCGACTCGAAACTCGATTCAGTAGCATTTGGAGAATGAGGAAAGAAAAGAAACGAGGCAGGGTGAGCCAACTTGTGACGAGAAGAGAGGAAAGAGGGTGAAGAAGTTGAAGGTGAGCAAAGGGAGAAAGAAAAAAGAGTAAGAGAGGGCTTATTTGGCAGGAGGACAAGGCGTGCTTGCGGGATTTCATTGTTGAAAGAGGATTCAACAAGCTCATCCCACCTTTCATTGAAATGCTTGAGAAGGGAGGATGGCAATTACTTGGCGAGCATGGTGAGCAAGAACGAAGCAATACTCCTGTCTGGCCGTCTTTGAAGGAATTGCCGATAATGTAGGGAAGATAATCAGAAGAATTTATCATGAGTTTCTGCAAACTTAAAATCTCTGGGATGATTCCACATGACTGTCCTCAGACTTGCAGCTAGGGAGTAGATGGAGATTGGGAAAATGTGAAGAAACAACCGCCTAGGCTTATACTCTAACATTAACTAGAGTGACAAGGTCCTAAAAACATAAGGTAGGAAAGAAGTAAACAAAAAGAAAAAGATGTAAATAGAGAAACCCAAACCGACTGATGCGATGGAAAGCGGTACTAGAGAGTACTATTACAATGGGGCTTGTTTCCTTTTGCTTTTTAGCTACTAATATATGTCCTATATACTTTGCAGCTGTTTTGTTCTGTTCCTTCTTTTTTGGTCAATATATTGCCTTTACCAATAAATAAAAAAAAGTAATGTTTTCTTTTCATAACAACACCATATAAGTTTATGTTGCTGTGTAAGAAGACCTAAACAGACATGACCAAAAAGACTCACTTTAAGCATGCAGAAGAAAACAAAAAATATCACACCTTACCTTCATTAAATAAATCTAGAGAGCTATCCAAAGAATTAGACTCTGTATGTGAACACCTAAGATCTAATTCTACATGTAAAGGCTGTTTGTGCCGCAGAGATCCCACTTAAGCCTCCTTTATAGCGGCTTACACTCTCCTTTCTCATAGCTTCCACAGCCCAGGCCATACTCTCTTCACCTCAAAGAAAGCCATCCTACTTTATAGTTTAAAAAATCAGATATCAAAAATTAATTTCCAACTCTTTGTGGAAATATACCAGTCGATATAACTATTTGATATAGAAAGATTAGCTTTGATTGAATATCATCATCCTCGTCATATGTATCTAAAGTGAATTTTAATGTAAAGACATGAAAGAATGGCTATTTTATTGCAGACATTTCATCTAATTAATTCCCTTAGGAACTTATATGGTAAATGAAATAACATAAATAAAAACCATTCTTTTGCATCATGGATTGGAAAATTCGATGGAACAAAAAAATATCTTATTAGTAGTCTTTTGATATCCTCCATCTCCACATTAGTTCTAGTGAAGCCAAACTGGATGCTATATGTGCACTGATTTTTGTTCTTTTTATAGAGGCCGTTTGGCACCCCTCATTATACTCCTATATGTTTGTTTGCCCTCTTTTATTTCTACTCTTTAGTGACAATTCTTTTGTCATGAAAAAATCCCAGGATGCTACTGCGTGTGGAATGAGGAGAAAACAACTGTCACATCTTTGTTTGGTCAGAAAGTGGTTTATATTTATGGGGAAATATTTATTGCTCACGTTAGAGGCTAATGCACACCTGATAGAGATGCATACCCGACTATAGTCTTCATTGTAGAAGAAAAGGGATTAAACTACTTTTTATATTTTGATTGAACTTTACTGGAAAGGAAATAAAGAAATTTTTGAACTCTTGTCTGAAGAAATTCTAAAAATTCGACATAACCACAGAAAATTGAGTGAAAATGTGTTTGACCATTCTTGTCCATTTTGGATAAGTGACGGTTATCGTTTCTAAACAAGTGTTACCTTCTTTTGACACTTTTAGATTTTGTACATTTAACATCTATCATCGCTGAGGCCTTATAACTCACTTTTATTCACATTTTTTTCTCTTACAAAAAAGAAAGAAAAAAAATAGCATGTTTGGGAAAGAGGAAAGAAGGAAAAAACAAAGAACCAAGGAACATATCGGAACATGAACCAACAAAAGCTTGAAGGTTGAAAGAATCAAAGCCTTCATAGATTATTGATTATTATTATTATTAATAGGCTTGGGATGACTTGGAGAATCAGAGATCCCTATCTTTAGCAAAAGCAGAGGCAAGACAGGCATCCTTGGAGGATTTCAAGAAATGGTCAATTATGGAGGAGACTTCTTGGAGGCAAAAGTCTAAAGAATTTTGGCTAAAAGGGGGGAATAGGAATACATGCTTCTTACACAAAATGGAAAACTCCCACAAGAGGAGAAACAACATTGAAAGGATTCGAATAAGAGGAGTCCGGGTTAATGGAGAAGGAACTAGAAGCAAACATTTGTGATACATTTGTTAATGACTATACGACCACATTGTGACTAGCCTTGAGGATTAAATTTTGAGAGTGAAGGTTGGGGCTACTAGGTTTAGAGCTACCTTTTACGAGAGGAAGTGCATCTTCTTGCCGATCTATAAATTCTAAATGGGGACAAGGCCCTTGGGTCGAATGACTTTACTGCTATCTTTTGGTAGTTTAACTAGGACATAGTAAAGGCTGATATTATGGACCTCTCCAAAGATTTGCATGTGAAGGGAGGATTTGGTAGGAGCCTTCACTCTACTCTTTTGGTGTTGATCCTAGAAGACTTGAAAGATTTTAGACCTATTAGCCTGGTTGGTAGTGTGTACAAATAGATTGCTAAGGTGCTAGCTAACAAATTGAAAAAAGTGATGCATGGTCTTGTCAACACGGCTCAGAATGCTTTCATGGAAGGAAGGCAGATTCTAGATGCCTCTCTAATTGCTAATGAAGTCATTGACTCAATTCTAAGGAAGAATGAGAGGGGTTTACTCTGTAAATTGGACATAGAGAAAGCCAATGTTCAAATTGATTGGAGTTTTGTTCTGAAAGTGCTACAAGGAATGAGCTTTAGGGAGAAATGGACTGGTTGGATAAAGTGGTGCATTTCCATTGCCTCTTTCTCAGTTTTAGCAAATGGGAGTCCAATAGGATTTTTTGGGAGTTCAAGAAGGTTAAGATAAGGGGACCCTCTATGGCCATAATTGTTTGTTCTTGGCATGGAAGCCTTCTCCTTAATGATTGATACAGCGGTTGAAGGAGTTTATATCTTTAGGTACAAGTTCAAGGGAAGGAATGGGACAATAAGTAAGATTACTCACTTGTTGTTCACGGATGATAATCTTTGTTTTCTTACAAGGACTTGAGGAGTTAACCCACCTGAGTCAGATTCTCGCTCCACTGAAGCTATCTTCGGGGCCCTCCTACCCTGTGAGGCTGGGGCGGAGGGGGAGTGGAAAGGTCAGGGCCTTGTTAGGTTGCAAAGATTGCCTCTCTCAACCTAACACTTCGCCCCGCCCTCATGGGAGAAGGTAGTGGCCACTTACATGTGGGATGGGGTGGAAGAAAGGCTTCATAAAAGGATGGCTCTTTGGAAAAAGCAATATATCTTTAAAGGTGAGGGAGACTCACTCTTATTAGAAGCACACTATCCAATATGCCTACCTATCTAATGTCCCTTTTTTGCATTCCTAGGAGGGTCAAGCTAAGACTAGAAAAAATTCAATGAGACTTTCTTTGAGGATGAGGCAATCTTGAGGGGAAGTTGCATTTAGTGAACTGGGGCATGGTTTGTCTAACCAAAGAGAAAGGTGGCCTAGGCATTCGAAACCTTTCCAAGTTCAATAGGGCTTTTCTTGGAAAATGGAGTTGGAGGTTTGTTACGGAAGACAATTCTACGTGGAGGAATGTTATCAACCTGAAGTATGGAACCAAGGAAGGAGGCTGGTTTCCTATCATCCCTGGAAGCGGTTATAGGTAGGGTTATGGAAGGAAATTAGCAAAGAAGCTACGCAGATTAAACAGTTTTGCTCTATTATGTTAGGAGATGGGTACAAAACCAAATATTGGGAAGACTTTTTTTTTTTAATTAGTAAAAAGCAATAGATTGATAAAAATAGAACCAAGAGGTTCCAAGAAGTACATTGGACATATACAAGAGGGAACCAGAAGGAAACAAACAAAAACAACAAGTAGCAAAAAGCTGCAAAAAACTTACCAGCCCAAAAACAAACCCAAGCACCCTACCTACTCCTTAACTAGGTAAAAAAAATCCAATAAAGAATTCGTGTTATCAACACTATACAAATTTTCCCAAGTCCACAAATTGCTTATGCTTAGCTTTTAACTTTGAGGAGGTGTCCCTATTTCTCCCAAACACCATCTCATTTCTTTTCTACGCCCATAAAGTCTAGAAAAGGCATAAGGGTGCTGCCATCCATATTGAAAGATTAATATGACTTAGAAACCTAACCAAGAGGGGGAGGGGGGAGGGAAGGTTTTCTCAAAAACTTTTAGCACAATAATAAATCTTCAATTTAATGAAATAACAATAAATTAAAGAGATAAGATGAGAAAGCAAAAACTCTGATTTATAAAGTGGGTTCTGGCACTTCCGCCCATTAGTCCACTTCCTCCTCAACCTTCAAATCCTGAGGTCTCACTAGTGAAGCTCCAAATGAAGCTTCTTTACACTTGATTACGGCTCAATGGGCACCCTACAACTATATATACTAAAATTCAAGCCCAATCCCTTTAGCTTAATACAATAGGATTATGACTCTAATTGGCTCTTCACAAATCCTTCAAGCTATACACCCTTGAAGCTTTCTCACTTAAACACAATGAGACACTCTCTCAATCTCTCAATCTCTCAAGATATTTCAATTACAACTCAAGTTTTTTATCAACACAAAGGTGCACTCTACAATATGCTCATGTAAATGAATGCACTCACAATCTTAGTTTGAGAATTTATTCACAAGAGAAATGATGTTTGAGATGATATACAATAAGTTTCTTAGTCAAGCATGATCCCCCTCACACTCTATTTATATAGTAAACTCCTGCAGCATTTAAGTCGCCAACCTGGCCGACGGCTCCTCGTGACACTAGTCGCTGTGTGTAATCGAAGTTACCGTTTTATAGCCATTGGAACATTATCATTGTGCAACCAATCGACCGTTTTGTCATGTGCACTCTAGGTCACTATTTTCTAGCCGTTGAAATATGACCGTTTCACTCAACTAATCGACCGTTTCACACAACTGATCGATTGGACGAGCTACTGCATCTAACCGATCAAGTTTCACACCTCATCCGGTTCCCAACCGGTCAACCTTTTGACCAACCGGTCAACGGTTGGCTCAATCGGTTCATAAGAATGGAAAACAGGTCTTTCTAGACCCAATTGGTCGATCGTTTTACCAACTGATCGACCGCTTAGACCAACTAGTAAACCTGTTGCCCAACCGTAATGGACCGATAGCCCAATTTTTAGTTTCTTGACATAAAAATCATCAGTCTGCTTCACTACTAGTGTTGAAGTGGGTTTTGCCCTGGCCCGAGCGGGGAGCTCGAAGCCCCCCAATCACCCGCACGTTTCTACATGAGTGCCTGAATACAGCTTCATTTTAGGCTTGGCCTTCATGGTTTTTAGGCCTGCTCAAAGGTCATTCTGTAGTTCTCGCCTAAGCGTTCGACTCCCTTCATTTTCTAAGTTTTATTTTAATTGTGGTCCCAAAAGCCAAATTAAAAATAAAAACTGCTTTAAAAACAATTCAAAAATAAAAATACCCATTAAACATTTTATTCATCGAATATAAATATCGTTTGGGAAATGTATGAAAAGTTACATCACAAAATAGCGCATACTCAACTAAGTCGCACCTACTTATTTTTGTCAATCATTCAGACTTTTCAACCATAAAGAAACAAAAAATACAATATAAGATTTAATGAAATTTTTAATCACTATTTTCTGGTGGCAGGGATCTATCATGGATCAATTCATGTATTGATAATTTTAAGTTCTTTGTATCGGTCACTAGTACGGCTTCTCGAACATGATCATGCAATCTCTTGTTTGCTAAATTCCAATCTTTTAAACATACTAATGCTTTGATTGCTTCATATGACAAATTACATCGCTTTTTGCTAACCACTCTTCCACCTGTACTAAAAGCAGCTTCCGATGTGACTGCATCACGCACACCTAAGTATCACATCACGGCAATAATAGATAACAACGGGTATTTAATTTGTTGTTTTTTCCACCATTCTAAACTATCAAAATTTTCATTGTCTTCAAATGAAATTGTTTCTACACTAAGATATCTATCTATATCTATTGTATTATTTGGAGAACTAGTTGTTGCATTTTTCTACTTTTAAACATTTTTAAAGGACTTTTATGAAAGGATGAGGAGTTTGTCATGGATGACGATTTTTTCGCACTAACATCATTACCATATATTTTTTTTTAGATATTATATAAAATATAAAATTATGAATTTACTTTATTTTTAATTCCTTCAATTTTTATTTGATCTTCATTGTAAATAACTTGCAACCATTCATCTAAAGCATCAAATTTTAATCAAGGGTCCACAATTAAACCAATATAATAAATCTAAGGTATTTCTCCTCAATATTTTTTTAAGTTTTTCTATCATTACAAAAATTGTATTATTAAAATTTTCATAACATAAATAATTTTGCAGTAAGTGCTATATAAATATTAGTTATTCGTGATAACGACCGACGCGAACTCGATAATATTACGCATAAAAATATCGCCAAGATCAAAATTTTCAAAAAAGATCTCATAGAAGGTCCGCAATGTGTCAATCATAATCATTTAATACATCAACATCTACATTACTATTATTATAAGGTAATTGCATTTCGTATAATTGTACTACCTTTTGATATTTTGTAAAAGCTTATAAGTAGAATTCTATTTAATTGATATATCTAAACTTATATTTTTTTTCTTTTCATATTTGCAATTTTGAAGCACTAAAAAAATAATTCATGTTTTGCTTGGGAACTATTAATACTATATGCAATGTCTCTAATTTTTCAATGCACTATCAACTTATTTTAATCCATCTTTACAATCAAATTTAAATATGTAACAACGTACATGAAATACTCTTTGCATGATCCTCGTTTATTTGTCAAAAATCTTTTAATCTTTTGTATTGCCGCATCATTAATAGAAGCATTATCTAATGTTATTATAAATATTTTATCACGAATACCTAAATCTACTTCATCATTTATTAAAGTTGTTATATTTTTACCATTATGTGGAGTATTTATTGTTTTAAATGAAATTATTCTTTTATTTAATATTCATTTACTATCCATATAATGAGCAGTAATACATAAAAAGTCTCTATGATTAAAGATATCTAAATATCAGATGTTAAACAAATTTTTCCTTCAAAATTTGTAAAATATTTTTTAAAACTTCATTTTTCTATTTGAAATTTGTTCATAAACCTTCTTTTAAAAGTATTCCCGGACCAACCTTTGAATTGAGGATTAATCACTGTTTGAATTGTTTCTGAATAATAATGTTTTTAAATTTCCACATTCATCTTTACCTAATTGCATATAATTTCTAATATCTACATTATGCTTAGTTGTACATTGTTCATTATATCTTTTTAGATGACTTGTGTAAGAATTTGATCCACCACTAAGAAGTTTGCTGTAAATTTTACATTTTTCTTTTATTTCTTTTTTATTATTTTCTAAAATTATTTCTATTTTATCAAAAAATTTCATCTATTTGAACTAAATATTTTGCTTGATGATGCACATAGACTAGAAGAAGATATACATGCACTATCCATATTAATAAAATATTACACTAAAAAAATAAAATAATGAATCAACTGTAAGCCAGCATTAGCGGCACCCGTTTGTTCAAAACATGAGAGGTTATTTAGCATGATCAAAGCTAAATTTGTTGAGATGTGCTAACACTTTTCAAATGTCCATTTCCCTGATTTTTGGGGAAAGATGTGATCTAATATGCTCTAAAAATATGAAGAATGATAAAGATTCGCTATCAGCTATTCTATTGCTGCTTTCCTCCCCGGTTTTACTCTTTACTCCTGTTACTGCAGAACCTCTTAATAAAGTATGTTCAAACAAGACCTACGCACCCAATAGCCCAATTGAAAATAACCCGAAGGGCCTGCTCCGGTCTCTATCTTCAGTCACACAGTCATGTCACGAAAATTTCTGTCAGCTAATACTAATCACTGCAGCGGCGCCATGGTGCAATGACGTTGCGCAAGATCAAGAACCGTGGGAGGTTCGCCGCTATATTCGCGCAAGGTCATGACGAGCAAAGAGAAGCACCATACATGAATTTTCGCCCGCCTCAACATCTCTGTCCAGATGTCTAAAAAGATGGTATATATTTTGCTATCCAGATTCTGTCTCAGAAGAAAATGCATCTGATCCAGGCCGTTTTTATAGTGTTTTGAAGGATTTAATGGGGAACCTCACAAATGAGGCTGCATTTGATCCTGCAAATCTCATATATGCAGTTGGAGAAGCCAAATTGTCGAGGAATATTTCTATATATGGACTTGTACAGTGTACAAAGTGGACCAACCTGGGGTTTTGTGTAGTAACTGCTTGATGTCTGCATTTGGAGATCTTTCAGGTTGCTGTAAAAGTGAGGAAGGTGGAACCATTCTTAGTAGGAGCTGTAACATGAGGTTTGAGGTGTACCGCTTCTACAAAGTGCCGACTGTCGGTAAGTACACTCAATCTCTAATTAATCACCTCATAGGTGAATTACTTCCTGAAAACGGTAATGGTTGAATCAAATACAAGAGTAATACCATTTCGTTGTTTTTAAACACGGTTTCCTTGTTATCCGAATTTGTTTTCTTCTCGTGTTCTCCAGCTGGTAACAAAACTGGGATCCAAACATGTTTTGTGTGTTTTCCTTCTTTTTTTTCAGAACAAAAACAGCTTTCAAAAACTTTAAACAGGCCATTGATCCTTAAACCTTGATTCCCTGCTTGGTTTTAGCATGTAGTTTATAGTCCTTCATATTATTTATGGAACCTATATAAGATTGAAGCTTTGTGCAGCAGGGGAATGGAAGATGTGGATTCTGCTTTGGTCATTTGTATACCAACATTTGCACTATTAGTTCTTGTGGGCCCCTGCATTCTCTAATACTGGGGGAGGAAGGGAACACAAAATGGTATGCTTAATATCAAAATGGAAAGCCTGGCCTGTTAGTTAATATTGGAAATACAATCTATTAAAATTCTTTATCTTATAGTTTTATTATATGCTTGTTTCATACACTATCACATTCAGATCATGATAATTTATATCACCCCGCTATCGCAAGCAGTACTTTACTTGGTACGCAGGAATTGCCCTTCATGGACTTAACCATTGTTAAGGCAGCACCGATAACTTTTCAGATTCAAATAAGCTCGGACAGGGTGGGTTAGGCACTGTTTTCAAGGTACGTACGGAACTCCTCCAAATCTAATTGATTGGGTTCACTTCAGGTGGTCGATCAAGCTTCACAAGGCCTAGATGCATGTTTGATCTAATACGTGAAAAATTAAAATGGAGCATGTCCTTACTTGGATCGTCCAACCTTCAGGGCATCAGCGACAAGAGGTAAACCTGTGAAAAAGGGGATCCGGTGGCGATGTGCCGACCGCCTCTCCAATGATTAAGTCAGCAAACGGGTGGAGAAGATAAATAACGGAGTTAGCGTAGTTGGAATTGCATACCTTCCGTTTTATATTCGAGTTTCTCCTTAATTTTAGGAAAGATAATCTCGTGATTTTTGTGATAAGGTCTCTCTTTCCTTATTAAGGACTAGTTCTTCCTTATCGAGGATTAATGTTTTTGAGACGTATGAGATTTGAACACTAGGAGATCCGTGGATAAATATCCTACGAGTGATTTTCTCCCTAATATAGTTATCTAAAATACCCTTTCCATGTGGCAGATGACCTAAGTTGAACCCTGGATCCCGTATGCCTATGGATTCTATCAGTCTCTGTCGGGGTTCCCGTGTGGTTTTAATATAGTGGGTCATCTCTGGAGCCGCTTCCATGAAGAGTCGCACCCGGCCCGCGCATGGGCACTCTCGTCTATCGAGTAGTAACGGGGCCTAAAGGCCACAAGACTGGGCTGGGGGCCTGCCCCTAATTTTCTTCAACTGGAGGATTATGCTTTTCTAGTCAAGGAAAAATACTGTGTTTCAGGACACTAAGTATGGAGAATTATAGATTATTAATGCAAGTTGCCAATGGATTTCCCTTCTATTACACATAGCTTATTTCCCTTACTGTGACTTCTTTCCCCTCCCACGTCTATAGGCCCGCGGCGCTTATAGTTATTGAGGAAGCGCTTTCGTAAGTCTCACAAATCTATTCGTCGCTAATGTGATATTGTGTGTTCAAGATGACATATGGTCGACCTAATATCCTAGATGGGAAGCTCTAATTATGCTTGTAAAATTCTAATTAGGACCCCTAATAGTTTTGTTACAATTTTGTAAAGATAAGAACAAAGGAAATTTGTATTCTCTTCGAATTCTATGCTAAATGTGAAAAATGATAAATGAATTGACACAAAGCCAAGGTTAAAATGGTAATTTATAAAATGAGAACCCAAGGGTCATAACATAAGAATATTGTATGCTTTTATAGGAATTTAGATAAGTTGAATTGAAAATTGATGGGAGATGAAGGACCTAAATGCAAGGGGTGAAGTTTAAACCAAAAGAGGATAAGGCCAAACATGGCCTCATGATAACACCAAAATATCTCATTTTGGTGTGAGAAGGCTAGGGCTTTCCGGTGGGGAGAAGGAGATAGAGAGAAGAGAAGAAGAGAAAAAGAATAAGGAAAAAGGAAGAAGAGAAGAAGAAGAAAATCCAGGTTTTGAATTTATGTTTGGAACTTTGGTTTGGAACTCTTGTATTTGTTAGTATGGAACCTATGTATGGATTTGTTGGTTAGGAAACTATCCTAACTCTTCTTTTGGTTTCACGTCATTAGGGAAAACCCTAACTCTTCAATACATGTGTATTTTGGTTAGTTCAAGTCAGTTTTGTGATTGGTTTTGAGTTGGTTTAGTTTTGGTTGGAAGATTTTTGGTGAAAATGGTCAAAACTGGCAATTTCATTTAAATTACGTGAGTACCAAGATCGAAAGTTGAGTACCTGTGACTACTCGTGGTTTTCGCCCAGAGATGCCGAGTACTCCAGACTCCAGAGTTGAGTGCCTAAGACTCAAAGTCGCTTTTTGGTCTGTGAGGATGTTGGCACTGGTACTGGTGAGTCGAGCATCGATAATCAAAATGGTTTAAGTTCCAGAAGATGTTAAGTACCGGTACTCACATTTGCTTAAGGTCTAAGTTCCGGTCCTACAACCCTATTTTTGTTCTGTTCATCCGTTAATTCTTAATGAAAGGATTAGTACATGTATAAAGGTCATATGAAAAACGCCTGCGACCTCGCCGAGGCGAAGCTTCCCAAATGTTAAAGTAAACATTGCCGCCTCATTTGCTAATGAGATTAAGAATGATATAACAAATTCTGAAACACATATAATCGTATGCCTGCTTAAGACCGAATAGTGAATGAATAGGTACCTCTATTCAGTGCTTTGATACTCTTGCTAATGCTACGATACTACATGCGGCAGCACGTCTCGATAGCCGCTTCGCACTCCCCGCCGCATTTCGTTACTGCGGCGTACATCGCCTTCGAACAAGCCGACACTACCGCTGCTAATGACACTACATTGGTAGGTACCGGCCTCTCGTTCAAGGTTTCGACACTCGCTGCTGCTACAACACTTATGTTACGTGGGCAGGCACGTCTATGTTTAGTACTTTACCGTACCTTTGGGTACTTATTGTGTTGTGTCCCTTTCATTCAATATTAAAGGTCTATGCAGAAGATACTTATATGTTGTATACATGAATAATATGATACGTGAAATTAAAAGTACTCAGTTCTGTTCTGACCTATACAGACAAACATTTATATGATAAGAATATGAGTGATGAATAATAAGAAAGCATAAATAATCAGTTCTGCTCTGTTCTATGATGTACCTATGGGTACCTTCTGTACAAGATCTTTGTACTGAACTCCTATGGGAAATATGAAAATTCCGTTATAAGAATTATGTTATATGAAAACTCTATTGTATAATTCTGTTATACATAAACTTTGACATATGCATTATGTTATACGTATCATGTAATTGTGGACCACTTTAAGTGGTCATATCTATTATCTGTTTCCCACTAAGCTATAAGCTTAGCATGGGTATTTCATCCGCGTAGGTACTGAAGAGGACATTCGAGGCATTCCACACAAGATAGGGCCAACACAACAGTAGGAGTCCACCTGATGTAGGTTTTGATTTTTAGTTTTGGAATGTAAATGTAAAGGTTTTTGTAATAGTGGAATTTGTTTATGTACAAATAAATGGGACTAAGGAATATGTATAGGACAGTTTAAGCACCATTATGGTGGTAGTACTAGATGTTTTATTCCTTTATAGATTTATATATGAAATGGGCCCACTAATGTCCAAAAAGTAGGTTAAAGAGTCCTAGTCCTGTGTCGCGCCCCCTTTCAAACGCCTCTTGTAAAGAGCTCTGCCTGCTCTGCCTAGACCGCCGGTACTGCACTGAGTACCCAGATCACGCTGCCCACTTGGGAAAGCCTCCATACAGTGTTAGTCAGCTCTCAGGTCGGGCAAGCCCCTGCAGTTGCGTGCTGGCCAAGGTGTGTGGTCGAGAGTAAGGAGAACCTTCAAGCAAACCGTTTTAGGCTTTTCTTTTTATTCGACCCCCCCTATTTTTTTTTTTTCTTTTTTGTCAATCAGTCTGGTATGGCTGCCTTAACGTATTTTTAATGGGTCTATCATGGTTGTTTGGGCCTTTTGTTTTGTGTAACCACTGATGCCTATTGGCCCATTTTAATAAGATTTGGTTTATGGCATACTTGTGCGTCGAACTTTCTATCCTTCATTCCTGCCCCCCAGCCTAAAACGAAGAAAGAAGATAAGAAAAGGGGTCGGCAAACGAAAGTAGTCGGCGCCGAGTTGGAAGGCATTATGGACTGGGTAGGCATAATTGCCAGTGAGCCCGCCGAGGAGGAGAAAATGTCCAAGCTTGCTGCCGGGTTTGCTGCACAGGTGTGTAAACGGGCAGTGTGCTTGGAGGGTGAGTTCTCCCCTTTATCTAATGGGAAGCGTCTAAAGCGATCTTCACCAGATGAAGAGGCCTAGATGAACTGGGCAATAACCCTAGTGGATTCCCCCAATAAAGCCTCTAACAATTAGCGGGTCTTGGAAGGTGCGCCTAATGAGGCTGGTGCACCTCCGGAGAAGGGAATCCTGGCTGGGGGGCCTTCCAATGTCTACGAAATTGGAGAGGGGTCCTCCTCAAGGGTAGCTACTGCTCCAATACCCCCGCCAGTCCCGCTGATAATCGCATTCAGCAGAGAAGGTCGCCTCGACTGTGTGCTATCGAAAGCACGACGCTCCTCCACTCGAGGATCCACCCCCAATGGCCATGGTTTCTCCCGCTCTAGGAGTAATACAGAGATCATTCAACACTACAACCTTTAACCAAAGTGAGCCTCCGGGATCGTGCATACACGTGACCCCATCCTAATTACTCCGGGTCACTTGTGGCTACTTATCAGAGAGGGGAAATATTCTATCCCTTTCCCCTCGCCTATACGAACAAGGAGGCTTCCAAATGCGTCGAGATTCGATGCTTATCCAAAGAACCATGACTTTCAATTATTAGCCAATCTAGTATGTGTTGCTTTTTAGTACTTGATTACTAGTTCTACGTAGTAATTTTCTTCTAACTCTTCTTTTACAAGTTGTGACAGCCATCTGGAATACGGCTTGCCAGAATAGGGAATTTCAATCCCGACTAGATGACGCCGAGAAGCTGTGGCTTTATACCTAATCAACTGTTTCCAATCATCAGGCCTTGGATGCTTCTTTAGCCAAGGCAGAATCCAAGTAGAAACATTAGAAGCGAATGGCCAAAGCCAGTGCGGAGAAGATTGAACAGGTAGAAAAAGAAATGGGTGAAGCTAAGTAAGAGGCTAAGGTGGATTGTCTGGCCACCGTGGCAACAGGTGAGGCCAAGGCAAGGGCAGAGGATGATTTGACTAAGGCTCTAGATGCCTTGGTAGCTGTGGAGGAAGATAGGCACATGTTAGAGGCTGAGGTTGCCCACCTAGAGGTTGAACGAACGTCGCTCTTACTGGAACTCGAGGCAACCAAAGATGAGGTGTTTTCCTTTCATTCCCAGGTGAGCAAGGACAAGGAAGCCATGGAGGAAGACTATCATAAAGTCCTGGAGTAGATTTTCTCTTATGGCTACGGATGTTGAGCATTCAAACACAACATCTACGGTGGTCTAATCTAGATTCTAGATGGCATGCCCGACTTCACCGAATCTAATTCCTCCGTAGTTTTTCATGAGTCCGGGACGCCTCCCTTACCCCGCCAGCCCATCGGCTTAAGGTCAGAGGATTAATCGGCGAAGAGGCTTAATGATCCTGGAAGTCGCTGTCAGAAAGGAACAAGGTCGATTTCTACCCCTATTTTAGTTCGCCATTTCGGGAGACTTTTTATGATAATTTTCAGAACCCTTGGCGCTTCTTAGCGCATTTTAATGGAATAACAAGATACTTACCAGGACACGAGTCATGTTTGATAAAAATCACAACAGGACAACAACCATGTCTAAACTTCTCTTTTTTTTTTTTTTTTTTTTTAAGATACCAACAAGACATCAACCATATATGGACTTTTCAAGGCGCCAGTAGGAAAACAACCATATATGGGCTTATTTGGATGCTAGTAGGACAATAACCATATCTGGGCTTTTTTGGATGCCAGCAGGATAACAACCATATATGGGCTTTGTTAGATGCCTGTAGGACAACAACCATAACTGGACTTTTCAAGATGCCAACAGAACAACAACCATATCTAGGCCTTTCTTCTGAGCCAATGCAATGAACAACCATAAATCCACTTTTTGAAGAGAATGTTGAGACAACAAACCATATCTTGTTTTAGTGACAAGCTGATAAACAAAACAGTAAACCATAACTGGTTCTTATAGAATATAATCAGGCTCTATGAACGCGTTCAAAGATAATCTTATTGTCCTGATAGTATCCCTCAAAGAAAACATTAATGATAATACTTTTTACGGTGCACATTCCACATCTCAAGACCCAAGCTCGCTTCACATGTTTAACGATAAGACCTTGGCTTATCCCCACCGAACTACCGTGTATGGTCCTTCCCAATTAGGCTGAAACTTCCCATCTACTGGGTTGGCCGTGTTTTCAAAGACCCTTCTTAAGACTAATTCTCTGGGTAGGAATGCATGGCTTCACATCGGCTGTGTGTTTCTTGCCGGGCCACGGGTATGATCGCTATGCGCATGCCTAATCGCCTCGAAGTTCGTTACAGGTCTAGGTCTTTTTGTCTATGGCTCGACATTTCCTGCTTTCTCAAAGGATTTTTGCTCGTGGCAAAGGCATCCATATTTCGTGGGGATGATGGCTTCTATCCCATACGTGAGAGGGCTTAACGGCAGGATACGCCGCCTGGGCTCCGACCGTTGTTCGCATGTGCCCACACAAAACCCCTAGTAGTTCATCTATCTAATTTCCTCGCACGCAAACGCTTTCTTCAAGTCGAGAGAGTCTTATCATGGGATTGAGTACAAAATTTTGATCTTTAAATAAGGTAAAATTCCGACTCGCACACAATGCTTTTCCATGTGCGACCGAATAACCTTTATCTCATAATGGATGCAAAAGCTTGACTTTTATCCATTTATCGAAATATTCTATTGCAACCAAGATAGCTTCTGAAATGTGTGGCGTAGCAAGGGCCCTATGATATCCATACCTCACTGAGCGAAAGGCCAAGGGCTTGTTATGGTCATACTGCGGTCACACTCTTGATACTGGGCCGTCATTGGCAAAGCAGCACTTCGACATAAAGGACAGATCCGCGCGTACGATCGTCAATAATAAACTGGAAAGTGGCTCTGTGGCCAATCACCCACCGCCTGGATGATTTCCTCGTACACCTCAGGTCACGTGAGCTCACCAAAAACATACCGCCCCTTGCTGAGTAAGGCACTTAAGGTAATGGGCCCTTCTAGTAACTGCCACATAGCTACTCATTCACAAAGTTGAGAACCAAGCCTCTATGACTGGTCTTACGGTTCCTACCAAGTATCCGACGCCTATCCCGAGCTCAAATAGCTGACTATCGAGTCATCCAAGAGAGACAGCCTCTCTCTATTCGCTTCATCCTACTGGCAAGAATCTACGACTCTGGCTGGTAGTAGACGGGCAAGAGCACTATTTCTTTTATTGGTAAGGAAGAGGCCACGGATGCTAATGCGTCTGCCTTTTCATTTGAATCTCTCGAGACGTACTCTAGTTACCATGCCATGAAGTTTCCTAGTCGTAGGTTAACTAGACTTACATATTTAGTCATGCTCTTGTCTCTTGTTTCATATTCTCCATTCACCTACCCCACCACTAGTTGAGAGTCACTTCTTATTATTATTTTTTCTGAGAATATGGAGATTATGCAGGTCAATCCCATATGATTGCTTCTCGTGATTTAGCCTCGCTGTTGACACGGAAATCCAAACATATACTGGCTTATAATTTCCAATCGAGGCTTTGGCAATTAATCCTTGTGTCGCCTCGTCTGGTCATGAAGTCCCGTCTACTTTCAAAGTCCACCAACCGGACCTGTCTGGTTCCATTTCTTGTTGAGGAATATCCGCTAAAAAGTCAGCCAGTACTTGCCCCTTTAACGCCAAGAGAGGTTTATATTAAATATCGAACTTACTCGGTCAATTGCCCACCGAGCCATTCATCCTAACAAGTCGGGCTTATGTATAGTGCTTCGTAGGGAGTCGTTTTAAAGTATATGATGTGGTGCGCCTAGAACTAGTGATTAAAGTTTTGAAGCAGCCTATTCGGCGCTAATGCCAGCCAAGCCAAGACTCGTAAATCAGTTTTTCCTTGGATAGGACTTGCTTACAAAGAATAGTGGTCCTCACTCAGCCTCATCTTCTTTGAACAATGCTGAACTCACCGAGATTTCAAAGACTACCAAGTAAAGGTAGAGTGTGTCATCGACTTCAAGTCTAACAAGAACGGGTGGTTCGGTGAGATATTGTTTGATTATTGTCAGAGCCTGGTCTCATTCTTGATTCCAATCGGCCTGCTAGGCTCCCTTTATGGTGGCAAAGAACGACTTCAAATGATCTGTGAAGCGAGATATGAACCGCCCAAGGGCTGCCAACCGGCCAACCAGTTGTACCCCTTTTCTAAAAGTGGGAGTCTGGGAATCTATAATGGCCCTAAGTTGAATATGATTAGCCTCAATCCCCCTCTGTATCACCATAAAGCCCAAGAACTTACCTGAACTGACTCCGAACGCACACTTTAGGGGATTGAGTTTCATACCGTTCGTGCGCAATAGCTCGAAAGTTTCTTGTAGGTTCTTTGTGTGATCGGGGAATTCTTTGGATTTTATGAGCATATCATCGATATAAACCTCCATGGATTTACCTATCAATCCGCTAATACCTCGCCACCATCCTTTGATAAGCCAGTTTCTACGCTTTTCTCGTGACTAAAAAGGAATTACATCAGGAACAGCAGACACCGCTGCGGCGTGATGAAGGTTGTTTTTTTTTCGACAGCGTATGTATTGGGACCCGATGGTACCTTAAAAGGCCCGTAAACGACACGTCATGCCCGACCGCTGCGATCCACAATTTGATCTATACGATAAAAGCAAAGAATATCCTCGACATGCTCATCGAGATCAAACGATGTAGTCTACATACGCGCCCACTTACCAATCTCTTTCTATTTGATCACTTACATTTCGGCCAAAATTTTATTCTATGATATTTTTACTCCTCCGATAAAACCTCACGTTAAGATTGTCTACTTCCTTCTAAATGATCCGACGCTGATCCAAAGCGAATCGCCTATCCTTTCCTTACCTGGGCCAGAAATGGGTGAAGTCTAATTTGTGAGAAGCCCCATCACTTATCCCAACCATATCAGAAAGTGTCTCTAAAGCGAAATATCAATGTTGTGCAAAGACGTGAGTCATAACTGCCTTCTTTCGCACGACGTATGAGCCAACGTAAAAACTTCTCCGGTCCGGTCAACTCCACTTATTCCAGTGGATCCACAACTAGCGGGTCCTTTTCTTCCCATCCCGTTTGGGCGCATGCTATGATTAAGTATGCGGTGTCCGACGTCTGGGAGGCTGCTCAAACGCGCACTTCCTTCTTTATTCATGTAGGGCTCATGATAGCACCGCTGCTCCGCCAACTAAATTTCGCTTAAAAGGTCTACCTACTCGATGCTTGTCAAATAAATTACCATTCGGGTGGCACGACTGCAGAATGCCCCGCATGGTGTAGCCGTGCCCTACCACTATGGCATTATAAGGCCCCCATGTCTTAGACGATCGAACAAACCTCGCTTTTGGTGACTCGTCCAAATTTTTATACAGAAGCGATGTCTCCTACCGCCGTGGTCGCTGGGCGCTGTCGGGGGAACCAAGAGAGGATTCGCCCTGGGTCGAGTTCAACATTTGTGAGGAAAGCTTCTTTTGGTTGAAGGTAGGCAACTGCAATAAGTCTATTGCGCTGCTAGGATCTACCAACACCCTATGCACATAAAAATCACTAATATAAAGAGTGAGTACAAGTGCATCATAATGGGGCACAATGACCCTATTTGGGTTTATTGGGGGAAAGGATATAAAGCCATCTATCCTGCTTCGCCTCTTCCCGGCTACCCCCTATGTAGACAATGTTTACTCCAGTCTTAACCATGGTCGTCTCAAAGCTTCTTCTCGTCGGGCGTTCGACACTCGGGTAGTCAAACGATACCCCCAAGATAGAAGGTTTATCGCGCCGACCTGATAAAGGCAGCCACGCATCAGAATTTCATTTTCTATAGGTGCGTACCTCCCCGCTGGCCAACTCCCTAATGTATCTTTTGAGGTGCCCTGCTTTAATTAGTCTTTCCACCATAAATTTTAGGCTTCAGCACTTGTTGGTCTCATGCCCATGATCTTTGTGATAATCACATTGTACGAACAGGTTTCTCTGAGATGGGTCCGTTTGGATTAGCGCTGGACTGGCAAGTCGTGAATGAGGGGTAGCATCTTATTATAGGTAATGTTCGGTGGGAGGAATTACAGCTCCTTTTCTATGACTAATCCTGGATCGCTTCCTATTTTCGCCTCGACCCTCCTCGGGCTCCTAAGAGCCTTCTTCCCTCCAGCCCATCGCTTCCACCCGCTTGCTTGTGACCATGGCGCGCTTGAGCTGTCAAAGATGGATGTTATATCTTCCAATCATGACATCTCTCTCGTCATCAGACACCCTTCCATCAGAATGACTCCCGGTCTAGAGACAATGAGTGGAAGAAAGGGGTTGATGGCGCGAAGCTTCTCCTGAAGTTCTAAAGGACGACGTCCATGATGTAAACCTCTACTTGCTGAACGACTTGCCCAAACCTCCTGGTGAAGTCCCGTATGGTTTCTTCCTCCTGCTTTACAATAGTGTACAAAGAGCTAATATTCCTCTTTTGTCGTACTGAACAAAGATATTAAGAGCTGAATACGGTCTAAAGCTCGTTGAACAAATTTATCAAGCACGTGGGAGCTTTATGAACCAGTACACAGAAAGCCCTCGGAGGCTATTCGAATACTTTGCATAATAGATGGTCACGCGCTGCTCGAGTCATCAGCCGTTGTATTAGAGCATGTGATCATAAGGGTCACTGTTCGGTGTGAATTATATATGCATTACGAGTGTATTTTTCATGTATTTGCATAACTCAAATGCTTAATTCACATCCTTATTTAGCCATATTACACTAATTCCCCATTCTACAATGTTTTGCAAAATATGATGGAAAATCAAGCAAAAGAAGAGATGATTGAAATGAAGGCAAAACCAAGAGTGAAGTGGAGGCAAAACCCGGTGCAAAGCCTCTAAGTCCGCCTTAGGTGTAGCAACTCCCTCGTCTACAGAGGCTCCACTAGGTAGGGCAAATTCCCTGCCCCAGGGCATGAGGTTCGCCCAGGCATTACATGGCCCCCCAGCGGGCCAGAATCAACATGAAGGCTCGAAGATAAATTTCCTGCCCGCCTAAGAATAGCTTTCTTCGCCTAGACGAAGGACCACCATCAGCAGACAAACACGTGTCTTCGCCTAGGCGAAGCTTAGTTCACCTAGGCAAAGAATGTCAGGATGGAATACGAATATTAACCACTTTCAGCCCAATCATGAGCCCATTTCCTGATGGATATAAATACTACACTTATTTTTGGACCTATGGGGGAGGAGACCCGACAAAAGGCGGCTAGACTACCAATTTTAGGGTTCTTCTCTCTAGACTTAGATTTCTTTAGGTTTTTAGTTTTGGACTTGATTTGAGCTCATTTGACAGGAGCTATGCCGGAGGATTCAAACATTGGGACATCTTGTAGCAGTGGATCCGAGTATTAGACAAGATTGATTACAATTTGTTTTATATTCCTTAACTCTATTTCATTTCTTAATCTTTTAGTACTTTAATTGGTGCAAATATGGTATTGTCAGGTTTTGAGGCTGCTATGAGTGGCTAATATCTCCCCTATGGTTGGTTGTTGAAATTAGTGGTGGACTTAGGGTTTTTATTGACTGATTTTTATGCATCCATATTTTTTTGCTCGTTATGTTTAGAATCTTAAATTTTAGGGTTTTTCCTAATTGTTGTATGTTAGGAGGCTGAACAAACCCTGTGAGCCTTAAGTGGGTTCCGTGAGTGACAGCCAGAGGTATCCCCTTGTGTGGATTAATTTCCACCTTCTAGATTCTACAATTGCTAAACCTAATTATCTTAATCAAAGAAATTCAGTGGAACTGTGAATGCCTAGTACTAGGTGGATTTTATTAAGATTTAATGTAACTTACAATCTTATGAAGACCAAGGACCTAAAGGAGATCGATTGGACTATAACCTGTGATGCTCATTGTAAGGACCGGAAAGCAGACTCAATAGAACCCTTTGAAGGACTGATTCTCCATAGAACCAGTATCACATTTTCGAACCTAGAAGGACCGAACGGAGAATAGGAATGGAGTGTGAGAAATCGAGGGGAGACACAAAAGTGTAAACCTTGTATAGTGTTCCTTAGGTGAGCATAAGGATGTTTTCATGTTAATCGATATCTTATGTTTTTAAGTCACAAACCCACTAATGGATACAATCGACCCTAGCATTAATCACTAGATTTTTTCTTCCAATTCTCTTCACTTATTTGTTAATTTTCAAGTGTTAATTAGCTTCTTGCTTTTGGCCAAATTTTTAATTTGACTACTCACTAAAAATCAGTTTATCACTGATAAGGAGTTCTTTAATGAATGGTATTTAATCCCATTTAAATCCAACTTTCCTATGGGATCAATACTTTGATTTTTAACTAAAAGCCACTATATAATGTATGATCCCGTACACTACGATTTAGTTGTTTTTATGCTAAAATTATATATTACAACAAATCCAAATAGTCACTTCAGAACCATACCTAATGACAGGAAAAGGTCAAAATGATAAACCCGAGGTGTCAGAATTGGTGATGTATTGCCTTACGGAGAAGAGAGCAGCTGTCGTCAAGACTTCCGAATCGCCGCGACTAGAATGTAGAGCAGACCCCGTCCCCGCTGCACACTGGGGCACGTGGGCGCATTATGCTCGCGCATGCAGACGCGCCCCGCACCCATTCGCTGGTTTTGTCCTCGACCTATTTCTCGCCCGTCTGAACATGCCACTATCACAGCGTCGGACTCACTGGGCACGCGAGCTTCTGCGCGCCCGGCCTTGCTACTTTTGCCGGGGCAGGTCCCACGAGCCGTCCGAGGATAGATCATCGTCTCACCGGGTATCTACATTATCGCATAACGGGTTCCTTTCCCTCTTTATTACGCAGCGCAATCGTGCCTTGCTTCAAGCTCCTCTGCCTTGCACATCTTTTTTGCCAAGATCGTGCCTTTTTTCTACTTGAGCCCGTAGACGATCTTTTTCACGCTACAGATGTTCAATGCAATCCTACAATTCCCTCATTTGTCTTACCTGCTCCTCATGTTTCTTCTCTATGTCTTGACGCTAATGAAGAAATTGATCTTCAAGCGACTGGATCACCGAGCCACACATCAGACCGTCAGATGAATCGCATGGCGCAGAGGAACCATCTGAGCTACTAGTATGAGGGTCACCGATAGCCGCCAGCCAAACCTCGAACGTCGATGGAGGACATTTGTTCGATTCCCTTTATAGGATGGCAACCCTAATTGGTTTGGCCACTTCGGATAGCTCAATTCTTCTCAGCACCACGCGAGGTAACCTCAAGAAAGATGGTTTCCTGAAAGACACAAGGCTTCCGCGCCTCTCCAACGAAGCTGCCTCAAGAAAAGGGTGAAGAAGAGAAAGAATGGAGTTGTGAGCAACAGAGCTGTACACCTTTCTCCCGTGAGCCTCGTTCTTTTATATGTTCGAAGTTTCTCCTGATTTTAGAAAGATAATCTCGTGATTTTCAAATACAAGATCATCTTTCTCTTATCAAGGATTAGTTCTTCCTTATCGAGAATTAATGTTTTCGCATGTATGAGATTCTGGACGAGATCTGATAAATATCCTCGCGAAAGTGATTTCTCCCTGCATTGAAGTACCGTGTCACCCTTTCCATGTGTGGATGGCCAATGGGAACTCGTGATCCTATGAGTTCTGTGATTTCACCGCATTTGCCACGCAAATGCTATAATATGTTTCAGGCCGTCCCGGCCGTCTCATATGTATGCTGCAAGGACAAGCCGCGGCAGCGCCGGTGCAAGTAGTGGTCCGGGCCTAAAAGACCAATTTATACTACAGAATCATTTCATTTCGTGGTGCTACCAAATGGAAAAGAGATAGCAGCTAAAAAGGCTGTCAAGAAAATCATGGCAAGGGGAAGAGGAGCTTAAGAATGAGATGGAAAATACTAATTGCAAAACTTCAGCACCGAAACCTTGTTAGGACTCTTCTTGGGCTGTGGCGTAGGCGAAGAGGAAAAAGCTGCTCGTATACGAGTTCATGCGCAACAAAAGCCTTGACATCTCTATTTGGTTTGTTCCTCTTGAATCTGTCTAAGCCTTGACTTATATGTGCAATGAACTTGTATCTTTTCCTTTAATTTTAATCAGTTGCAGAGAAACGGTCACAACTCGATTGGAACACACGCCATCGCATCATCAACGGAATCGCCAGAGGAATTGTCTATCTTCACGAGGACTCCTGCCTTAAAATCATTCACAGGGATCTAAAGCCAAACAATATCCTACTGGACCATGACATGGTTGCAAAAATCTCTGACTTCGGCATGGCGAGGATTTTCTGCGAAAAACAAAATGCAGAAAACACAAGAAGAATTGTAGGAACATAGTAAGTCGATCGATCTGTTGGTTGCTATATTTTTCGGCTAAAAATTTTAAAAATAATTTACTTAAAAGCAGAAAACACAGTAACGCCTTGCTCGCTGCTAAGAACAGTGGTTACATGGCTCCAGAGTACGCAATGGAGGGAATATTCTCAGAGAAATCTGATTCTTTCACCTTTGGGGTTGTCTTGCTCGAGATCATCAACGGGAAAAAAAACAGTGGCTTCTACCTCACACAACTTGCTGCTCCACTCCTGGCATATGTAAGTTCTCTTTATCCACTCTACTCCACATGCAAAACCTGCAACTGGATGTTTTCCCTCTAATTAGTATCAGTTGAAAGATCAAGCGTTAATGGACAGGCATGGCGGCTTTGGAATGAAGGAAGAGAAATAGGAATTTGTAGTATTCTTTTGCTTTCAAGACAGAATCATGCCCCAGCCCCGCTGAGCTGGAAATTGTTAGATGCGTTCATATTGGGCTTTTGTGTGTTCAGGAAGATCCATCGGACAGACCCACAATGTCATCTGTGGTTGTTCTGTTGGAAAGTATATCAATGGCTCTTCCTGAACCAAAGCAACCTGCATTTTCCGTTGGCAGAGGGATTTCACTAGTCGCTGATCACCTCCAAGTAGGCAAATCAACAGACAAATCAGCTCACTGTTTCTAGTATTTTACCCCGGTGAGGGCCACCTGCTTGCTCACTGACCGGCCGGTTCTTTTCTTTAGGCTCCTGATCACTAAGTGGGATATGGAAGTCAAAAGTAAAGTTTTATGTTTGACTGGCTCAAGTTTATTGAACTTCTTCTCTCACACACAAATTCAAAATTCTAACTGGATACATCTTGAAAACTCGGAGCATAAGGAAAGTTTGTTTCCATATTTTGAATGTAAGGAAAATTTCATTTGAGAGGTAAAGACTAAGTAGTGTATTGAGACTCTGACAAAGCTCATTTCACGTTAGTCTATGACTGTGGATTCATAAGAAGCTCTCTTGTTAGTGATTCTATAAAGTATTTTTAATGTAAAAATAGTTCTTATAAAAATAATAGGTTCTTCACAAAATTTAGGAAAGAATTTTAAAAATCTAGAAAATTACTTATATTGTTAAAAATCACTAAAAGTTAATTTTAAAAAAAATTATAAGTGAATATTCTAAAAAATATTTGGAGAAAACACTTCTATTAAAATTCAGTGACTAATAAATAGTAAAAATCCAATAACATAATCGACCTGATCCAAATGTTTGATTAGGTACTGTATCTCGTGAAAATGCTCTCACCGTAGCCGTAAGAACTTTGATCGCCTAATCGCTACACGCGCAACGTGAACTTGTGTTTTTTCTTTATTCATCAACGCATGCGCCACGCCTCCCGATGATTAAGTTAGCACAAGATGGAGAAGAAGAAGTAGAGTTCACACGCTTTGAATTTGGTTTATTTCTTTTACCTGTAGGGATCTTCTAATTTATGTGCGCTTCGTTTCCAAATCTCCGCTTGATTTTAGGGATAAAATATGTTTTTCCTTATCAAGGATTAACCTTTCGAGAAATAAGGGATTTGGAAACTGGGTCATCCGCTGATAAATATCTCTTTTACGTATTTTTCGCCTTTATATGCTCATCCACAATGAACTTCCCATATGCGGTTGGATGGCCGACTAGGGGACTTGAAATCCTAGACGAACTGCCCTAGAACAAGTCTTTGAGAAGACACCCTGGTTTTCTCAAATAGTCTTTAAGACTTTCCTATCTGGATAACATCCGCCTAGTTTTAATACGATAAGTAGGCTTGGACCGTTCCACAACACGGGCCAAGCAGAACCTGGCCCCATTAAGTTATGGGCTTAAAGATCATAGTACTCACAATGCCCCCATTTTCTCTAGTTGAAATTTTTTGCCTTTTCAGTCGAGGGAAAATCCTATACTTTTCAGCCTTGGGTGTGGAAAGTTGAAAGGTTTAGGAGAATTGATACGTACATTGAACACGCCGTAAGGTGAAGTGCGTTTGGAGATAAAGAGAGTTGGAAGTGGACGTTTCTCAACATGTATGCAGTGCATGCTGCTCTAACGACACATTTAATGTGCCCGTTGATGTTTTGCCCTTATATAGGGGTTGGGCTCCAAGTGTTGTTTCTTTTACGATTTCACAAAGCTCTTTGGTTATTGCAATTTTCTTTCTCCTATGCTTCTGCAAACTTTTCTTTCAAAGAAATCATCAGAGATCCCTTGACAACTTTGGACTTTTCGATGAGTTTTTGCAACTCAAATCTCGTTTGCATCGCCTTTTCTATGTTACTTTTTGTGGCTATGTTTGTTGAGTATTTTTAGGTTAGAAAGTTTTTGTTTCTTTCTGAGGGTGCAATCATCATTGGTTGATGGGGTTCTGGTGATGATGATGCAGGCGGCTTTTAGGATATCATCAGGTTTGGGGGCATCCCATTAGGTTCTACGAAGGTTTCTAGTTCCTGGGTTCTTCGTTTTTCAGTCATCATGGTCATCAAACCTCTAAAGTGGATTTCTTTTTCTCTCTTTTCGAGGGTTTTGTTAATTTCACCGCTAATGGCCTTAAGCTAATCCTCTTTTTTTTTTTTTTGTCATAATGACGAGAGGTCATGAAGAGGTTTATCAATAAAGCTTAGTCGATGCTGTCCGTAGCTGAATCGAGATCATTCGACGTTCCTACCAACATCGGGATCGGCGGTGGTAGATTCTGGTCCGACCGCCCCAACCATGAGGGGCGTATAATGCCGCTATTTCACCCATGAGTAGTTTGCTACTAGCTTTCCCCGTCTGGGCTTCTTTGGTGAAGATTTCACTCAGTGGCACCTCTCGCCTTGTACATCCGAACGCCTGATTCTCATGGGTTTGCAAATAAGTGTTAAACCTTCTACCAATCGATATTTCTTCGTAGAAATTACGATTTATACTTTAAAGCTCGGGTTAGGGACCGCTTTATCCATGTGCCGCCCATACCAATGTAATTTGTAATTAGGTTCCCACTTCTAAGACTAAGTGAAGGGGTTGTTTTGGTCGGGGGTCCATAAAAGGAGACGCCAAAGTCTCCTAAGCCTCCATTTGATCTCGAATTAGTCCCTCAATGCCCCAAGTTTGTTTTAGCTCGATGAAGCTTGTATTTCTCAGCTATTGTATTCCTCGACATGCCCCTCTCTTTGAACATTTGCAGTAAAGCAGACGATGCCGGGCTAGTCACCGGGTGTAGAAGGCTAGCCTGATAAAGATCGACTGCCGCTTCTAGATCATTGAGAGGGAGAGCAATCACGAGCTTCTTTTGTTTGCGAAAAACTTGCAGGAGTTAGGCGCCAACCCATTTTCTTACATAGTGCCTGTCATCCCTCTTCCATTGCCAGAAGAGCATATTAAGGGTAAACATTTCATTCTTACTAACCTTCTGAAGTCAATCTCGGGTAGTTCTTCACAAGCGGGGTCCAATCAAGAGCCTCAAGCTGAGTTCGCTCAAGAAGCCTTAACTACCTTTGTCTGACTCGATCAATCACCTTTAGCTATACAAGATCCAAAGCCTGCCCCCCAAGCGACAAAGAAGAAGAGAAAGAAGGGAGAGAAGGTTGGACAAGTAAAGCCTACTCCATTACTCGGTCGAAGGCTTGCGGGATCGGGCAAATCCAACTCTTCCCATAAGGAGAGACTCAGGCGATCGTCCCGCCCCAAGATCGCTTAGTGAGCCACAGGAGAGGGATCATGGACATGTTCTGGGCCTTGTCGCCAAATTCCGTTCCAGATATGCAAGTGAGTCGGAGCGCTAAGGAGAAACTACCCCCTGGCTCAAGTACCGCTTTAAAGCCATCCAAAGCACCTGGGTCTAAGTGAAGAGGTTCAAAAGAGCCCGACAGTAATTATTTTAAACTCTCTAGAATGACCCTCTGATGCCCTTCCGGATCTAAAGGGCACCACTCAAGATGCCTCCAAGGGAGCTCCTCTCTCCGCATCTCCCAGAGGGACGCTGACTCCACCGGACGTCGTACTGGTCATTATCACCGCGGAGGATTTAGCTAACTAGTGGTCTAAGACGCCCTTGGTACCGCGAGGAGTAAGGCCAGGCTCAAGGTTGAGGTCAAGTTGCCCCCTCGAGTTGAACGGACTTCACTTACCGCAGGTCAGCAACCAAAGACGAAGTGTCTTTCTTCAATCTCAAAGTGGCAAGGACAAAGTGTCGGCTGAGAAGTGACTATTAAAGCCCAGAGCTAATTTTTACTTATGGTTACGGATGTTGTATGTTCAAACACAACATTTGTAGTGATCAACCAGAAGTTCCAAACGACATGCCCGATTCCTCCGACCCTTTTCCACTATAGTTTTTTGTGAACCCTAGGTGCCCCCCGACCTCAGCAGCCACTGAGGCCACAACAGCCAAGGTGGATCAAAGCAAAGCGGTAGAGGAACCCTAGAGGAGTGCTTCCGCTAGGGATTTTGTTGGAACATCTTAAGTTCCTTTTCTTTAATTTTTTTTTTTTTAAATTTCTGTAAGGGGCCTCATATGGATATTATCATATAAGTTTTTAGAAACCCAGAAACCTGTATGGATCACACACGGGCTATCAGCAAAGCACCATTGAGCTGGGCTTTAGCTAGCAGTTTAGAGCCACTCGATTTTGACTTCAGCCGGTAGTTAGGTGCCACTTCATTTTAACTGTGCTAACAGGCTAGAAGCCACTTCTGGTCTTTAGTATGTACTAGCAGGCTAAGAGCCACTTCTAGTCTTTAGTATGTGACAACAGGCTAAGAACCACTTCTGGTCTTTATTATCGGGGCTATTCCAAGAATTGGAAAGCAAAAAAATCAAGAGAAAACTTTATTGATAATAATTCTTAAGACGCATAACATTCCACATCCTAGGCACCAAGGTCCCATCTAGTTTATTTAATATGCAATGATCCGGCTACCCTCATTCTACGGCACAGTAATGGCCCAACTATGTCAACCTCACCGAGAAAAGCGGTCAAGGGCCTCGTGGATGGTTGTCATATATCTCGAGCCGCAAGACCCCAGAGATGTGGGTGCTTCGCCGCAGGCAACTATCAGACTTCCCGACGTGAGGCGACCGTGATTTCGCTTCCTGGTCGCTGCTGGTAGCCCTATATATGAGCCCTGTGAGCCAAGGTTCTACTGCCTGGGTGGTTTCCACATATTCCTTCATGGAGCTCTACTAACGTATACTGCCCCTGTTGAGTGGTGAGACATTTAAGATACGGCCCGTCCTAAGACCACTAGTACAATTGCCCATTCATGAGAGAAAATTGAGCCTCATGGACCCGAATCTTGCAGGCTTCAATCTTGGTATCCAGAAGCTCTAATAATAGACTATTGAACTCATCTAGAAATTGGCCCGTCTATCTCATGTACCAGGTTAGCAATGGTAGACGACTCCGGCTGGTAATAAACTAGAAGGAACACTGTTTCTTTTATTGGGAGCAATGCAGTTATTGCAGTCAAGGCATTTGCATTTTCATTCGAATCCCTTGAGATATGCTCAAGCCACTAGGCCACAAAGTTTCCAAGTCGTAGCTTAACTAAACTTTCAAACTTGCTTACGCGCTGGTCTCAAGCCAGACTTCCATTTAATTCACATACCACCAACCGAAAAGTCACTTCAGATGATGATCTTTCTCAGAACGCCTCAAAAATAACCCGACCTGCCATTAGCGAGCCGCGTGTAAAAGTCGTAAAAATAAGAGCCCGCACGCATAAGTATACGCGCCGAGTTCACTAGCATACTACGAGTCAAGTGTCGTTCCCACGAAGAGACGCGTGCTAAGTACTAATCTAGTGCCCTAGACAATATTTGGATCCAATCCTGTAGCGAATTATGAATAAATCAACTAAATTAAAAAATATATCTAATCTTAAAGTTTCTATTTAAGGTAATGATGAGAAAACCTAGTGGTTCGTCGCCTAACAAGTGACCTAATGGATTTCACCACACAAGGCATTTATTTAATATTCATATGATATGCAAGGGGGGTGAATTATGGGAGCTCTCTCTTTTCTGCGGATCGATCACAGGATCAAGCTTTCGCCTCTATCCCCGACCTTCCTCCGACTCGATGGTTTCCTTCCTGACGCCTTATTTCCTCGACAGCTTGGTTCAGAATCATGATTATTCGGGGTTGCTACATGATATCAGATCTAAATATCAGAAAGACATACTCGTCTGTATAACTCTTCCATTATCGCTAGTGGGTCTAAAGATAGTGAATGGAAGAAAGGAGTAGATGGTCCAAAGCTTCTCCTAAAGTTTTGGAGGACCGCGTCCATGCTATATGATTCTACCTACTAAACCCGCTTAACAAACCTCTAAAGGGAAATCTCGAATTAATTTTCTTTCGCTTTAGAATAGTTTGCAAAGAGCTAATGTTCCTCTTTTGTCGTATCGAACAAAGATACTACGATATGAATGCGACCGATAGTTCATTGAACGAATTTATTGAATTACGCGGGAGCATGTGAACCAAGCTAATGCATGCCCCCACAAACTAGTCGAGAATACTTTGCACAATAGCCAATCGTTGTCGGCATTTAGTATCATCGCCTAATTATAATGGTGCATATGACTGCGAAGGGTTGAATGGTAGCCACTGCAACCGCTGAAAGTCGGTATGACAAAACCCACGAGGTGGCTCATAGTCAAGAATGTGTCGCCCTAGGGGTGAAGAGAGCATGTTATCATATCTACGAATTAAGGCTACAGGCGACATATAGAACGCTGGCCTTGTACCAAAGGTAGGATGTACAAACGGCATTAGTGGCATCATGCCTATGGGAAATACTGGTGGCATGGTACCTTCAAGCAAGATCGACATGCCCTGTAATGGAACCTGTCGGCTCGCCTCCCGCCACTTCTCATTCAGGATGCGCCCACCACCAAAGATCACCTAAGGTGTGGTGATGTGAAGGCCTTCTACGCGATTTGGGAATTTTGTGTTCTCAGCATTCTTCATTTCAAGTGAGAGACTTAAAGACGTGAATCGCCTCGGCGATAACCTGCTTCATCATCTCGTCGTACCAGCATCGGGCCAAGGATAATGGGCTTTTTCCCTTTATTGCGAGCGATCGGATGCACAGCTCGACCGCTATCTCATACATCTTTTCCAAGATCACAACTTTTTTCTATCTAGGTCCGCAACTGGTCATTCTCCCGCTACAAGTGTTCGACGCGGACCTCAGTAAACCTCCATTCGTCTCAAGGCGGTTCTCCCCGCTTCCCTCTCCAATGCCTGACGCCACCTGAGCACCGCTGATCTTCCGCGATTACCACCTGACGCTTTTGACATCAGGATTGCTTGGGCGACCGACAAAGCGGAAGTGTAATCAATAGCCTGGGCGATAAGAGCTACTGGGAGCACCTGAACTAGTCTTCGCAACCTATAGACGAGAGTTTATGTTCTATTCCCATAAACGACGCCAATTGTTAGGACCTTAATCATCGAAACCTCTGAGCATTAGCAATGCAACATGAACTCCACAGGTGAAGCGTGATCGACGGCGATGCGCCGCCTACGCCTCGCACTCACAAGCTCAACATGCCAGCACGTGTAAGAAGAAGCTCGAGAGTTTTGCACAAATAACTCGACTTAACTCGTAGGAGATCTTCCTCGACGATGCGCTTGCTCACAAATATTCCCTTAATTTTAGGGTTAAAATATCTTAATTTTAGAGATAAAATCTTTTCTTCCCTATCAAGGATTAATCTTCAGCGTTATGGATTTTAAACCGGTAAAATCCATCGACAACATCTATTTTTGCTTATTTTTCATCTTCATATACTTATTCATAACGAACTTCCCATGCGCAGTGATGCCAACCTGATTTAAAATTCTAGAAGGCTGCCTGCCGCCTAGTCTACATGAAGATTCCCTACTTTTTTCGCGCTTTTAAAGATACTTTCCTTCAGACAAAGGCAGTCACCTTTTGTTTTAACACATGAAATGCGCCTGACCATTTCATGACCGCACAAGGCCTCGCCATTAAATAAAGGCCTAAAGATCACAGACTACAAAGTGCCATACGTGCTGGCGGCTTAATCCATCGGCGCAAATGTGGTTGGTTTATATATATATATATATATATATATATATATATATATATATATATATATATATATATATTCTTTTTTATTTTTTCAAATGTTGAATGGAAAAAATGATGTGGTATTTTATTACTTTCTTCCCTGATTGGATCCTTTGGTCATTGCGACTCCCAATTGAGTAAACACGTCTGTCTGGTTTGTGGAAGATGGGGGTAAACACGTTTACATTGTTCTAGGCTTCATTCGACTTTTCTTTCTTTAAACTACTTTTCAAAGTACTCAGCTATGGGTCCATGATTATGACATTACAAAATTTTGAGTCCAACAGTCTTCGTCATGTTATTTATTAAATGCAACTAACAAAATGTGTGGACCTCTTCATTAATCTTCTTGTTCATACAGTAAAAGTAACAATCTCTTCTCTCATTATCCTCTTTTTTCAAGTGTATACATTACAGAGAAAAACGAAGACTGCTTTGGGTATGCCCTCAAGACAGTGGCAGTGGTGGAAACTGGAAATGAGGTCAGGTATATAAACGAGATAGGAGGGAAAAGAAGGAAGTCGGGCAGTGTGTGTCATGAAGTGGAATTGGTGGAAGGTGAATTATAGAGTGGTAACCAAGATGATGAAGAATTAAGGATAAAAATATGGTCTCCGGCAGTAAATCTTAAGTCTTTGTTTCAACCTCGATCACGCAGCTTCTTTCTTTTGTTGCATCTGAAAAGTGAAATTTCATTCATTACAGTACAAAATTAAAGAATATTACTTAATTTCTAGTTCGATCAGAATTGGCCAGAGAATTAATGTATGAAAATTAAAGCAAACCTTATCTTCTGCAGTTCTTAATATAAGTCCGTAAAGACATTTCATATTAAAATTTTTGATTGGTCATGAAATATATGGGTTGGGAATGCAGGTGATTTTTCTACTAGGTATTATGATTTCACAGTGACAGAACAACAGAGTAGAGTACCCAAAAGAAATGGACAATATATTCCCAACCCATATTAAAATTTTTGATTAGTCGACACACCTAATGTTTGAGTAAGTACGTAGGATATTAATGTTATACCATGATTTAAAAACTCTGGATCGACCTGGGCTTGGCCGGATCACGATCAGAAAGAAACCGGTCCTGGTTTTCAATTATAAAACCCTGGCTGACGACAACCCGCTGAACCGCCTCTAACCGACGACGATCATAACCGGACAGAACCTGGGCCTTGCCTACTCCCACAAATTTTTTCGCAAGCTTAAACGACGCTCGCTTTCACGCTTTACTAAACTAATGTAGCTGGCTGGGTGATAAAAACCATAGGTTAAAAAGGCTTCAGGTGAACTAAAAACATTCAATTAAATAATGTAGGCTCACATTCAAATATGGGAAAGGGAAGTTAATAAGGCGAACTAATTTTTACCATTATTACCGCCATTACGATTATTCTAGATATTAACCTAATACGCCTGCTTGAACTAATCTGTATTTAACGTGCCAATCTTTGTTTGGCCTGAATCGAACTGGGCCGGCTCTAACGCTGACCTCCCCGCAGTTAAAACAACGAGTGATCGGCCAGCCAGTCATATCGCTCCGATGCCTAAGTCGGCCTCTTTCCTCGGCTATAATATAAACTATTTAGCAATGAAGTATTTGCGCATAAGTCCTGCATCTTCACTCGGGATGGGGTGGTCCGTATTTATAAGATATGCTTTTCTCCCAATCGATAAATGAGCAATGATTCTCCTTTTATTTACTTGAGTGATTTTCTTTCCTTATCGCGCCATATTAATAAAGTGATAATCGGAAAGAATATTGTGAATTATCCTACTTCCTTATCGGGTGAGATTTGGTTTTGATTTTACAAAGATATGTTGTTATTCCACCATCCTACTCCCTTATCGACTCTAGACCTCGGCTTCGACTTACGTAATAAAATGGGCGTATTAGGAATTATCCTACTCCTTATCGCGAGATCTGCCTGATGATGCGGATACGGTGCCTCTAGCCGTCTCACAAGCACGGCCCCTCGGGAAGGATGAACTGGCCCTGCTGACCCGTGCCAGAGCCCAGCGCTTTACTAAGTCCGCTTATAACCCTTTAATCCCGCTTCGGGTTGGGAGGCATGCGCCAAATATTTTTTTAAACTCCAATCGCTACTCAAATTGGACTAAGCTAGAGCAGGAAAGGGTCAGACGCTTCTGACAAAAATATTATCCACGTGGCTACTTGTGTGAAGGGTTTGATTAGTTTTATCGCTCTGGTTGTCTCCGCCACCTGAGTCAGCTGGGTTTCTGTGTTATCGCGCCTCGAACTCGGAAACATCGGGTCTCGCCGCTACTGGCCTCCTGCCACAGCTACGCTGCAATTGAGCCACCTGCCCTAAGCCGCTACTTACCCAAGACCCTTCGAGTTGTTATGCTCGAAAGCCGAGTCGCCGAGCCCAGGCTCCAAGGCCCTTCTCTCGAAAGCAAAGCTATGCTCTAAAACTCGAGCTACTAGGCTCCCGGGCGCCAGGCCTTCCCGAAATGCTTCACGAACTCGAGTCGGGCCCGGCGCTAAGACCTTCCCCGAAATGCTAAGCTCGCGAGCCGAGCCACCGCTTCGGCGCTAAGACCCTCCTCGCTACCGGGCTGAGCTCGCTAATCCGTTACCGACCTGGCTATTCTCGCCTCCCGAGCTATTTATGCTCTTTGAACTCGAGCTATTCGCTTCGCCGGTTGCGGTTTTTCGCGCTGAGCTCAAAATCGAGCTGTTTGACTTCGATGTTGCGCCTTCGAACCGAAGCATTGCCTAGGGGCCATTCCCGCTCCCAGCCGCTTATACTCTTCGAACCGAGTTATTCGCTTCGGGTCAAGCAGCCTTGGGCAGCTTAAGCCTCGAACCGAGTTGTCTGCCCCGGGCTATTGTGCCTGAGCGTGCTCGAGCTCAAAACCGAGCCGTTTGGGCCTGGTCGTTGTCACACCCGATCCCTAATCCGACCCGAACGGCTGACATCCCGAACCGAGTCCGGAGCGAGACTATACCAGGACTCTTACTCTTTTTTTTTTTTTTCTCAGAGCTGAACTTGTACCTATGTATACAAACAATTTCTGTAATAACAAAAATCATTTACATATACAAAAGAACTACCACCTATATGCTCCATCAAAATCTATACACATATACTCGAGTCCCATTTTTGATATTATGGCAAAACCCAGATTTCTTTACATTTACAAACTCAGAGCGGACATACCGTGATGAACCCCTACTAGCAGGTCGCCTAACCAGACAAGTTTTCTGATGTCTTCTTCACCTACACCTGATTAAAAACCCGTGCTAAGCTTTACGCTTAAAGGGAAACATATCTTATGCCTTATACCGATACACACATGCATTTATACCGAATCATAATAAACATTATAATGTAAACAGAGATCGAATCTTCATGAATTCATGTAATACAGCTTGCATACAACTATCCTTGTAACAAATCCTGGCGCTTATTCGGGATCTCGATAATGCATCGAATCCTATACTTATAAGAAACTTTATACTCTTACTCAGATCTTACACTTACGGCAGATTTATTCTTATTCCAATCCAGATGACACATATTTACACTTATTTCCGTAGGACACATACTTATCTCGATTACTCCGTACGCTTACTCGTTTATACATATACTTATACTGTCTCCGTAGATCGCATACTTATGCCGACGTAGACGATAATTTATTCGATCTCCTAAAGAAACATATATATATCTGGACTATACCCATACTGTCTCGCATTTGCAATCATTCGCATCTCCTAAAGGTCATCTACTCGAACTTCATCGACTACTTATCCAGATCTCTCAAGTAGAGTTGGCAGAGTTTAGACTTTTACCGGCACCGTAGGTACCGCAGAACTTATACTTGTATCAGATCCCATACTTGTACTACTGAGCATATCCTGTTTTACCTGGATCTATTACTGTATTACGCAGTTTATTCTCGTTTCATGGATCTTATACTTGTGTTACGTAACTTATTCTTGTATTTCGGATCTTATACTTGTATTACAGAACTTATTCGTCTTACGGATCTTATACTTGTGTTAAAGAACTTATTCTTGGATTTCGGATCTTATACTTGTATTACAGAACTTATTCTTGTCTTACGGATCTTGTACTTGTGTTATAGAACTTATTTTTGGATTTCAGATCTTATACTTGTGTTACAGAACTTATTCTTGGATTTCAGATCTTATACTTGTATTACATAACTTATTCTTGTCTTACAGATCTTATACTTGTGTTACATAACTTATTCTTGGATTTCGGATCTTATACTTGTATTACATAACTTATTCTTGGATTTCGGATCTTATACTTATATTACAAAACTTATTCTTGTCTTACGGATCTTATACTTGTGTTACGGAGCATACACTTGTACAAAAGTACCCGTAGGTACTACACAGATTCATTATACGGAGGTATCCATAGGTACTACTGGACTTACACTCATATTACAGAACTTATACTTATTTTACCTATTACCTAGCACCGTGAGGTACTACGTGAGACTTTGACTTGTACAAAAGTACCCGTAGGTACTGGCGTAACATATTCGGGAGGTACCCGTAGGTTCCATACGCATTCATTATACTGGCACCCGTGAGGTACTACCGGACTTATCTCTATATTATTGATACAGGTTCTTCATGACTATTATACCTGAAGTACCGTAGGGTACTACCGAACAGATACAGAGGTACCCTGAGGTACATTCAGATCTTTACCATATTCATTTTTACTTCTTATTCTTTATTCCTGAGTCTTATCATATAACCTGTCGACTATCTGCATCAATCATAAGAAACGAGTAGGGACACAACACACAAGTAAATTCGGCTGGGTACAATATAGCATCAACAAATACGTGACTGCCCACGAAATGGCGTCGTAGCACCAGGAGTGCCGAGCACTGACGTAACGTGTTCGCCCACGCAATGTGGCTGGTCGAAAGACCAAACAGGAGTAAAGACCGATCGTAATGTCCACTCATTCATTCATCGGCCCTAGTCATACGATCAAGGGCGACTTTCTTTAACTCATAACCTATCTTAATCAGCATTCCGTGTTCATGACATTGCCTTCATGTTCATGTTCATGCTTCAGCTTCGCTTTTAGGTTTCGGTTATCATATTCATGTTTCGCGAACAATCCTATACATATCAGGATTTCTATATCTTTCCGGGCTTCATGTCTCATAAGACATGGCATCTCTTATATATTTGTACGGTATGATACCTATGTGTTCACACCTCATTCATGTATTCTTATTCTCTATGAATCTACTTTACGTAGAAATTGGAATCATTCCAATTGAATCATCCAAACTCAAGTTATGGCATTTTCATGCCAACGAGGGATAGTTTGGAATACTTATTTTTCAGGGGTCTTAACTTCTTATTTGACACTGGTTCTTTATACTCCTTTGAAGCTAAGGTGCTAAGGGTTCTTCTCCAACTGGAATCACTCGAATCGGCTAATCGAAACCTGGTTATGTCCTAAAAACAACCCGACTACTCTATGATCAAACCGAAGCATAAATTAGTTTAAACATCGCCCCACTTTGGAGTGAATTTCAGGCCTTACAGAATCAGAATTTGAAGGTACCTATTTCATGATGTTTGGTTCTCCTTGAAGTCTAGTTTAACTATAAACTTGAATCACTCAAATCGGATCATAAATGACCAAGTTATGGCCAAAATACGAACACTGGTCAAAATAGAGCAATGGGTACCCCAGACACTGTTTCTGACGGCATCGATCCCGAAATGCCCAAATGGTGTTTGTCTTCCATTTGTCCATATATTTCCACCCAAACCAACTCAATACTCAATACACATCTCAAAACCACTCCAAATTCATCTTGAAATGATGGTTTAGAACTTCACATACCCAAACCCTAGGTAAAAGTCCAAGAACCCATACCAAAGTCCACCATTCTTATACAAAAACATAGAATTAAGAGGGATTCCATGCTTATATTAACCAAGCTAGAGTTTTTCAACTCAATTTCATTCAAACATAGAGTTATGATCAATTCCTAACTAAACCCTAGGTTTGGAACTCATAAAAATCCCTAGAAATCCATACAAAACCATAAGATCCCGCTTTCATGTAAAATCCATACCAAAAATCATGTAAGTCTATACCTTCGCTCCTTCCTTCTTCCTCTTCCCTTCTCTTCTTCGGGCTTCACTCGCTTGTTCTCCCCCCAAAATGAGACCACTTTGGTCTTAAATCAAAGATTTCCCTAGCCATGTTTGGCTCTTTAAAACCCATTTTTTCGGTTAAGTTTCTACTTATTTCACTTTCCTTATTTTTGCAAATCACCTTATGTCAGGATTCTAATCATCACACTCTCTTTCCTTATGCCTTTCTATATCCTTTTTTCCAAATTACAATTCATTTCTCAGATCTCAGACATTAAATTCCGAGTTTCTCAATTTCCATGTTTCGCATTTAAATTACGAAATTTTCAATTTATGCCTACAAAATACCCTAAACATGTCGAAAACGAATAGGGTATATTTCGGGGCGTTACAATTGCGCCTTCTAAACTAAGCTACTTGGCTCCTGGGCTATTCCGCTCCCGAGTCGCTTTATACTCTTTGAACTGAGCTTATTCGCTTCGGGTTGTTTGCGGCCTTTAAGAAGAAGCTCGAACCGAGTTGTTCGTTCCTGGTCTATCAGGCCTTTTGAGCGCCGAGCTCGAACCGAGCCGCTGTTCTCCGGGCCGCTGCGCTTCGAACTGAAGCATTTGCCCCGGTACCCGCTCTCCCGAAATGCTTATGCTCTTGAACGGTTATTCACTCCCTGGTCGCGCTCGAATACAGAGCTCTTGAAAGCTTAGGCCGTTGTGGCTCAAGGGCTATGCTCGAAATGAATCGCCTCGCGGCTATATGGCCTGGCTGGAAGCAACAGCCTTGAAAGCTAAGTCGTTGCGGGCTTCAGGCTAATGTGCCCGAGTCGAATCGGCTCCATGGCTATATGGCCTTGTCGGGCCAGCTGCCTCGCTCGAACGCGGCCCGCGGGCCAATGTCGAGCCGAATCGCTCCTGCGGGCATAAATTACTGAAAGCAAAGCCAGCTCTTCGAAATTCTGAGTCAGCTGGGCCTCCGCGGCTAATTCGCTCGACCAATCGCTCGCGGCGAGAGCGGTCTTTCCCCGGGCAAACCAGCTCAAACTCGGAAGTCGCCGAGGCTCCATGGGCTAATCCGCCTGAGCCGACCGGGCTCGCGGCGATATGGCCTTTTCCCGACCAACAGCTCAAACTTAGCCGCTGAGGCTCCGCGGCTAATCGCTTGCTTAAACCGACTCTCGCGGCTATATGGCCTTGTCTCGAAAGCAAATGGCTTTGAAAACTGAGTCGCCGAAGCTCGCTAAGCACCGCTTGAGCCGAATCGCTCCGCTACCAGCCTTGGGCGGCGCTTCGGGCCTTTTAAAAATGGAGCTACCGAGGCCCAGCGGGCTAATCTCGCCGCCGAAGCCGCTCGGGCTACCAGCCTTAGTTCGAAAGCAGCTGAGCTTTTGAAAACTGAGTTATCGAGGTCTGCGGCTATCTCGCCCGAGCCGACCGCTCGCAGCTTATATGGTCTTTTCTCGACCAAACAGCTCTTCAAACTTAGTCACGAGGCCCAAGAGTCCGCCCAGCTGTAAACCGACTCGCGCTTATACGGCCTGGTTCGAGCAAATAGCCTTGAAACCGAAGTCACTGGCCCGCGGCACCGCCAGCCGAACCGCCCCGGCTACCAGCCCAGTTGCTAGCTCGCCTTTTGAAAACTCCGAGCTACCAAGGTCTGTACACCGCTTGCCGAGCCGGGCTCGGGCTACCAGCCTTAGTCGAAAGCAAATAGCCAAAATTGAGTTATCGAGGTTCCGGTGGGCTAATCTCGCCTGAAATAACTGCCCCGGGCTACCAGCCTTAGTTGAGCAGCTTGAGCTTTTGATGTCACGCCCGATTCCCTAGCCCCACCGGACACTTGACCAACCGAGTTCAAAAGTAGAACATATAATCGTGACTCCTTTACCCGATTTTTTAAAGCCGATGGTACCCGTGGGTATGGCCCACATCTTAACATAATCAAAATATTATATACAAGTCGTTAACTACCACCGGAGTGGTGTCCATCAAAATCTACACACATATAACTGAGTCCCATTTACTTATACATGTACAAAACAACTTAACATTCGAATTACATATTCGTATAATGACCCATCACATGAACCCGTGTGTCGCTCCGCCAGATGCTGGGATGTCATTGACGCCTTCTCCCGTACCTACACGAATTAAAACCCGTGCTAAGCTTTTTTAAGCGAGCGGAAACATATCTTATACAGAAACACATGCATTTAAACTGAATCACCAATAACATAACACAGTATCATATATTAAAATCTTCAGGAATTCATATAACAAACTAATACAATACTTGTTATCATATAGCAAGTTTTGCATACACACTTATCCTTATAACAAACTTATGCTTACTTGGGTATTACACTTATAGCAGACTCATTCTTATTTGGATCTCATACTTATAAAGATTCCTGTGTCTTCTTACTTTATAGCAAACTTATTCTTATACTGGATTCCATAGGACACATACTTATGCTTGTATCAAACGTGATACTTATCTCGCATCTCTCGTGAGGGAATTACAAAGCTTGCACCTTTACCGAAGACTTATAATTATCTCGTATCTCCCAAAGGACATCTACTGAACTTCATAAACTCGATACTTATTCGGGATCTCTCAGAGGGAATTACGTAGCTTCAACCTTTATCAAGTACCCAGAGGTACCGCTAACTTATACTCTTCTGTACTACTCTGAGCATATCCTCGTTTCTTCTGATCTTATACGTGTATTACAACCTATACATGTATTTCGATGATACATGTATATTATCGAACTTACACTTGTCTTACCGAACTTATACCGGGTTCACGGAACTTTATACCGGTCTTGCATGTAACTTATAATTGTCTTTCGTGAGCACATACTGGTATTTCGGATCTTATACATGTATTACAGAACTTATACATGTATTTCAAATCTTATACATGTAATACATAACTTATACTTATCTTACGAAACTTATACTCAGTTCCACTAACTTATACCGGTCTTACTAACTTATACTTGTCTTACTTTAACTTATAATCGTCTTACGTAACTGGACATGTATTTCAGACGAACTTAGACATGTATTTTAGATCTTTACATGAATACGTAGCGTATACTTATCTTACTGGATCTTATACTGGTGTTACGTAACTCGACATGTATTTCGTGATTTTATACATGTCCCTTCGGGAGCGTATACTTATCTTACTTCGATCTTATTATCAGGCGAAGGTACCCGTAGGTACTATAAGCTCCGGAATCAGATCGAATCATATCACATACAAGGTCAGATCAGACTTCTATAGATACCTGACATTAGTCTGTAGGTACAAGAGCACGATTCATTATACTGGCAACTTAGTTATGATTGGACTTATACTTATTCTGACCCCTCCCGTAGAGTTACTGCACTTCTTCTTATGCGAATTTATACTTATAACATACGTGATGCTCAGCGGACTCCCAGAGGGTTACTGCATTTATTCGATACAGGAGTACCCGTAGGGTACTACGTAATCCAATCGGGAGAATGTGAGCACCGTAGGTACTACGTAACAATACGAGGTACCGTAGGTACATTCGGGATTTACTATATTCATTTCTTTTATTCTTATTCATTATTCGTAGTCTTATCATATAATTGTTTGGATTGCCTGGGACTAAGACACGGATCGAAGAGGACACAAGACAATAAGACTCCAAAGGTACAAGATAAGATCAGGTGTCAGAAGACAAAGCAAGAGCGCCAAAACACCGACAGAAAGTGTCATCGCACTCAATCGAGAGTACCGGGTACTAATGTGCCGGGGCGACGATCGAGTGTCGCCGCACTAATCAGAGAGTACCGAAGTACTAATGTACCGAAGCATCGACGTAGAGTGCCGTCGCACTAATCGTGAAAGTAATCAAGTACTAATGCCACGGTTGATTGATCAGAAATACGCCGCACTCAATCGGAAATTGGTCACGCGACTAATCGTGAGAGCATCGGCACAACAGGCCAAGCAAGGTCGAGTGTCGTCGCACTAATCAGAGAGTACCGAAGTACTATACGTGCCTGCCCACGTAACAGAGGTGCCATGTCATTCAATAACTGGTCTTAGGCAGTTTTACAATTATATGAGTTCAATAACTTACTATTTTATAATAGGGCATTCTTAGCCACATTACGCGGTTCATAATGCATCAGATTACATACCGGTAAAGCAGGATGCGTATGCAATCACGCCTTATTCATGTATTCTTTCTTTCTTCTATGAATCTACTCTTTACCTAGAATTGGAATCGATCCAATCGGATCATCCAAACTAGTGCACATTTTCATGCCAACTAGCCTGCGATCGATTTTGATCAGAGGACGCTTGTAATATTCATTTTCCAGTGCATTGTCTCCATATTTATTAATCGGTTCTTTATAATTTTTAAATCTAATAAGGGTTCATCTCCAATTGAATCACCCAAACGGAGCACCTGAACTCATTGCTACGTCCCGAAACAACCCTGACTACCTATGACCAAACTAATCGACTGCTTGCAATACGCCCCACTTTGCGAATTTATGAGCTACTTAAAGCCAGAATTTGACGATGCCTATTTAGGTTTGGTTTTCCTTGAAGTCTATTTTAATTGGCCACTTGAATCACTAAAATCGGATAAGAAATGAGAAAGTTATGGCCAAAATACACAAACCCGGTCGAAACCGGAACAGCAAAGAAAAAAATTCTTAAGACACCCCTAAAGTGTACTCGTGCATACTTTTGGCCAAAATGACTAGAACCCAATGTACCGGTACAAGCTCAAAGTATACCGGTACACTTCACCCGAAAATGCCCAAAATGTGTGTTTTTCACCCATTTTTCCATACTTTGATACCCAATCAACTCTACACTTCAAACACACATCAAAACCATTTCAAATTCACCTTGGAATCTCTTTTCTATTCAAATCCTCTTCCAATTCTTATCTTCTTTCACAACCTTTCCATGAATTTCTCCCAATACCATTCTAATATGGGTTAAAACCCATACACAAACCAAATATAGTGAATAGTTAGGGTTTGTTCCAAACCCTAACTCAATTACTTACATCAACTATCAATTCATCCTCAAAGCAGAGGATTTATGCTTCTTGTACTCTTTTAAGGTTTTATCTTAATCTTACTTTCCATAATTAGCCGGTTTTCGGGATGAAACCCAAGACAAACCCTAGGCCTGGGGCAAGACAATAATCATACAAAACCACATATCCACGCCAAATCTCATAGAATCCATAATCAAGGTGAAGCCCATACCTGGGCTCGCTCTCCCTTCTTCTCTTCTTCTTTCTCCTCTTCCTCTTTCTCTTTCCTTCTCCCATCCTATTCCTTTGGAGACCACCTGTCTTAAATCATGGATTTGTTAAGGCCATGTTTCGCCTTCCAAAACCCATTTTCGGGGTTAATTTGTTTTATTTACTTTTAAGTCCTCCAACTCGCCATTTGTGGTTCAATTTTCCTTTATTCATTTCCTTTGGCCCCAAATCTTCTTAATCCATGTCTTTATGCCCCTTTTTTGGACAAATTACAATTTTGTCCTTAAGTCTTGTAAATTCTCCTGTCTTCATACATGTTTCGTGATGAACTACGAAACATTCAAATTATGCTTACAAAATACCCTAAACATGTCAAAAACTGCTATGGTATATTTTGGGGTGTTACAATTCTCCCCCCCTTATAAGAATTTCGTCCTCGAAATTCATACTCTTTCATTTTCACGTTCTATGTCAGGTCCTTTCATTTCATATCTTTTACAGAAGCTGGAGCGTGATTCTCACTTGAGCCAACAAGGCTCCATCAGAACTAAATCTCCAGTCCTAATCTTTCAAAGCTGGATTGGGACTTATTCATTATAGTCAATATACAGGACAGGGACATCCGCATTAGGCCAACACATTACTATGTAGGTACTTCCTTAATCAAAGACTCTTTCCGTAAACGCCAAACCTAGGCTCTCATACCAATCTGTCACGCCCGATTCCCTGGGCCGCACTCGATTGACTCCGATCCGAACCAAGTTCGGGGTGCGAGAACATATACTGGGACTCTTTACCTGATTTTTTTTTTTAAAGCCGATTTGGTACCTGTGGGTATGGCCCACATCTTAACATAATCAAAATATTATATACAAGTCAAAAGAACTACCACCGGAGTGGTGTCCATCAAAATCTAGACACATATAACTGAGTCCCATTTACTTATACATGTACAAAACAACTTAACATTCGAATTCCATATTCAGAGCACAGACCTGTCGTGGATGAACCCTGTGTGTCGGGCTCAACCAGATGTGGATGTTTGCTGACGTCTTCTCCTGTACCAACACGAATTAAAAACTCGTGCTAAGTTCTACGCCTTTGAGCGGGAAAACATATCTTATACGTAAAACACATGCATTTATATCAATCACCAATAACATAACACAAGATCGTATATTAAATCTTCGTGAAATTCATATAACAAACTAATACAATACTTGTTATCATATAGCAAGTTTTGCATACACACTTATCCTTATAACAAACTTATGCTTACTTGGGTATTACACTTATAGCAGACTCATTCTTATTTGGATCTCATACTTATAAAGTATCTCTGGTCTTCTACTCTATAGCAAACTTAATTTTATACTTATCTCCGTAGACACATACTTATGCTTGTATCAAACGTATACTTATTCGCATCTCTCTGCAGGAATTACGTAGCCTGGGACCTTTATCAAGACTTATAATTATCAGATCTCCCAAAGGACATCTACTTGAACTCGTTAAACCGATACTTATCTCGCATCTCTCGTAGAATTGCGTGAGCTTCGACCTTATCAAGTACCCGTAGGTACTGCAGAACTTATACTTGTACTATGGAGCATATCCTTGTCTTTCGGATCTTTATACGCAGACATGTAACCTATACATGTATTTCGTATGTTACATGTATATTGATCAACTTACACTTGTCTTACTGAATCCTTATAATTGGTCTTACTGAACTTATACCGGTCTTACTGAATCCACCGGGTCTTACGTAATCCTATAATGGTCTTCAGAGCACATGTACTAGTATTTCTGATCTTAGATTGGTATAATCTTATACATGTATTTCAAATCTTATACATGCACACAAAACTTATACTTATCTTACGGAACTTATACGGGTCTTACGGAACTTATACTGGTCTTAATGTGAACTTTATAATCGTCTACTGAATCCTATACCGGTCTTACGTAACTTATAATCGTATTTCAGAGCACATACTTGTATTTCTGATTCGACACGGTATTACAAAAACTTATACTTGTCCTTACTTAACTTATAATCGGGTCTTACATCCTTGGACATGTATTTCAGATCGAACTTGCATTACGTATTTTGCATCTTTACATGTATTACGTAGCGCATACTTATCTTACTGATCTTATACTAAATAAGGCGTAACTCGACATGCATTTCCCGATCTTATACATGTCCTTCGTGAGCGTATACTTATCTTACTGGATCTTATTATCAGGCGAAGGTCTCGTAGGGGTACGATAAGCCTAACAGATCGAATCATATCACATGCAAGGTTAGATCAGACTTCTATAGATACGGACATTAGTCTTCAGAGGTACAGAAAGTACGTATTCATTATACTAAGTAACCGTAGTTAAGGATTGACTTATACTTATCTCTAGACCTCCCAGGAGCATGCACTTCTTCTTATGCAGAATTTATACTTATAACATACGTATGTTCATGCGGGACTCCCGTAGGAGTTACAGAGCTTATTCAGATACAGGAGTACCCGTAGGTACTACAGAACTAAATCAGAGACAGGAGTACCCATAGGTACTACAGAACAAATACAGAGGTACCCGTAGGTACATTCAGATCTTTACTATATTCATTTCTTTATTCTTATTCATTATTCAGAGTCTTATCATAATTGCTCGATCGCTTCTGCAATTTTCAAGAATACCTAATGAGTAGACACAGCCACAATAAGTACCCAAAGGTACAAGATACATCGAGGTGTCAGAAAGCACAAAGCAGAGTGCCAAAGACCGACAGAGAATGCCATCGCACTAATAAGCAGAGTAATCGGCGCGATAAATGCTACGAAGACGATCAGAGTGTCGCCGCACTAATCGAGCACTGTGCATTCACGCCGCCGTTGATCGACCGTGAGCCACGCGACTAATCGAGTACCGGCATTAATGTGCGTGGCACGATCGAGAGTGATGTCACACTAATCGCAGTACCGGTACTACGTGCCGGGCACGGGTCGAGAGTGTCGCCGCGATAATCGTAGAGCCGCCGCACTAATCGCAGTAGCGATCGGGGCATTCAATGTGCCGGCGACGGCCGAGTGCCGTCGCACTAATCGAGAGTACCGGTTACTATAATGCGTTCGCCACGCAATTGCAGGTTCCATGTCATTCAATAACTGGTCTTAGGCGTGCTTTTACAATTATACGAAGCTCAATAACTTACTATTTTATAATAGGGCATTCTTAGCCACATTATGTGTTCATAACAGATCGTATTTCATATACTGGTAAAGTAGGATGCGTATGCAATCACACCTTATTCATGTATTCTTATTCTTCTATGAATCTACTTTACCTAGGAATTGGAATCGATCCAATCGGATCATCCAAACTAAAGTTATGGCATTTTCATGCCAACTAGTCTACGATCGATTTACCGGAGGGACAGTTTGCAATATTCATTTTCTAGCATTGTATCCATATTTGACACTGGTTCTTTGCACTCCTTTAAAGATAAAAGTGAGGGTTCATCTCCACTGGAATCACCAACGGAGCACCTAACTGCCACGTCCAAACAACCCGGACTACTCTATGTTCAAAACTGAAATCAGAATTTGGCTTGCACATGGCCCTACTTTGATTGAATTTTTGAGCTACTTAAAGCCAGAATTTGATGATGTCTATTTCTTTAGGTTTGGTTTTCCTTGAAGTCTATTTTAATTGGCCACTTGAATCACCAAAATCGGATAAGAAATGAGAAAGTTATGGCCAAAATACAAAAACTGATCGAAATTGGGAACAGAGCAGCAGGTGTACCGGTACATCTTTAAAGTGTACGGAGACACTTGCCAAAAATGACCGTAACCCAATGCGTATCGGTATTAGAAGCTCAAAGTGTACCGGTACACTTCACCCGAAAATGCCCAAAATGTGTGTTTTTCACCCATTTTTCCATAACTCTCATACCCAATCAACTCTACACTTCAAACACACATCAAAAAACCATTTCAAATTCACTCAATCTCTTTTCTATTCAAATCCTCTTCCAATTCTTATCTTCTTTCACAACCTTTCCATGAATTTCTCCCAATACCATTCTAATATGGGTTAAAACCCATACACAAACCAAATATAGTGAATAGTTAGGGTTTGTTCCAAACCCTAACTCAATTACTTGCCATTGAACTATCAATTCATCCTCAAAGAGAGGATTTCATATGCTTCTTGTACTCTTTAAGGTTTTATCCACCTTACTTTCCATAATTAATGGTTTTGGGATGAAACCCTAGACAAACCCTAGGTTTGGGCAAGATAATAATCATACAAAACCACATATCCATGCCAAATCTCATAGAATCCATAATCATGCGAGTTTCCATACCTTTGGGCTTGGCTCTCCCTCTTCTTCTCTTCTTCTTCTTCCTCTTCCTCTTCTTCTTTCCTTCTCCCATCCTGCCTCTCTTTTTGGAGACCAATTTGGTCTTAAATCATTGGGATTTTGTTGCGCCATGTTTTACTTCCAAAACCCATTTTTTGGGTTAATTTGTTTATTTACTTTAAGTCCTCCAACTTTGGCCATTTGTGGTTCAATTTTCCTTTTATTTCATTTTACCAAATCTTCTTAATCCATGCCTTTATACTCCCTTGGACAAATTACAATTTTGTCCTTAAGTCTTGTAAATTTTCTGGTTCTTCGCTTCCATGTTTCGCATTTAACTCACGAAACATTCAATTTGCAGCATGTGCAATCTCTAAACATGTCAAAAACTCGTTAGGTATATTTGTACAAGACACTTTGAAAACCTGAAGCACGAGGCTCTGCGGGCTACATGGTCTCGTTGAGCGATTACGCCTCGCGAACCGAGCTACTAGGCTCCAATATCCGCGATAAATTCCGCCTTATTTTGTACGCATTTAAGGTGGTCACTTGTGGGTCTTTGTTCCGTCGAACGTCTCGACCGCAGATTCCGAATCTCATTTATGGGGAAGTACAAAGACCGGCTTGAATGGAGATTCTAGCTTTGTCAGACTGTGGCTGCCCATGGAGACCGGAGCTCCTACTTTACCGCTCCCTTCATGTGGCTGATTTCGCTGATGTCCCGAACCTTACTCCCACGACATCTCCCTCGTCGCGATCCTCCGGGGGTCAGGCGACCATGCTCCCTCGCGTGGCTAGTTTCTCCTCTCGTCCACTTCTCGGCGGAGGTCGGCGCTGTCAGTTTTCCTGCAACAGGTTTTGGTCTTTTCGAGCATGTCGCGTCTCCTAGGGGCATCGTATTTGCCCGGGTGAGTCGTCTCCACCCTTTCAACAAGTGTCAAGTTAGCCACGCGGAAATACCCACCTGGGTCCGTGTCAATCAGACTATCTCTTAACGCGCGCTCCGAGATAAGCCTATGGTCCAAGCCTTCCTACTACCAGATCCTCTGAGGATTAGCGTTGTCCCGTGTCAGAGCCCAAGCGCTTTCTGCGCCCGCTTTATAAATCTTCTTAACCCGTTTCGCCAGTGAATTCGCCTACGCGTCTATTTTTTTAAACCCAATCATTAACAAAATTATATATTACTACTAATTAAGTATATATTTATATAAATAAATTTCTTCCGTTTTTAATATGTTTTCATATATAAACATTATACATATTTTTAAAATAAATTTTAAAATACTTTATTTATATAAAAAGTAATAAATAATATCTTAAATATTATTAATTATATATTTTAAAATTTAAATAAAATATAAATAATATATTTATTACGTCACCGGTTCAATCGCAGTTCGACCAACGGCCTGACTACAATAATCCGTTTAACCGATAACTTTCCGGCCTTCGCCTACCTATAAGATTTTTAAAACATTGATGTTATATAAATCACACCAACAACCAACGAAACTGACGTGACGGCTCTGCTTTTGGGGGGTTCTTCCTTCAACTACGGTCTAGCTGTACCGATCATATATCTATATACTTGTTTCTTCTTTTCCATAGCCGTGCGTGGAAGGGCATAGACTACAACCGTCTGAGACGGGCATCTAGAACATCTTTTTCCTCCTCATAAGGGCACTGGATGGATCTGATTGATCAAGCAACAAAAAAAGCCGAGGAGTTACAGTGTCTCGTATTGGTAGACCAATTATGCAAACCTCCCTTACCCTTCTGTTGCTCTCCAGCCTGCTTGGCTTGCTCAGCTCTGTGGCTAGAACAACTGAAGCCGCACCTGAGTATCTATATCATGTCTGTTCCGACACAACTTCTTTCAACCCAAATAGTATCTATAAAACTAATCTCAATCTCGCTCTCTCTGCTCTTTCCTCCAACGCCACCCGTGACACCGGGTTCTACAATGTCACCGCCGGCCGAACATCTCCAGACATAGCTTACGCCCTCTTTCTCTGCCGGGGTGATGTTACCTCCCAAGCCTGTCAAGATTGCGTGGCCATTGCCGTTAATGAAACAGTCAGACAGCGGTGTCGCGGCCTTAAAGTGGCGATTACATGGTATGATCAGTGCATGTTGCGTTACTCAAACGTGTCTTTTTTCTCCCAAGTTTCCCAAGTGCCTGCTATCTCTATGTATAATACGCAGAATATCACAGAGCCATCCCGGTTTAATCAGCTACTGCTAGAAACCCTGAATTCCATAAGGACTGAAGCTGCAAATGATCAATCTGGCAAGAAGTATGCCACTAAAGAAGAAAATTTCACAGGATTTCAAAGCTTGTACACCCTATTGCAGTGCACACCTGATTTATCTCCAGACCAATGTAATCAGTGCCTCGTTGGAACCATTGCAAGTCTCCCCAATTGCTGTACTGGCAGGCAAGGGGGAAGGGTCCTCACTCCAAGCTGCAACGTTCGATTTGAGGTGTACCCATTCTACACTGAGCCCGCATCACCACCTTCTCCTCCTCCACTGGCTCCACCTAATTCAGTACCAACTACCGATGAAGGTATATTCTCTGTGACCAAGCCCATTCCTTTTTCTTCCCTCTTAGTCGCATATGTATCTGTGGATTTCAGAAACTTAATTGACTGTAACAAGACTCCCAATAAAGCTATTTGTCTTAATATTTCTAAATATATGTAAGACTTCCAATAATCATATTTGATCTTCATAGTTAATTTTCTGGATTAATCCTGGTTACCAGTTCTACCGTATGAGGATTTGTCTAATCAGATTTGATATAGGGAAAAAAGAATTGTGATCAGATAGGAAGAGAGCTAAAAGCATGCTCTAAGGACCGAAGAACCTAACCTAGTTTGGCATAAAATTGAGTTATTAAACCATACTACTGCATCTCTCCTGCCTGCAAGCGCAGTGCTCTTTAAAGCTTCTTGATTTTAGTAAACAAATCTTTTTTATTTTATTTTATTTTTTTATCAGAAAACAAATGGTATAAGCATATTGGCTACATTTTCTAAGCACATATGGTTCTGCACAACATGGCTAATTTCCATATGAGGCTGCCCTTTATTGAATTTGCTGAGGAAGCCAAAATCTGTATAATGGATGCTCCAGTTTTTGAGGTTCAGAGAGACACAGAAGATATGAAATTCAATATGCTTTAGCCCTTGGATTCAAACAAATTAATTGTAACCATTTGGTGTTTATATATCGAAGAAGACTTTCAATTTACACTTCTAATGAAACATATTCTTATTGATGCAGGGAAAGATGGAATATCTTCAAAGACAATCGTCATCATAGTTGTTCCAACAGTTGTCTCTGTGGTGATCTTCTCTATTCTATGCTACTGTTTTATATGTAGCAGTGCTAGGAAGAAATACGTTGCTGTAGAAGCAGAAAATGGTAAACTACTAGCACCTCATCTGAATAATCCTCTGCTTTTGTTCCAGTGATGGTATCCGCAATTATAATTAATGTTCAACAAATTTGTTGGAACCTTTTTTTTTTGGTGCAGTTGAGTCCAGTATCACCTCTGTGGACTCACTGCAATTTGGTTTGGCAACAATTCAAGCTGCTACAAATAACTTCTCAGATCATAACAAGATCGGTGCGGGGGGCTTTGGTGATGTATACAAGGTAGAACACTACTAGTGTAGTTGATTACATAGCTTAATAGGATCAAAATTCAGATGCACTTGAAGTGAGGATTTTAAAAGCTCATGAAACTGTTATGTTGAAAAATTAAATGTCTCGCGGCATGTTATCAGGGTACACTTTCTAGTGGACAAACAATTGCTATAAAGAGGCTATCTAAAAGCTCTGGGCAAGGTGCAGTAGAATTCAAAAATGAGGTTGTGTTGGTGGCCAAGCTTCAACACAGAAACCTAGTAAGGTTGTTGGGATTTTGCTTGGAAGAGGAAGAGAAGATACTTGTCTATGAATATGTGCCTAACAAAAGCCTCGACTACATCCTGTTTGGTCTGCCTCATCCTTACTTTCACTTCTCAATTTTAAGTTTATTGTGTTTGTGTAATCTCACCAACACTTTATTCTGAATTTAACATTTATTTGATAAAAATGTAGATCCTGATAAACAGGGGCAGTTGGATTGGTCAAGACGGTACAAGATTATTGGAGGAATAGCTCGAGGAATTCTCTATCTTCATGAAGATTCCAGGCTCAGAGTTATACATCGTGATCTAAAAGCCAGCAATGTTCTGTTAGATGGTGATATGAACCCTAAAATTTCAGATTTTGGCATGGCAAGATATTTGGTGTAGATCAAACTCAAGGAAATACAAACAGAGTTGTTGGCACATAGTAAGTTTTGGAGCTTCAAAAACATTTTCATAATCCAGATCAGTATTGAATTTATTAGTTGTTCCATAACATAGGGAAAAACTGATTCTCATAGGGGTTAATAAAATAAAATAAAAAAATCATCTCCAACTAAGAATAATATTAAACAAATATGTACTTTCAAATGCATTCTTAACTTGATATCATTAGGTATGCCTTTTGTGATGCCTTATAAATTGGATTGCCATACTGACAGTGCTTGCTTGTAGTGGTTACATGTCTCCAGAGTATGCGATGCATGGACACTTCTCAGTCAAGTCCGATGTATATAGTTTTGGTGTCTTAGTTTTAGAGATTATTAGTGGCAAGAGGAATAATGGTTTCCATGAATCAGGCCAGGCTGAAGACCTTCTGAGCTATGTAAGTTGTGAACCTATATCGATATCCAGGATTATTTTTTCAGTACCATTACCATCACTTGTGAGGGTTAAAAGAAAAGATGATATATCTGACAGTAGTTAATGAATGGATGCAGGCTTGGAAACTTTGGAGCCAGGGCACACCCTTGGAATTGATGGACCCGACGACAAGGAATTCTTTCACAAGAAATGAAGTGATTCGGTGCATTCATATGGGCTTATTGTGTGTCCAAGAAGATCCAGATGACAGACCATCCATGGCATCCGTAGTTCTCATGCTCAGCAGTTACTCTGTTACTCTACCATTGCCTCAACAGCCAGCCTTCTTTCTTCTCACAGGAACACGATCAGACTTCCCAATAAAGGCGCTGGAGTCAGACCAACTTGCAAGCAACACAACTCCATGGTCTGTGAACGAAGCTTCAATTACTGAATTATATCCTAGGTAGGATGAAGAGAATAGGCAATCTCTAAAAAGTAGGGTTATGTTTATGCAATAAATAAGATGAAGCTAAATTCTAAGCTTAATTTAAAATGGTGCTGTTTCAAGCGTTCAGAACTTTGAAATGTATTTTTAAGTTTCTAGTCATTATGGTTTACCATCAGGAAACATCCCAATACTAAGGTTGTGTTTGGAGTCAGATCAGTTCTTTCTTTCAGAATCCTCTTTCCTTTTGATTCTTCAACACTTAAGTTTAATGTGGTTTTTGAGGGCTCATGACCTTGGATAAATGTATTAATTCCAAGTTATTTTAAATTTACTTTATTGTGTCATATGTTGTTGGTAAGGGTACGTAAGTTCTCATCTCACGAGCCACTGAAATTTCCCAAAAGTTCCCAGAAATCAATCAGATGTTTGATAATATGCTAATTTTATTTTATTTTTTTAATCCAACCAGTTGAACTTGGAAATACATCAGCCTCCATTAATGTGAAGATTAAGAGTTTAAATCCAATTTTGCTTTAGGGATGATGAGGTGGGACAATAGTGAAATTGGCTTTTGTCAACATGAGACTTAAGAGTTCTTTAAACTAATTGATCACTAGCCCTCCAGCTAGCTGGCCTGGGGAAGAATTCGAGGTGATGGTGTTACTCTTATGATCTAAGACTAAGCCTAGCACAGACTTCGGTCTCTTGAGTGGGAATGCTCCATCTCCTACTCATACATGAAAACACAGAGGCTAACCTCTCCAGCATCTAGGCTCTAGGAACTTGGTGTGTCTTACTTTGGCTTCAATTCCCCTTTAATAATAGCAAAATTTCCTTCGGGATAGGGTTCAAAACGCCGCAGCCCACTCGCCAAACCCCAGCGAGTATGTGACGCCCATCAAAACATTCGTGCCTGACGCCACCGAATGAAGCGCCCAATCCGCTCTACCAAAGGTCACAGCATGGGTAATCGGTAGTGCCCCACATTCTCGCAAATCAAACCAAATCTCATCGATATAAATACACCTAATAAAGATATTATCCTCGCAAATCCAACTAAATCTCACTCAACAGCTTTAAAATAAGATATTTCACGATATAACAAATTTCATCCTCATGGATCAAGCCTGATCCCACCAACGGCGAAGAAAAGATAATTTCAATAAACCGCTTCTTCAATCGTATCCGATACCGATAATAGCAAGAAATATCCCGTCAAATGGGAAGGAATCCTAACCACCATCCAACTAAAACAAATACTATAAATACCGCCCACCCCATCGTAAAGGCACGTAACACATTCGTTTCTAAGCCAGCCTCCTCTTTCTCGAAAGAAACCGACGATCTGAGAGCGGCCACCTGGCGGCCCCGCCGCCTCTTCTCTTTTTGTTTTTGCAGAGGAGAGCAACACCCAATGCCCATCGACCATCTGGCTAATCCTATCTCTAGACCGACGATTTAGAGCCTCATACCGCCTACAATACTGGCATCCACTGAACCAGACCCTGTAAAATCGCCCACCTCAAATCACTGAAAAATAGCATCACACTTCATGGCCACCGTGGGAACGACGCCTTGATAAACAACCATCACCCGCCATCACTGTGATCAACCGTAACACAAGCAAGTGAGCAACGCGAATCCACCAAGGACAGCAGGCCCACCAGCAGTGACTCTGCACAATGGGGAGGCTCCTGGGCCGCATTAGGAAACAATGCAAGCTAACACGAACTAGTGCAGGCACCCGCCCCTCACCAACCAACGCCCGATAGAGAGAGTTAGATGAACCCACCAGTGTGATGCAAACCCAGCCAGGAGGCACGATGTAGCACCCAAGAAGGCTCACAACATCCCCTCATGAGGGGGGCAACCCAACCCCGACATCTCCCCGAGGTGTCAAACGTAGCGGTAATCCAAATTGAGCCAGGGGGCACGGACCTCAACTAGCCCCTGGAGAGGAGGGCAACGAAGCAACACTCGGAGGACGTGTCGGGAACGAAGAACTACATCACCCTCAACAAGGAGCAGGAGGGCAATCATGGGAACAGAGGTTCAATGTTCCTCCAAAGAAGAGCTCACCGCGCGGTTGATAGTGGTGCGAGGACGCGCTCCTGACGCTATGGACACCTTGGTACAACAGACTGAATCACCCTTCACAGCTGAGGTGCTTCACTTCCCTCTTCTAGCAAAATTCAGGATGCCACAAGTGGAAACATTCGATGGCGCCAAAGATCTAGTCGAACATCTCAATACTTACAAAAACCAAATGGAGTCAGACGACGCGACTCTCGCGCTGATGCAAAGCTTTCTATCACGTTAAAAGGCCCAAATTTGCCTCGTTTAAACAGCTTCCGCCTTCATCAATCTCCTCATCTCGTATCCATCGCTGCCTCACTCATCGAGCTAGACATATAAAGCCAAGCTACCACCTATTAACCATCAAGCAGAGTTCACAGGAAAGCCTGAGGTCCTATGTTCAAAGGTTCAACGCAAAGTCTCTGAAGGTAGATATACCTGACGAGAAGTTCGCGATCACCGCATTCATTGCTGGATTAGGGGTGCAGTCGAAAGACTTGATGTTTTCCATCTCTAAAAATCCCCAAGCAAGCATGGCTAAGGTGCTCGCAAAAGCAAAGAATTACATTAATGGCGAAGAAGCCCTCATATCCAAGAAAGAGACCTCCTCCACCCATAAAGAAAAAAGCGAGACAGACAAGCAACGAGGACAGAGCGCCAAAAGACAAAGCGACCGGGAGGGGTCTCCAAAGAAAGATGGAGAACGGTCCCCGAAAAGACGAGGAAACCTCAGAGATCGTCTGGGCCCACCTCAACACGAGAGACGACAACGTTACTCACCTCGGCGTTTCACCCCCTTAATCCGCCGCATCGCAGTCCCGCACGATGTACCTAAATTGTGGGGCGCTCCCGAGGTGGCCAACCCAAATGAAGTCGACCCCGCCATAAGAGACAACACCGAATCGCGCACTCCATTGTGGATTACGCACCGCATGGATGATTGCATATAGCTCAAGAAGGAAATATAGTATTTAATACGGCGTGGGTATCTCCGACGCTTCATAGCCCCTGAAAATCAACCTCAGAATCAGGCTCATAACCAAGCTCTAGATCAACAGCCACCACCACCGCCCCGACAAATAACAACTCAACACCAACAGCCTTTAGGAGAAATCCACGTGATCTCAGGAGGATTTGCAGGGGGAGGGGAATCCAACTCGGCCCAGAAGGCCCATCTCTGCAAAGATCAGTCACAGATAGCTTGCTGCTTGTCCAAATTGCCTCGGCTCGACACGTCCATCACATTCTCTGACTCAGATCTGGAGGGATGCCTTTGGTAATTCGAGCAGTTGTAGCCAACAAAACAATCCATCGGGTCCTAGTTGACAACGGAAGTTTAGCTGACATCATCTTCGCCTCGCCGATAAGACGGGCGCGCTGTGTGGAGAGAATAGAACCGCCACACTCCATATGGTAGGATTCTGGAGAAAAGTATTACCTCGGGCTCAATACAACTAGTCCTCACTTTTTGGGGAGATCCCCATGCCGTGCAACAACGATAAAGAAGATTCCTCACAGACGATTTGCCTATAATACGTTGTTGCACTTCTCTCAATGCGATAAAAGCCATCCTCCGCGATACCACATGATGATCAAGTTTCTACCGTAAGTGGAGTAGTGAATGGCTCGAGGAGACCAACGAGTGGGCCGTGGTTATCAAAGATCCATAAAGTAGAAAACCCGCCGACAACATATACTTAGACGAGCTCGATATGCGCAACGAGGTGCTCACCCGACCTGAGCCCTCAGAAGAACTAGAACTGGTATCGTTAGATGACGACCCTAAACACCTCGCCTATATCGGCTCCAAGCTAGCAGAGGACCTCAAAAGCCTCCTCACCAATTTTTTAAGACAAAACAAAGACGTCTTCGCATGTAAGTAAAGCAGATGGGAGAATCGACCCTACGGAGAATAATTTCATAAATGAACGCCGGGCCGTCTTTCCGCCTGGTGAAACAAAAAGAGGAGGAGCTTCGCTACCGGGACAGCAAAAAGCGATCAACGAGGAGGCCTGGTGAACCCTCCAAGCTGAGCAACTGACAGGTGAAATATCCTAATGGTCAACGGCCGTGACTTGTAAAAAGCAAATGAAGAAGTGGCGACCAGATCGACTTCCCTCGACATCAATGAGCGTGCCTAAAGACGTTTCTTTGGTCACGGGACGACCTCATCGTGATGCCACGCCTACCATGAACTCCTCAGTTTTATGGATGCCTTCTCCGGCTACAATCAGATCAGCATGGACCTAAATGACCAAGAAAGACCCGGTCACGGCCACAACGCAAGGAACTATCATATCGCGGTGATGTCGTTGAAATTAAAAACGCAGGAGCTACCTATCAGAGGCTGGTGAATAGGATGTTCAAGAAGCAGATAGGAACAACCATGGAGGTGTACATAGATGACATGTTGGTAAAATCCACCACTGCCGAGTTCCACATAGCTCATCTGTCCGAGGCGTTCCAGATCCTGCGAAATTACAACATGAAACTGAATCCAGCCAAGTGTGCGCCTTCGAGTATTACGAAAATTCCCGGTTTCATAGTCAACAACCGAAAATTACAAGTAAATCCGCATTAAAATAAAGGATGTGCTCGACATGCCATCGCCATCAGGAATAAAGGAAGTCCAGCATCTGACAGGAAGGATTGATGCTTTAAACCGATTCGTATCCAGGGCAAGTGATAAATGTCAGCCTTTCTTCCAAGTTCTGAAGAAGGCCTTTCAATGGGATACGAAGTGCGAAGAAGCATTCTCAAGATTGAAACATATTCTGAGCTCCCTCCCATTCTAGTAAGTCCTATTAGGTGCGGAGCCCTCACCTATACTTAGTCAGACGTACTTCGACTACCGCCCCGTCGAGACAAAGACCGAAAGACCCAGCTTACTATCGCAGCCTCGAGCTCGAGGAGCTGAGGAGGTACCCAAGGATGGAGAAATTAATTCGCATTAGTAACCACGTACTGGAGCTCCGCCTTACTTTCAGTTCATACCATGGTTCCAAATGTATCATCCGATGAAAACAAGTGTTACATAAAACCGCAGACTCCTAAGGTCGATGAAGTGGGCCATGAGTCGAAAGCAAATTCACATCGATATAAGCCAAACTCCGCAATAAAAGGGCAGGACCAATGAATTTCACATGGAATCTCACCTTGGGTGAGAGCCCGAGAATACTTAAGCACCGACTGACCTACCCATTTGGAAACTTTCTGTAGACTGGGCCACAAACGCACAAGGAAGCTGAGTCGGCGATCTCGACTCCCGTAAGGAATAGACATTGAGTATGCGCTCAGATTCGGATTCCAAGCCTCTAACAACGAGGCCGAATACGAGGCCGTCATAGTAGGCCTCAACCTTACCCATTCACTAGAAGTTGACCAGCTTGAGGTCTGCAGTGACTCCCAGCTAGTAGTAAGACAAATAGAAGATACCTACGAAGCGAAAAGCGGAAGAATGATCTTATACCTCAAAAAGGTACGGATTTATCAAAGTTCGTATAAATTGGTCGACATATCCCTGTGAGCGCAGAACTCGAGCGCATGCCTTGGCAAAACTAGCGACAACATCACAAGAAGACCTCAGCAGGTCAACACCTGTCGAATACCTAGCAGAGCCTTCTATAGATCTCTATGACGTGGAGTTGCCCAAATCGAGTCCGAGCCAAGTTGGATGGACCATTCGGGATTGAGTGAGACAGACTCACGCCTACCCGACGACCTAAAGAAGCGCAGCCTTAAAATCGTGATCGAGGTCACCTGCATTCACTAATCATAAGGGAAGCCTTTACAAGCGAGGTTTCTTCACACCCATCCTTAAGTGCATCGTGGGAAAAAAACATTGAATACGTGCTAAGGGAAGTACACGAAGGTGTATGCGGAAACCATATCGGAGCTCGGGCATTAGCAGGGAAGGTCCTAAGGCAAGGATACTACTGGCCCACAATACTCAGAGACGCGACCGACCTAGTCAAGAGATGAAAAGATTCGGCCAGAGCATGCCAAGATCCCACGCTCCCATCGAACCCTCGACATCAATTACAAGCCCTCGCCTTTCCAACAAAGGGGTTCGACATAATGGGACCTTTCGCTCTCGAAGGGCCAATGTAAATTCATCATCGCCGCAAAGATTACTTCACCAAGCGGGTCGAGGTCAACTCGCCACAATCACGTAACGTAAGATACGCACCTTTGTGTGGCGAGCCATCATATGCAAGCCTGCATCCCAAGAGCCCCGCATCGCATACAATGGAAAAGCAATTTGACAACGCCCAAGTTCGTGTGGGATTTTTGTGCCGAGCTCTAATTAAGAATTTACCGCCCCGTGACATCCGCAGCCTAACGTCGCCGTCACCATCAGAACCCTTAAGGCCCATTTAAGACCAAATCGGGAAGATCTTAAAGGCAAATGGGTAGAATTCCTCCCTGAGGTGCTATGGGCCTATAGAACTACACGAATCGCAACCCGGAAACCCCATTCGGCCTCTAAATTTTGACACTCCAAGCAAGAGCCCCCACAAGGCTCTGGGTTAAAGTCCCTAAGGATCGAGTCACGGCAAGAGGAACACAATGACGTAGGCTCTCCGCTTAAATTGACCTCCTAAATGAAAAACGTGGGAGCAGTTCTAAGGCGACCGAGGGATTACTGTGAGGAAGACGACGAGGTATTACAACCAGAAGGTCAAACCTAGGAGCTACGTGCCAGGTGACCTAGTCTTAAAGAAGCTCCTGCCATCAAGGAAGAATCCAACGCATGGGAAACTAGGCCCCTACATCGTATCCCGCGTCATTAGACCAGGCAATTACGAGCTCCAGACAGAGGAGGGAAAAATTCTGCATTATGCTTGAAATGTGGAACACCTTAAGCGTTTTTATCAGTAGACCTCGGTTTGTAATTTTAAATGGAGCGTTATCAAGTTTCAGATGACGATTTGAGCTTTTACAGGTTATTTTGTTAGACGTCTCAAATAGCTCAGACATATTATGCTCAGGAAAATTACATACAATAGAATGAGAAATTTCATGGTCAAAAAAGGAAAATTCTCTCTTTATTCCAATCAAATTACACTCAATTACAATCAGTAGTGTCATCCAATACACTTCGGAAGTACACAGTACAAGCAGTTTCCTCAAAAAAAAAAAAAAAAATCCTCTAAGAAGGAAGAAGGAAAAGAAAACGAGATGAAAATAAATGGAAGAAAGTCAGAAAGGTGGAAAAGAGGAGAAGAAGAGTAGAGAGGTGGAAAAGAGGAGAAGAAGAAAAAAGGGATGGAAGGAGTTTGTGCGAAAGGAAAGGAGAAAGGAAGAATGAGATGTGGAAGAAAAGAAGGAAAGAAGGAAGAGAGAATGAAAGAGAAGGAAGAGAAAGAAGAATAGAAAATGGAGAAGGCAGCACAAGAAAAGCACCGCCCTCTCCGGACGCCTTCCCTAGCATAAAGCTAGGGAATAACATGACCTGTATAAAGGGAAACTAGTGGAAACACAACCCTTACAAGGTAGGTCCAACAAAACTGAACTTAATCTTCAAAGGATCCCCAAATAAACGATCAAGCTTCTCGATGTGCTTCATTTCACAAGAAATCCGCCTACAAGACCAGAAAGGCGGCATCCAAGGTATGGGCTACATAGCAACGAAGTCGCCATTTATAAGAAGGATAAAAGAACTAGGGAACTTGTGAGATCGATCTCGATTCTCCATGAACCAGCATTAAAAGCATTCGCATTTTCCCAAGAACTGGAAGTCAAACGACAACATGTAACGGCTCACTTTTGCGTGAGCCCCTTCAAATCACAAGGTTCCTCAAAGACCGGAGCCTAATAGCCACTTTGACGAAGGCTTGACTACCGCACAGTCATGCAACCTAAGAGCCAACCGCCTCAAAGCACGCCTAACAAGGCCTCAACGCCGAGAGCCCGGGGCAAGAGGGCTCACTTCATGAGTTCGACCACTCGCACAGCCACGCAACTTCTAGAGTCGACGCCTCAAAGAGATCGCCCATAAGGCCTCAACGCCCGAGCCTTAGTAGCTCACTGACGAGTTCGACTACTCGCACAGCCACGCAGCCTCAGGAGTCGATAAGCTCAGCTATATCGCTAACAAGGCCTCACCGGAGTCAAAGAGGCTCACTTCGACGAAGTTCGACCACTCGCACAGTCATGCAACCTAAGAGTCAAATCACCGTAGACTATATCACAATCAAGGCCTCACCAAGCCCGCAAATTTCACTTCGACGAGCTCGACTACTCCGCACAAAGCCACGCAGCCTTAAGATCGATCGAGGCTATATCGCCAACAAGGCCTTAGCGCCCGGAGCCTAGTAGCTCATTTTGACAAGTTCGACTACTCTGCACAGGTCATGCAACCTAAGATCGACGCCTCGCTATATCGCCAACAAGGCCTCAGCGCCCGGAGCCCAACAGCTCACTTTGACGAGTTCGACTACTTTGCACAGGTCATGCAACCTAAGAGCCAGATCAGCTCAGGCTATATCGCTAACAAGGCCTCACCGCCTCTGAGCCCAAGAGGGCTCACTCTCGACGAGCCCGACTACTCTTGGCACTGTGTCATGTAAACTAAGAGTCGATCAACTCAGTTATATCGCCATCATACCATCGCCCCGTGAGCCCGCGAGCTCACTTCATGAGTTCGACTACTCTGCACAGGTCATGCAACCTAAGAGTCAGATCAGCTCAGGCTATATCGCTAACAAGGCCTTAGCGCCAAGAGCCCAACAACTCAGTTTGACGACCTCGACTTACTTACTCAAAGCCATGCGTTCTAAAGTCTCACTGCTCGTACCGTGCAGAAAGTGCCCCCATGAAGCCTCAATGGCCCAGTTCGAAGAGCTTAACTGCTCAACTCTACATCCCATGAGTTGCTCAACTCAAACGATGTAGCCAAGAAATCAATACAATTCATGTAGAACAACGCGAATTGCAAAAGTAGAGACAAAAGTGGTTAAAAGATCGTTTATTAAGGAAAAGGTTGGCATATGTCCCGGGTCCTGTGTCCAAAGAAAAATAAGTAAAACAAAAATCGACGCGATACGCTGGCGATCAAGCCAAAAGGAGGAGGTGAGGGTGAAGAAGGGGAGGGACTCAAAGAAGGGTGCCCCTGGCTTCTCCGTAATAGTCGCCAGAGAGGGATTCTCACCCTCCTCGTCACGGAAGGTCAAGTTGAAGTCCGTGCCTAATAGCATTAACAACTTTCTTTGAAAGGCAAGCCACCTAGAAACCCATTGAGTGCAAGCCTCAACCCTCAATCTTCCTATAACCTCATCCCATTGAGCAACCAGAGTTACTTGTTAATGAAGGTCCCCACGCAGCCCGCGGAACTCCTCAGTCAGGCGTTCCGTCGAGTTTACAGCTTTAGAAGCCTCACGACGAGCCCCGGCCCAAGAGGCGCTGCCTTATCGTGCGCCATCTGACCGCACGTAGTCTTCCTAGACTCCCGCAGCCGCCCGGGATGTAAGAAGCCATTCCCAACCATCTCAAGCTCATATTGCATCGCAACTCGCCTCGGGCCTCTAGCAAGTCATTCTGCGGTACCGTGAGCTCATCTCGAACCTCCCGGTTCGCCTACCGCCTCAAGATGTTCGAAATCTCATCTTCTACTTCTGGACCGAGCACTGCGTCGACGCGGGTGGTATGCTTCAAATCGATGGCTTCATCGCTTCGGGGCCATACGCCGCACCTCGATCTCCGCAAATTGGCCCGTTTGATGTAAGGGAAGCTACCCTCCCCTTGTAAACCCAAGCAGCTTTGGCATGACCTTCTTCTAATTTGGCCTTTTTGGCTAAACTCTTCAAATGAGTAGCCACCTGCCACATCCAACGTAAAATCAGTATCCAACACAAGATCAATACTCAACTCAGAATGAAATCAGATGCGACAAGATACGGGAACTTACAGAGGCGCACCTCAGTGGATGTGAGCCAAAGCTCATCAACTGGGCAAAGATGCTCGACCCTTAAGGCCTAATCCTTAAGAATGGATCGAGATCAACGCAGCCGCAAGCTCCCAAGAGATTTAAACAAGGAGTCGCCATCTTCGCCAGTTTCAGAGTCCTTCCTCTTCAATTCTTCCGCCCTCAGAGAAGGTGGCCTAACACTCTTCGCAGCTGACCTGCATGCTGATGGGCATGACCGCCAACACCGCTTCAACCGCCCGCCGAGGTGCCTTTGATCAAGGCGCATCCAAAATAATCCAGGGTTGCGACCAAAATTTTAGGAACCTTGGCTAAAGGCGATAGCGCTTGCTCTGGCTTTCGGACATGAGTAGACGAAGAAAAGGAAGACGCCCCCAATTTCGTAACTTTAACCAAAGCCAGCCGATCTTTCTCAATGGAGTCCAGGGTTTTTCGTTTCACGCTCCGGGGCTTCCGAGACAGCGTCTCCAACTGAGTCAGTAATTCTCCCTTGGTGGTTTGGCAGCGGAGGGCCCAACGGGAGAGACTTTCATGGTGGAAGGAGGCGAAGGCCTCAAAAACGCCAGAGCGAAACACCTCGAGCTCGGGAGGACCGTGAATCCAACTTGGATCACCTCAAATAGGGGCGAGGAGGACTCACCAACGCAACATTTATGATCGCACCTGGCGTAGGTCGACCTTAGCACCTGAGAGGCACGTAGACAATGCAGAATTAGAAATATCCAACAACCTCATACAAGTTATACCGAAAACAAAGTGACACTCACGCAGATTCTTGGGGGTGCTCCAAGCAACCGGTGACTCTGTGGTGTCAGTCTACAAGAGGGTCATATTCCCCACCATGACGCTAACAAAGAATAAATACTCTTCTAAAGCCTATGGGAAGAGGGAAGATCGAAAATCACTAGAGGAGCGCCAGAACGCTTGGAAAAATAGAGGAAGCCTTCAGCGGATTCCTTCGCGCTGAAAAGATAAAGGAACAAAGCTATACTGGGGACACCAAATCCCCTATCCCTAAAGAAGACCAACAGGCCAACCAAAATACCCCAACCATTGGGCGAAAGCTGAGAAGGACAAACATTGAAGTGTTGCAAAAACCTTTTTATGAAGGCATGCAGAGGAAAGTGAAGACCATTATCGAAGGCCACTAAGAAGCACACCATCTAAAGTAATTCGAAACCACATAAGAGGCCAAAACATCAGGAGACCACACTCGAACACCAAAAGGAGGTCGGTAACGTCTGGCAAAGGTGGCCCTATATGAGGGACCGACCTTGCTAGGCCCCACAATTAAAGCATGTCAACGACCTGATTAGGTATTCGACCCCCAGGATATTTAATCAGTCTATTCGCCTTACCCTTATCTAAGGGAAAAGGCATTCTCCTGAGCTGCCTCGTAGATCGACCCCTGGCCGAATCACTGAGGCGCCGCCGCCGCCTGTGAATCCCAGCGCGAAATTAAGAGAGTCACCACCAATACGCAGAGAAGAAGAGCGACCCGAACCCATGGTGTTAGCAGGTAATAAGAACGAAACTTGCCTGACCTAACCCCAACGCCTCGACGTATCGCCCAAGAAGACACCAAAGAGAAAAAGACACAACGGTCCCAGAATAAAAAAAAAAAAAATCTATCCCAGGGAAGACGCCAGAAAAGGACTCTACACAAAAGGATCAGATGAAAATTAATGAAGAGGGAAGTCCGAACCCGTTAAAAGCAAAGAAAAAGTTTCAAGGGCACACAGGACAGAGGATGTCTGCGGGAGAAACAGAAGGAAACTGAAAGAAGTGAAACAGATGAGCGCGAAAACCAAAGAGTCATCATTATCGCAAGACGTATGATGGCGACCAAGCCTTAACTAACCCATCCCCGAGCAGACACGTGGAAGTTGCATCCGATACGGTGAACGCCATGCTTCGCCCACACACCGCACAATGGCGGTCGGGGCAACCGACATGGTTTGAAAATGGGCTCACAGCCCACTTCGCCAAACCCCAAAAGGAGAGGTACGCCCATTGGAAACATTCAGCCTCGACGCCAAACGAATGAAGGCCCAATCCGCTCTACCAAAGGCCTAAGCAGGGTAATCGAGAAAGCCCACATTCTCAAGAATCAAACCAAATCCCATCGAGATAAGGGAAATGTAATAACTCTACCAAGATATTATCCCGCAAATCCAACTAAATCTCACCAACAAGGAAAATAAGATATTTCACGATATACGCCTCATCCCCGCTGATCAAGCCGATCCCACCAATGAGGAAGAAAGATACTTCTAAATAAACTGTTCTTTCAATCAAACCGACACCGATAATAGCAAGAAATATCCTCATTAAATGGGCTAATCCTAACCACCATCCAACTGGAAAACAAATACTATAAATACTGGGTCACCCCATCTAGTGCCGTGACGCGAACACATTCGCCCTCTAAACAGCCCCTTTTTTTCTCTCGTGAAAGAACTGACTTAGTAGACTGAAATGGGGCTAATTTTAACGGCTCGCCGGTCCCTTTTGTTTTTTGGGTGATATGAAGAACGCCAGTTGCTCACACCCCAATCCATCCTATCTCCTGATCGACGATCCGCAGCCTTTATACGTTTACAATACCAGTCCTACTAACGACCCTTAAACGCTCCAAATTTCAAATCGGCCAAAATAAAGATCATCACCTTCCATCCCCTCATTTATCGAGTTTTGGACATATACTCATTTTCGTTTGAATCAGATAAGATAAAACCCAAATTAAACTTTGAAGTCCCGTTAGCTTGTTCGAACTTGGAAACAACCTCAATTTCTTCCAACAGCAAGCCAGCCAAGCGCCAGACGTTACTGATATTTTATCATTGATCCAATATTTTATATGGCGCACGAAACTAAAAATATAATTATTTTTCTTCTATTGTGGTTTTTCTAAACACAAAATGCTAAACAAGTAGTAACTAGTAATCATAACTAATGTCAATTTTTATTGAAATTAAAATAATTAATATGAAAACCCATTTAAAGTTTAGCACATAAATTGCAAAGAAACTAGTTATGTGAATAAAATTATCAGCGACACAGAGTTTATATATATAAACAATACCAGAGAAAGAGCCGTTGGCGTTACAAAACCTAACAAGAAAAGTCAAAACTTTAAAGAGGTAGAGTCAATGTGACCGTTACATTCCCCAAATTTAAATTTTGATACCAATCAAAATCAAGAGAAAGGAAGTGGGATTCTCCAGCGGCAGCAGCAGTAGCAGATGAAAGAAGATCAGGAGATGGGAGAAGAGTTGATGCAGCATCTCAGATCCAGAGCTACGGAGCTCCTTCTCAGAGAAGAATGGAACGAATCCGTACAAGCTTATTCCCATTTCATCTCTCTCTGCCAACACCACATCTCGCATACCCATCAACGCCCAGATCTCGATCATCTCCTCAAACTTCAAAAATCCCTCTTTTTGGCCCTTTCCAACCGGGCTGAACCGTGGTCTCGGCTGCGCGATTTGGCTAATGCTCTCCAAGATTGTGACGGAGCACTTGAAATTGAGGGTACCCATTTCAAGACTCTGCTCTGCAAAGGTAAAATCTTGCTTAGTCTCAATAGGTACTCCTTGGCATTGGATTGCTTCAAAGCAGCTCTTCTTGATCCTCAGGCCGGTTTGAAATGTGAAGCCCTTAATGGGTTCTTGGAAAGATGCAAGCAACTCGAGCATCAGTCAAGGACTGGAGTCTTTGACCTCTCTGATTGGGTCGTAAATGGGTTTCGAGGAAAGTTTCCGGAATTGGCAGAGTACATTGGTCCAGTGGAGATTAGGAAGTCTGATATTAGAGGGCGTGGCTTATTTGCAACAAAGAACGTTGATGCTGGGACTTCAGTCTTGGCTACTAAGGCAATTGCTACAGAAAGGTGTATTTTACCGGATCAGAATGAAGAGTTGGCCGATAATATACAGTTGGCCATGTGGAAAAATTTTATTGATAAGGTTGTTGAATCAGTTTCAAAATGCAAGAGACTCCATCACTTACTTTCGGTGCTATCAAATGGGGAAGATGAGGATGTGCTTGAGGTTCCTGATGTGAATCTGTTTAGGGCTGAGACAGAGGAGGAGAGTGCCCTCTCAATGGGAAAGCCGGATATGGACAAAATCTTAAGCACCTTGGATGTGAATTCCCTAGTTGAGGATGCAGCCTCAGCAAAAGTTTTGGGGAAGAATAGTGATTACTACGGCGTGGGGTTATGGATACTGCCCGCATTCATCAACCATTCATGTAGCCCAAATGCGAGGCGCTTGCATGTTGGGGATCATGTAATAGTTCATGCTTCAAGAGATATAAAGGCGGGGGAAGAGATCACATTCGCATACTTTGATGTGCTCTCACCATGGAGAAAGCGCACGGGTATGTCCAAGATATGGGGATTCCAGTGTAATTGCAAGAGGTGCAAGTTTGAAGAGCAGATATGCTCCAAAATGGAGATGCAAGAGATCCAGATGGGACTTGAAAGAGGGCTTAACATGGGTGATGCAGTTTTTAGGCTGGAAGAAGGTATGAGGAGATGGATGGTGAGAGGAGATGAGAAGGGGTATTTGAGAGCATCCTTCTGGGTTGCCTACTCTGAAGCTTATGAGTCTGATCATAAAACGGTCAGAAGGTGGGGTAGGCGGATTCCAGCAGCAGAGGCTGTGGTGGATAGTGTTTCGAAAGCTGTGGGAAGTGATGAGAGGGTTTTGAAGGCCTTTTTGGCTGGGCTGCAGAGAAGATGTGGTGGTGGAAGTGGGCTAGTGGAAATGGAGAGAGCAATGAAGTTAGCAAGAGGAGTGTATGGTAAGGTTATGAAGAAACAGGTCATGAAGACTCTCATTGAGCTTGGCAATCACGAGTGAGAAGCTATTAGCTAATAGCTATTGCGAGTTAGTTTATTAATTGTAACACCGTGAGAAGATTTTATGTTGCGTTGATGCTTTATTGCCATCTAACATTACACCCATTTGATGTCTCAAAATTGAAGTACACATTGCAAAAAGTTTCTTTCTCTTTTTATCTTCTTTGGTATGCTTGCTTTCTAATCCCATGGCTCCAAGGATTTGGAAAGAAGTTGTGAATTACACAATTATATGAACAGGACTGATTACCAAATGACCATTTGAAGTAGTAGTGCATCTCACCTCCTAACTAAGGGGATGCTTGGTCTTGACCATTGAGATCGAGCTCCCATAGTGAGTGCATATATAGCATATATGCTTACGCATTGGATACTGAATAAGACCAATAGTGATCAAACGAAAATTGATCAAGACTTCCATTGGATACAAACTCATAGACAAGCAACTTTTCTTCCCTTGCCAGGCAAAAGCCCAAGAGTTTAACAAGATTTTTATGTTGAAGCTTTGCTACTAAAAGAACCTGTGTCTTGAATTCGTCTGCACCCCCTGCCTGGAGAGCTTTGAGAGCCTCTTAACAGCTATTTCTTGTCCATATTCAAGCCTCCCCTGAGAACAACTCACTAGCACCAATTTCAGAACTTATGTGTTTATGGCTTATTACAGCTAAATCCCCTCAAACAAACCAAGCAAAAAGTGTGATTCTTTATGCTTTATCAGTATGGCATTACGCCTATACATTGTACCTTGTGTACGACACCAAATCCACCTTCTCCCAGTTTATTAGCAGGGGAGAAGTTCTCTGTTGCACCTTTAATTGTACTGAACTCCAGTTGCAAGGCTTCCACGTTTTTTTCTCCTTCCTGATCTGCTGTGACATTCAGAGAAAAAAAATTGTTTTGAGGGGATGTTCAAGCATTACGTGAACAAGTGAGATGGTCTAAAGTTCCTAATAGGCTAGTAAATACAATGAAATGGAGCTTCACAGGAGAGGTTTTAAAACAAAATTTTAATATATTTTTGCTTTCACCCCCTCTGCCTTACTGTTTGAATGTGGGCTTGCTCCGGTCAAGGTTATGTTGGGTAAAAAGCAAGTTGTGTCTATCCTACATATAACTACAGAATATTTAAGAAGTCCAGTTTATGTTTCTGCAGGTCATTGTTATTTCCAAGATAGTGTTCATGCTCATAGACTGACCAATGAACCTTTTAGTATGAAATATATGGGTTGGGAATGTGGGTGATTTTTCTACTAGGTATTATGATTTCACAGTGACAGAACAACAGAGTAGAGTACCCAAAAGAAATGGACAATTTAGCACTGGCAATCAATCAATACAATCTATTGATCAGAGAGTAACCCTGATCACAAGCTTCATAAAAGTTAAAACCATCCAAGTTCAACTTAGTGCAACAATAAGTCATAGAAAACTGGATTTAAACTTGGATGTCTTTGGACCTAGTCTAAATGGTAATTAATTGCTTACCACTGGGTGTTATTTGCTTTCTCCTTTGCCAAAAAAACCAAATGCCAGAGAGAAGCAATACTCATGTAACTAGCGGGGCAGCAACAATTAAAGGAATTAGCCTTGATCGATTTCCTGCATACAAGAACAAGTTCGAGCATCTTAAGGGTTTGGGGTTCTCCAAAAGTCTCTCTGAATCAACTGTGTATGTTAAAAGGATAGGAGCTGAAATTCTCATTGTTTTGTAGTATGTAGATTGTAACGCCCTAAAAAAAACCTAGCAGTTTTATAACATGTTTAGGATATAAAATAAGTTAAATTGTTTTTTTCGGGAATTTATATTGTTAGAGAAAAAAAAATGATAAAACCCGGAAATTATAAAAAAATCAAGATTAAATTGGTAAAATATCAAAATGAGGACCCAAGGGTCATAAATGAGAAGTGTATGCACCAAAATGGAAGAAGGGTAATAAGTTGAATAACAAATGAAAGAGAAAAGAAGGATTAAAATGAAAAAAAAGTAAATAAGGAAATAATGTGCTAGCCAAACAAGGCCTAGTGAAGGTTTTGAGTTAAGACCAAAAATTGGTCTTTGAATAACATTTCTCATTTGGGCATATATTCACATTGAGAACTAGGGCACCATTGAGAGAGTGAGAGAGGAGATCAAGTTGGCTTTGTGCTCCCCAAGGATTTGAGCCAAACAAAGAAGAAGGAAGAAGAAGGAATTGAAAAGAAAGAAATTAAAGGTATGAAACTAACCCTAACCTCCTTTCATGTTGTGTTTGGGTTTGATGAAAACCCCAAATCGGAATAGAAGTGTTTTAAATGGTTGTAGATAAGTTTTAGGGTTGTTTTGTGTTAAGTTTCAAAGTGCTTTTGGGTTATGATTGGTTTTGAGGAATTTTTGTATAAAGGAAATTGGGGTTTTAGGGGAGATGCTATCAAATTTTTTCAAAACCCATGTTTTTGTTTTGGACATAACATGTCCATTACTCATCCAAATTGAATGATTCAAATTTATGGATAAACTAGACTTCTAGGAGAACAAATATCCTTGAAATAAGTGTATTAAAATTTGGGATATGACCTAGAAATTCATCAAAGTGAGGCTCTGTTTTCGGGCAAATTATGGTTCAATTTTGGTGTTTTGGAACAGTTTTGGTATTTAGGTCATAAGTTGAGTTTCACTCATCCAAATTGAGTGATTCAAATTTATGGGTAAACTAAACTTCTAGGAGAATAAATCTTCTTGAAATAAGTGTATTCAAATTTGGACCCTATTGGACCGAGGAATTCGTCAAAGTGAGGCTCGATTTTCGGGTAAATTCTAGTTCAATTTAGTACAGTTTTGGTGTTTTGGAACAATTTTGGTATTTAGGTCATAAGTTGAGTTTCACTCATCCAAATTGAGTGATTCAAATTTCTTGGTAAACTAGACTCATAGAGGAACATTGGACTTGAAGGAAGTTTGGGAAAAATATGGCTCATTTGTTCCCAGAAAATTTTACTTGAAGGAAGTTGGGTAGAAAACAAACCTAGCTAGAAACCTAAATAAGCCAACTAATATTTTTCTCTAATTATGATGGATTATGGGTTGGTGACGAGGAAGCTTGACCCAAGAACGGGATTCCGAGGATAGGAATCGAGGAGCGACAACCTTTTTGGGTTTGTTCTCCATACCTCTCTTCTTATTTCAAGTTTTGTGATTATTGGTTGAAATGATTTTCAAGAAAACTGCATATATGATTTATTTTAAGCGATTTGGGAAAATATGATTTCAAATGCATTGCAATAAAAATTGCATGAGCATTAAAATGTATTATTTGGGTATAAATGTATATACAATATTGTAAATTACTATGACATAGTTTTAATGCCCTTTATAGAATGTTATTCGCCATATTTGAGTTAAGGATAAATTGGTATACTAATAAGGGTCAAACTAGCAATACTGTGAATGAAATGAAATATAGTGGCATACTGATCCGTAACCCAACAGGACAGTATTGGTAGTATGAACATAATAATTTTTAAATAACCAGTCAGCAGCCTAACGAGATCGTACTATGTTATAAAATGTTTTTCTACCGGTTTGTAGCCTAGTGGGACCGTGCCGGTGATTCCGTTATCCTAGGCACTAAAATAAATGGTTAAATTCGTTTAAGGGCAAAATTATAAGTAAATGTGTGAAATGCATGATTTGAGTTTCAAATGAAATATTGCATATGAAATTGTATACCTCAAGTGATCAAATGATTTGGCACAATGAAAATATGTGAAATAAGCACATATATATAATGTATATTGCATGGACTATTGAAATTTGTGCCAATACATCGCTTCGTAAAAGCCGCATATTTGTGTTTAATTGAAATGAAGAGAAAATTGCATAGAACCACTAAGCATGAAAACGCTTAGCGCGTTGTTTTTATCATCTCTCAGGTACTGAGTGACTAGGGACAAGAACAAAGACCATAAAGTTTAGAGTCATCGTCGAATCGTGCGGAGTATAAGTAAACGCTCCGTCTCATGCATACATTTCATCCCATGACATTATTTGATCATTTTTGAAATGAAACCAAAAATGTATAAATTTTAATGGGAAGAACATATTTGATTTATTTGTGGAGATGAACTTGGATAATATTTTGTAAATGATAATGTTGAAAGGGCATACATGCCATATTGAATGAAAGTATTAATTGACAAATCGGTGGGCCCTCTTTAATATAAATGATTATGCAACATTTATTTCTACAATATTCGAAATGTATATATGATAAAACTGGTCTATATATGATAAAATGTATATGGGTTTAGGTTACGGTTTAGGGTTTAGGGTTTTAGGGTTTAGGGTTTAGGGTTTAGGGTTTGTGGGTTTTACACGCCCTCATTCCCTACCGACCTCGATTGGTATTGGCTGATCCTCGAACCGGTTTCGACGCGAGAACATATACTCGGGACCTTTACCTGTTTAATTAGACATTGGTATATCCAAGTCTTATAATATATCAACATCATATACAAAAGTTCAATATAAAACTACCACCGTAGTGGTGTTTACAGTGTCACACATATACAGTACTGAGTCCCATTACATAATCAAAAACTATACATTTACAATTACTGATCAGAGTGCGGAACCTACAAAGGATGAACCCTACTGTGTCATTCGAAGAATGCGAAGTTCTCTGACGCCTTCTCCGTACCTACACCTGATTAAACCCGTGCTAAGCTTTAAGCTTAGTGGGAAACATATATAATATGCATGTAATACGCTATAATAAGCATATAACAATAACAGAGTATCAGAAATTACATGCATTCATCTCACGGATTTATACAATTACCCATGCTTATTCTTATATAAAAGTACCCCGTAGTATCACATGTAAAGTTCATCAGACTAAGTATCCATAGGTACTACCGGATTTATACCGTATTACGCTGTGACTTTTATTTATTCAGTCTCCCGTAGAGTTGGCGAGTTTAATTATATTCAAATACCCGTAGGTACATGTGATCGAACGATACACCTTCATGTCCTCTTAGTCATTATTCAAGTTATTATCATATAATTATGGGAATACCTTGACCAGTAATAATAAATGAGTAAGACACAGCACAATGAGTATCCGAAGATACTTTACGCATCAAGTGTCGAACACTGGGGCGTGAGTGCCAAAGCACCGACAGAGAGCGCCGCCGAGACTAATTAGAGAGTACCAAAAGTACTAATGCGCCGGTTGACGCTGGTAGAGTCGCGCATCGCATCAATCGAAAGACTAAAGTACTAATGTGCCAAGCATCGATCGAGAGTGCCACGCACTAATCGAGAGTACCAAAGTACTAATGTGCCGGCGATCGATCGAGAGTGCCGCCGACTAATCGTAGAGTACCGGCACATGCGCCGGGCTACCCATCAGAGAGTGCCGTGGTCATTTAATAACCGGTCTTAGGAATTTTTATAATTATATGAATTCAGAATTTACTATTTTATAATAAAGGCATTCTTTAGCCATATTACGTGTTCTCGACAAATCATATTTCATATACCGGTAAAGTAAGATGCGCGGTATAATCACATCTTATCTTTATGTATTCTTATTCTTCTACTTAATCTACTTTACCCGTGAATCGAATTGATCCAATCGGATCATCCAAACTAAAGTTATGGCATTTTCATGCCAACTTGTCATTTTACCGATTTTAACCGAGGGACAGTTGGAAATACTCACTTTTCCGGGGTCTTAACTTCATATTTGGAACTATCTCTTTGTACCCATTTAAAGCTAAGGTGCTAAGGTTCTCCTCCAACTGGAATCACCCAAATCGGAGCACCGAAACTCAAGTTACGTCCGAAACAACTCGGACTACTCTATGATCAACTGATGCAGGAAATGGGCTTGCACATAGCCCCACTTTGAGTGAATTTTTGGGCTATCTAGAGTCAGAATTTGGAGGTACCTATTAGATTATGTTTGGTTCCTTGAAGTCTATTTTAATTGGCCACTTGAATCACTCAAATCGGATAAGAAATGAGCAAGTTATGGCCAAAATACGAAAACTCGGTCGTAACAGAAAACCGTAATGGGAAAATTTAAGACACCCCTAATGTGTACCGGTACACTTTGGCCAAAATGACCAGAATCGAAAGTGTACTGCACAGCTCAAGGTGTACCGGTGACACTTCAATTCGAAATTGCCCGTATCGGGTATTTTCTCCCCTTTTCATGCACTTTCATCCATAGATCACTCCTAATGCATCCTTCATCAAAAACTAACATGGAATCCCTCCCAACAACTCAACAAATACCTTTAATTTGCAAAAGAATCCTAGGATTCATACCAAAATTCACCAAATTCTACAAAACCTTGGAATTGTGAAGGATTCCATATCTACTCCTTTATCATCTGTGGCTTTTCAACCAAACTTCTCAAATCTAGAGTTAAATTGCTCGTTTAACAAAACTTCTAGAAAAAAGGAACCAAATTAATGGCCAAATGAAACCCTAGCAATCCATACATACACAAATTCATACCCAAAGTCAAGCATCCAGACTTTAAATTCAGCTTCCATACCTTTGCTTGCTCTTCTCCTCCTCCTTCCTCTCCTTCTTCTTCTTTCTTTCTCCTTCCTTTTTTCCTCTCCTTCCCAGAGATTCTTCGTTTCGAGACCAAAATAATGCATTTTTGGTCTCCTACAACTATTTATAATCAAAAATTTTAATTAATTAGCTTTTAAGCCTCCAACTTCCCTTAATTACATTACAAATCTTATTATTTATACTTTGGCCTATGGCCTTATAACTTTATGATTTTTATGCCCCTTTTTGGCAAATAACACTTATGCCCTTATAATTTAGACAACTGCTTAAGTTTTATATTTTCTGCTAATTTACGAAAATTTTAATTTATGTTTACAAATAATTCTAAACACAAAAAACAATCTAGTGGTGATATTTCGGTGTTGCTGTGTTTAGTATTTAGGGTTTAGGGTTTAGGTTTAGGCTTGTGTGGCTTGTAGTTTAGAGTTTAGGGTTTAGGGTTTGTGGTCAGGTAGGTTTGGTGGGTTAGGCTAGGCTTCAGGGGTTGCGGGTCAGGGGTCGGGGGTTGTGGCTTAGGTTAGGTGTGTTGTGGCTTAGGGGTTAGGCTTGTGTTGTGGTTAAAGCTTAGGTTTAGGTTAGGTTTAGGTTTAGGGGTTAGTGCTTTAGGGCTTGTGGTTTAGGGGTTGTGTGGCTTAGTGGCTTGTGGGTTTAGGTTGTTAGGTTAGGTTGGTTGGTTGGGTTAGGTTAGAGGTTAGGTTTAGGTTTAGGTTTAGGTTTAGGTTTTGGGTTTGTGTGGTTTTCTGTTTTAGGATTTTAGGCTTGGGTTTAGATTTGGTGGCTTAGGGTTGTGGCTTAGGTTTAGGTTTAGGTTTAGGTTTGTGGTTTAGGTTTAGGGCTTAGTGGTTTGTGGTTTCAGGCTTGTGGCTTTAGGGCTGAAAATATAGTGTTTGTGGCTTAGTGGCTTCAGTGGTTTGTGGCTTGTGGCTTAGGGTTTGTGGTTTAGGTTTGTGTGGTTTGTGGGTTTAGGGGTTTGTGGGCTTGTGGCCTGCTTAGGTTCGGGTTTGTGTGGGTTGGGGTGGTTTGGTTTAGGGTTTAGGTTTGTGGTTTATGGTTTGTGGGTTTGGTGGTTTAGTGGCTTAGGTTTAGTGGTTTAGCAGTTTAGTTTAGGCTGTGTTTAGAGGCGGCTTTAGTGGTCATGGCTGTGTTTGGGCTAGGCTTAGTGTCAGTATTTTGAAGCCAGGCTTAGGTTTGGTTTAGGGTTTGGTGGTTTGTGGTTTAGGTCTGGGGTCTGGGTTTAGGTTTAGGTTTGTGGTTTAGTGGTTTAGTGGTTTAGGTTTAGGTTTGTACAGGCCAGACAGTAGTTTCGTTTTTGTTTCTGTTTAGTGGCTTAGGTTTAGGTTTGTGGCTTGGGGTTTAGTGGTTTAGTGGTTTGTGGTTTAGGTTTAGTGGCTTGGGGGTTTAGGGTTTGTGTGGGTTTGTGTGGGTTTAGGGGTTTCCTGGGTTTTCGGTTCGGGGGGCCTGGCTTAGGTTGTGGCTTAGTGGTTTAGGGTTTAGGCTTGTGTGGTTTAGTGGCTTAGTAGGTTTAGTGGTTTAGGTTTGTGTGGTTTAGGGTTTAGGTTTAGGTTTAGGGCTTGTGGTTTAGGGCTTAGTGGTTTTCAGGTTTGGCTTGCTTAGTGGTTTAGTATTTAGTAGTTTGTGTGGTTTGGGTGGTTTGAGGTTTAGTGGTTTAGGGCTTTCGGGTTTAAAATTGGGGTTTGTGGTTTAGTGTGGTTTAGGTTTAGTGGTTTGTGGCTTAGGTTTAGGGTTTGAAGGTTTGTGGCTTAGGTTTAGGTTGGGTTAGGTTGTGTTGTGGGTTGTGTCAGGGTTTAGTGGTTTGTGGTTTAGTGGTTTGGGGTTTGTGGCTTAGGTTTAGGTTTATTTAGGTTTAGGTTTATGGGTTTAGGGGTTTAGGTTTTAGGTTTAGGGTTTAGGTTTAGGGTTTGGGTGGTTTAGGGTTTAGGTTTGTGTGGTTTAGGCTTAGGTTTGGGCTTAGGGGTTTAGTGGGCCTGGGTTTAGGTTAGGTTTAGGCTTAGGTTTAGTGGTTTAGGTTTAAGGTTTGTGGTTTGTGGTTTGTGGTTTGTGTGGGTTTAGGTTTGTGGCTTGTGGCTTGTGTGGCTTAGGTTTAGGTTTGTGTGGTTTGTGGTTTAGGGTTTGTGGTGGTTTAGGGTTTTTGCTTGTGGTTTGTGGTTGGTTTTTTGGGTTTAGGTTTAGGTTTAGGCTTAAATTAGTTTAGGGCTTAGGCTTGTGTGGTTCGGGGGCTCGGTTTAGTTTGTGGTTTGAGTACAGGCTATTAGGGTTTAGGGTTTGGGGTTTAGGTTTAGGTTTTTGCTTCTTGCTTAGGTTTAGGTTTAGTGGTTTGTAGTGGTTTAGGTTTAAAGGCTTAGGCTTGTTTAGGTTTAGTGGGTTTCTAGGGGTTGTCAGGTTGGGGTTGGGGTGCGAGGCAAAATAAGGGTCAGTGGGTCAGTGGCCTCAGTGGCTCAGTATCTTGCAGCTCAGTGGCCTGTGGCCTCCAGTGGCCTAGGCCTGTGTAGCCCAGTGGCCTGTGTGGCCCAGCAGCCCTCAGGGCCCAGTGGCCCCTGTGGCCCAGGGCCCCTGGGGCCTGGCCCCTGGGGCTCAGTGGCCCAGTAGCCCAGTGGCCCAGGCCTGGTGGCCCAGGGCCTCGGGCTCCAGGGCCCTCAAAGCCAGCATTCAGGCCCAGTGGCCAGTAGCCCAGCATTCAGCATTCAGCATTCACAGTGGCCCAGCATTCAGGCTCAGTATCTTAAAGGCATTCAGTATTCAGTAGCCCAGGGCCCAGGCCCAGTATCTAGGGCCTGTGCATTCAGCATTCAGCATTCAGGCCCAGTACTAGCAGCCCAGGCCCAGCATTCAGTGCATTCAGGCATTCAGTGGCCCAGTAATCAGTACTAGTGGCCTGGGGTGGCCCAGGCCCAGGCCCAGTGGCCTCAGTAGCTCCAGGCCCAGTGGCCCAGTAGCTCCAGCAGCCCAGGGCCTATGGCCTGGTGGCCCAGGCCCAGCAGCCCAGCAGCCCAGTGGCCCAGGCCTGTGGCCCAGTGGCCCAGCAGCCCAGTGGCCCAAGTAGCCCAGTGGCTCCAGTGGCCCAGTACTCAGGCCCAGTGGCCCAGCATTCAGTGGCCCCAGCATTCAGGGCCCAGCATTCAGGCCCAGGGCCCAGCATTCAGTGGCTCAGTGCATTCAGTACCAGCATTCAGTGGCCCAGCATTCAGCATTCCAGTAGCCCAGCTACTCAGTATCTCAGTATTCAGCAACAGTATCTAGTATCTCAGAAAATCTTAGGCCCAGTGCATTCAGCATTCAGTGGCTCAGCATCTGAGGTCTGGCCAGCCTGGGGCCTTGTGGCCTCTGGGCCTGGCTCCAGTGGCCCCAGGGCCTGGGGCCTGGTGGCCAGGCCCCAGGGGCCTGGGTCTCAGGCCCCAGGGCCTGAGCCACCCAGGCCCAGGCCCAGGCCCAGCAGCCCAGGCCCAGGCCCAGTGGCCCAGGCCCAGGCCCAGGCCTTGGTGGCCCAGCTCCGAGGGCCTGTGGCCCCAGTGGCCTGTGGCTCAGTGGCTCAGTGGCCCAGGGCCCAGTGGTCAGGGCCCAGTGGCCCAGTGGCCTGACTGGGCCCAGGGCCCCAGTGGCCCAGGGCCCAGTGGCCCAGTCTCAGTAGCTCAGTGGCCTAGGCCTGTAGCCTAGGCTCAGTGGCCCAGGGCCTGTGGCCTAGGGCCCAGTGGCCTAGGCTCCAGGGCTCAGTGGCCTTAGGCCTCCAGTGGCCTAGGCTCAGTATTCAGGCCTAGGCCTGTATTCAGCATTCAGTATCTAGGCCTAGTGGCCTTAGTATTCAGTGCAGCCCAGTAGCCCAGTAGCCCAGTGGCCTCAGGCCTAGGCCCAGTACTAGTATCTAGGCCTAGGGCCCAGGCCCAGGGCCCAGTACCCAGGCCCAGGCCCAGGGCCCAGTGGCCAGTGGCCCAGCAGCCCAGGCCCAGCATTCAGGCTCAGCAGCTCAGTGGCCCAGGCCTGAGGTGGCCTCGTGGCCTCATTCAGCATTCAGGCCTGCATTCAGTATTCAGGGCCTGAGCACTGAGGCTCTAGTGGCCCAGGCCTGAGTGGCCTGAGGCCCAGGCCTGTGTGGCCTGTGGCCTGTGGCCCAGGCCCAGTGGCCCAGTGGCCCAGTGGCCCAGTGGCCCAGTGGCTCAGTGGCCCAGTAGCTCAGTGGCTCCAGTGGCCTGTACCAGTGGCCCAGTGGCTCCAGTGGCCCAGGCCTGTGGCTCCAGGCCCAGGCCCAGGGCCTGTGCAGCCCAGGCCTCCAGGCCCAGGGCCCAGGGCTCCAGTATTCAGCATTCAGTAGCTCAGTACCCAGTGGCCTCAGCAGCCCAGTAACAGGCCCAGTACCCAGGGCCCAGCATTCAGTATTCAGCATTCAGGCCCAGGCCCAGGCCCAGCAGCCCAGGCCCAGGGCCCAGGGCCCAGGGCCCAGGCCTGTAGCCCAGCATTCCAGGCCCAGGCCTGCATTCAGTACCAGGCACTCCAGGCCTGTGGCCAGTGGCCCAGGCCCAGGCCCAGTGGCCCAGTGGCCCAGGCTCAGGCCCAGGCTCAGTACTCCAGGGCCCAGTGGCCCAGTAAGCCCAGGCCCAGGCCCAAAGTGGCCCAGGCCCAGGCCTGTGCAGCCCAGGCCCCAGGCCTGCAGCCCAGCATTCAGCATTCCAGGCCCAGGCCCAGGCCTGCAGCCCAGGCCTGCAGCCCAGGCCCAGGCCTGCGGCCCAGGCCTGCAGCCCAGGCCCAGGCCCAGGCCCAGGCCCAGGCCCAGGCCCAGGCCTTGAGGCCCAGGCCTGTGGCCCAGCATTCAGTGGCCCAGTACCCAGTGGCCCAGTGGCCCAGCAGCCCAGGCCAGTGGCCCAGGCCCAGGCCCAGGCCTAGGCCTAGGCCTAGGCCTAGTACTCAGGCTCAGTGGCCTAGGCTCAGGCCTAGGCCAGTGGCCTAGGCCTAGGGCCTGAGTGGCCTGTGGCTCAGTAACAGGCCTGCGCCCCAGGCCTGTACTCAGTGGCCCAGGCCTGTACCCAGGCTCAGTAGCCCAGGCCCCAGGCCCAGGCCCAGGGCCCAGTAGCCCAGGCCTGCATTCAGGCCCAGGGCCCAGGGCCTAGGGCCTGCAGTGGCCCAGGCCCAGGCCCAGCATTCAGGCCCCAGTACCCAGGCCCCAGGCCCAGGCCCAGTACCCAGCATTCAGCATTCAGTACCAGGCCCAGGCCCAGCATTCAGGCCCCAGGCCTAGGCCCAGGGCCCAGGCCCAGGCCCAGGCCCAGGCCTGGGTGGCCCCAGTGGCTCAGGCCTGAGGCCTAGGTGGCCTAGTGGCTCAGTATCTAGGCCTAGGCCCAGTGGCCAGGCCTGAGGCTCAGTGGCTCACAGTGGCCCAGGGCCCAGGCCTAGTGGCCCAGGCCCAGGCCCAGTACCCAGTGGCCCAGGCCCAGGCCTGTGTGGCCCAGCACCCAGGCCCCAGTATTCAGTAGCCCAGCATTCCAGTATTCAGGGCCCAGTAGCCCAGCATTCCAGGCCCAGTACTCCAGTACCCAGGCCCAGTACCAGCATTCAGTATCTAGGCTCAGCATTCAGTACTCCAGTAGCCCAGGGCTCAGTGGCCCAGCATTCAGGCCTCCTCAGCATTCAGGCCCAGGTCTAGGCCCAGTACCCAGCATTCCAGGGCCAGTGGCCTGTGTACCAGTACCAGGCCCAGTGGCCCAGGCTCAGCAGCCTGAGTGGCCCAGCATTCAGTACTCAGTACTCAGCATCTAGGCCCAGCATTCAGGCCCAGTATCTGGTGGCCCAGGCCCAGGGCCCAGGGCCTGTGGCCTGCCCAGCAGCCACAGTGGCCCAGGGCTTCTCCAGTCCAGGCCTCAGTGGCCCAGGCCTCCAGTGGCCTCAGTGGCCCAGCAGCTCAGGCCCAGGCCTGGGTGGCCAGTAGCCCAGGCCTGTGGCCCAGGCCTCAGTGGCCCAGGCCCAGGCCCAGGGCCCAGCATCCAGGCCCAGGCCCAGCAGCCCAGGGCTCAGCAGCCCAGGCCCAGTGGCCTGTAGCCCAGTACTCCAGTGGCCTGTGCATTCCAGCATTCAGTGGCTCAGTAGCCCAGCATTCAGCATTCAGTACCCAGTATTCAGTACCCAGCATTCAGTAGCCCAGTAATTCAGGCCCAGTACCAGTAGCCTTATGGCCCAGTGGCCCAGCATTCAGCATTCAGTACCAGTAGCCAGCATTCAGTGGCCCAGGCTCCAGCATTCAGCATTCAGCATTCAGGCTCAGCATTCAGTATCTAGGTGGCCCAGTATCTCAGTATCTAGCACCTGTGGCTCAGTAGCCCAGCCCAGTACTCAGTGGCCCAGTGGCCTGGAGTGGCCTAGGGCCTGTGGCTCCAGTGGCTCAGTGGCCTGAGTGGCCCAGTAGCCTGTACCTGCAGCTCAGTAGCCTGTGCATCCAGGGCCCCAGGCCCAGTACCAGCACCAGTAGCCCAGGGCCCAGCATTCAGCACTCAGTACTCCAGGCCCAGCAATACCAGGCCCCAGTGGCCTCAGCATTCCAGGGCCAGGGCCCAGGCCTTAGTATCTCAGCAACAGGGCCCAGCAGCTCCAGTGGCTCAGCATCTTAGCCTCAGTGGCCCAGTATCTAGGCTCAGTACTCAGCATTCAGCATTCAGCATTCAGTACCCAGCATTCAGCATTCAGTGGCTCCAGTATTCAGTGGCCTAGGGCCTGAGGCCTAGTAACATTCAAGGCCCAGGCCCAGGGCCCAGGGCCCAGGCCCAGGGCCTAGAGGCTTAGGTTTAGGCTTGTGGTTTAGTATTTAGGTTTGTGTGGTTTAGGTTTAGGTTTAGGCTTAGGTTTAGGCTTAGGTTTAGGGCTTAGGTTTAGGTTTGTGTGGTTTAGGGTTTAGGGTTTAGGTTTAGGTTTAGGCTTAGGTTTAGGTTTAGGTTTAGTTTAGGTTTATTTAGTGGTTTAGGTTTAGTTTAGGTTTAGGTTTAGGTTTAGGTTTAGGTTTGTGGTTTAGGTTTAGTTTGTGGTTTGAAGTTTAGTTTGTTTATTTAGGTTTAGGGTTTAGGTTTAGGTTTAGGTTTAGGTTTAGGTTTAGGGTTTAGGTTTAGGGTTTGTGTGGTTTAGGCTTAGGTTTAGGTTTGTGGCTTAGGTTTAGGCTTGTGTGGTTTAGGGCTTGGGTGGCTCAGTGGCCCAGTGGCCCAGTGGCTCCAGGGCCCAGCATCTCAGGCCCAGGCCTGTGCAGCCTGTACCCAGTGGCCCAGTGGCCTGTGCAGCCCAGTGGCTCCAGGGCCTAGTATTCCAGGCCTGTATCTGTGCATTCAGGCCCAGCATTCAGTAAGCCTCCAGTACTAGTGGCTCCAGTGTATTCAGTATTCAGTATTCAGTGGCTCAGTATTCAGTATCTAGGCCTTTAGCATTCAGGGCCCAGGGCCCAGGGCCTAGGGCCTCCAGTATTCAGCATTCCAGGCCTCCAGTACCCAGTATTCAGCATTCAGCATTCAGCATTCAGTGGCCTTAGTACCCAGTATCTGCGCCTGGCGCCAGTACTTATAGCCCAGTATCTAGGGCCTAGTATTCAGCATTCAAGTGGCCCAGGTGGCCTGAAAGTACTCAGCATTCAAGTGGCCTGAGTACTGGGCCCAGGGTTTAGGTTTGGGGTTTAGGCTTGTGGTTTGGTGGTTTGGTGGGTTTAGGTTCAGTGGTTCAGGTTCAGGTCTGTGGTTCAGGTTTGTGGTTTGTGGCTCGTGGTTTAGGTTTGTGGTTTAGGGTCTGGGGTCTGTGGTTCAGGTTCAGGGTTTAGGTTTAGGGTTCGGTGGTTTGTGGTTTGGGGCTTAGGTTTAGTGGCTTAGGCTTGGGGTTTAGGCTTGTGTGGTTTAGGTTTGTGGTTTGTGGTTCAGGTTCTGTGGTTCAGGTTCAGGTTCAGGTTCGGTGGTTCGTGGTTCGTGGTCTGTGGTCTGTGGTTCAGGTTCAGGTTCTGTGGTTCAGTGGTTCAGTGGTTCAGGTTCGGTGGTTCAGGTCTGGTGGTTCAGGTCTCGTGGCTTGTGGTTTAGGTTTAGTGGCCTGTGCACTGCTTCAGGCCTCAGTGGCCCAGGCCCAGTATTCCAGTACCCAGTACTGCATTCAGTATTCAGTGGCCTAGTAGCCCAGCATTCAGTACTCCAGGCCCCAGGCCCAGGGCCCAGGGCCTTAGGCCTGGTGGCCTGTGGCCCAGGCCTGTTACTGAGCACTAGTGGCCAGGCCCAGGCTCAGCAGCCCAGCATTCAGGCCTAAAGTATTCAGCATTCCAGCATTCAGTGGCCCAGTACTCCAGCATTCAGTATCTAGGCCCAGTGGTTCAGTACTGAAACAGTATCTCAGTATCTAGGGCTCCAGGGCCTCAGGCCCAGCATTCAGCATTCAGTATCTGGGAGCATTCAGTAGCCCAGGCCCAGGCCCAGCATTCAGTATCTCAGGCCCCAGTAGCCCAGGCCCAGGCCCAGCATTCAGCATTCAGTAATTAGTATTCAGTACTCAGCATTCAGTACAGCATCCAGGCCCCAGGCCCAGGCCCAGCATTCAGCATTCCAGGCCCAGCAATTAGCATTCAGTACCCAGGGCCCAGTATTCAGGCCCAGGATTCAGGCCCAGGCCCAGCATTCAGCATTCCAGGCCCAGGCCTCAGTATCTATATTCAGCAATTATAAATTCAGCATTCAGCATCTTAGTATCTGTTGTATCTTGAGGCCCAGGCCCCAGGCCCAGCATTCAGGCCCAGGCCCAGCATTCAGGCCAGGCCCAGGGCCCAGGCCTGAGTGGCCCAGGCCTCAGTGCCTCCAGTACTGGCCAGGGCTCAGTAGCCCAGTGGCTCAGTAGCCTCAGGCCTGAGTGGCCCAGGGCCCCAGGGCCCAGTACTCAGTGGCCCAGTGGCCTCAGTGGCCTCAGTGGCCTAGTGGCCTTGTGGTTTAGGTTTAGGGTTTAGGTTTAGGGTTTAGGCTTGTGGTTTAGGTTTAGGTTTAGGTTTAGGCTTTGTGGTTTAGGCTTAGGTTTGTGTGGTTTAGGTTTGGGTTTGTGGCTTGGGTGGTTTAGGTTTAGGTTTAGGTTTAGGTTTGTGTGGTTTAGGCTTAGGTTTAGGCTGTAGTTTAGGTTTGGGTTTAGGTTTAGGTTTAGGCTTAGGTTTAGGTTTAGGTTTAGGGTTTATTTAGGCTTGTGGTTTTTAGTGGTTTAGGTTTAGGTTTAGGCTTAGGTCAGGCTAGTGTTTGTGTGTTTGGGTGGCTTAGGTTTAGGGTTTAGGTTTGTGGTTTAGTAGCTAGGCTTTTCAGGTTTAGGTTTAGCATTAGCACAGGGCCCAGCTACTCAGTGGCCAGTGGCTCAGTGGCCTAGCCCAGTGGCCCAGTGGCCCAGTGGCCCAGTGGCCCAGGCCCAGTGGCCCAGGCCCAGGGCCTGTGGCCCAGTGGCCCAGTGGCCCAGTGGCCCAGGCCCAGGCCCAGTACCAGTACCCAGGCCTGGGCGCCTCAGGCACTGAGCTACCAGCAGCCAGCATTCCAGTGGCCCAGTACCAGTAGCCCAGGGCCCCAGTGGCTCAGCAATCTTAGTGGCCCAGGTCTAGTATCAGGTACTGAGGTGCTCCAGGCCCAGTATCTAGGCTCAGTGGCCCAGCATTCCAGTATTCAGCATTCAGTGGCCCAGCATTCAGCATCTTCTAGTATCTAGTGGCCCAGCCCAGCATTCAGTATCTAGTATCTAGGCCCAGGGCCCAGGGCCCCAGGCCTGTGTATCTAGGCCCAGGGCTTAGTGGTTTAGGTTTAGGTTTAAAGTTTAGGTTTGTGCTTGTGGTTTAGGTTTAGGTTTAGGGCTAGGTTTGTGGCTTGTGGCTTAGGTTTAGAAGGTTTAGGTTTAGTGGCTTGTGGTTTAGGTTTGTGGTTTAGGCTTAGGTTTAGGTTTGTGGTTTAGGTTTAGTGGCTTAGGTTTAGGCTTAGGTTTAGGTTGTGGCTTAGGCTTAGGTTTAGGTTTGTGTTTGTGGCTTAGGTTTAGGTTTAGGGTTTAGGTTTAGTGGTTTAGGCTTAGGCTAGGTTTAGGCTTGTGGTTTAGGCTTTTGTGGTTTGTTTGCTTAGGTTTAGGTTTAGGTTTAGTGGTTTGTATTTAGGCTTAGGTTTAGGGTTTAGGGCTTAGGGCTTCAGTGGCCCAGGCCCAGCAGCTCCAGGGCCCAGGCCCAGGCCTGGGTGGCCCAGTGGCCCAGTGGCCCAGGCCTCCAGGCCTAGGCCCCAGTGGCCCAGGCCCAGTGGCCTCAGTGGCCTGTGGCCCAGGCCCAGGCCCAGGCCAGTGGGCCCAGGGCCCAGGCCTGTGGCCCAGTGGCCAGTGGCCCAGCAGCTCAGTGGCCCAGTAGCTCAGTGGCCCAGTGGGCCCAGGCCTGGTGGCCTAGGCCCAGGGCTCCAGGCCTCAGCATTCAGTGGCCCAGTACCAGTGGCCCAGGGCTCAGGCCTAGGGCCTAGGCCTAGGCCCAGGCCTAGGCCCAGGGCCCAGGCCCAGGCCCCAGGCCTGCAGCTCAGGCCCAGTGGCCCAGCAGCCCAGTGGCTCAGTGGCCCAGCAGCCCAGTGGTTTGTGGTTTAGGTTTAGGTTTGTGTGGTTTATTTAGGTTTAAAGGTTTGGGGTTTAGGTTTAGGTTTAGGTTTGTGTGGCTTAGGTTTAGGCTTGTGTGGTTTGTGTGGTTTAGGTTTAGGTTTGTGGCTTAGGCTTGCTTAGGTTTAGTGGCTTAGGGTTTAGGTTTAGGCTTAGGTTTAGAGCTTGTGGTTTAGGTTTGTTTAGGTTTAGGTTTAGGTTTAGGGGTTTAGGGTTTAGGTTTAGGGCTTGTGGTTTAGGTTTAGCTTAGTGGTTTAGGTTTAGGTTTAGGCTTAGGTTTAGGCTTAGTTTGTATGTTTGGTGGTTTGTAGGTTTAGGTTTGTGGTTTAGGTTTAGGTTTAGGCTTAGGTTTAGGTTTAGGGTTTGTGGTCCAGGCCCAGGCCTGGTGGCTCCAGGCTCAGGCCTAGGCCTGTGGCCTAGGCCCAGGCCTGAGGCCTCAGTGGCCCAGGCCCAGGCCTAGTACCAGGCCCAGGCCTGTGGCCCAGGCCCAGCAGCCCAGGCCCAGGCCCCAGGCCCAGTACCCAGGCCCAGTACCCAGGCCCAGGGCCTGTAGCCTGGCATTCAGCAGCCCAGGCCTGCAGCCCAGGCCCAGGGCCCAGTACCAGGGCCCCAGCAGCCCAGGCCCAGGCCCAGTGGCCCAGGCCCAGCATTCAGGCCCAGTACTCAGGCCTAGGCCCAGGCCCAGGCCCAGGCTCAGCATTCAGTGGCCTGTGGCCAGGCCTGGCCCAGGCCTGTGGCCCAGGCCCCAGTACCAGGCCTAGGCCTGGCCTGTGGCTCAGTGGCCTAGTGGCCTAGTGGCCCAGGGCCCAGGCTCAGGCCCAGGCCCAGGCCTGTGCATTCAGTGGCCCAGGCCTGTGGCCTAGGCTTCAGTGGCCCAGTACTAGGCCTGTGCATCTAGGGCCTAGGCCCAGGGCCCCAGGCCCAGTACCAGGCCCAGCATTCAGCATTCAGTATTCAGGCCTCAGTACCAGCAGCCCAGGCCTCAGCAGCCCAGGCCAAAGTAATCTTAGCATTCAGTACCCAGGCCCAAAGTGGCCCAGGCTTCAGGCCCAGTGGCTCAGCATTCAGGCCTGGTGCATCAGTACCAGGGCCCAGGCTTCAGTATTCAGCCAGCATTCAGGGCCCAGCATTCAGGCTCAGTGGCCAGTGGCCTCCAGGGCCTGCATTCAGTACCAGTGGCCCAGTGGCCTTGTGGTTTGTGGTTTAGGCTTAGGTTTAAATCAGGTTTAGGGTTTAGGGTTTGTGTAGGTTTAGGCTTAGGTTTAGGTTTAGGTTTAGGTTTAGGTTTAGGTTTGGGGTGGCTTAGGTTTAGGTTTAGGTTGTAGGTTTGGTTAGGTTTAGTGGTTTAGGTTTAGGTTTAGGGTTTAGGTTTAGTGGCTTAGGTTTAGG
>JAEQBH010003441.1:0-340133 GCA_016808115.1 Tetrastigma voinierianum
CCGGTAGGTCGATTTGCGAGGTTGTCTTTGTCTTCCCACCCTTCTCTGTTGGTTTAGTAGTACCTTTGTTCCGCGAGGAACCTTCCTTGATTTTTCAAACGCCTTCTTGTGATTCTTCCCCTCAAATTTTGCCTTCTTGTTTCCTTCTGACTTGGCTTTACATTGTAAGGCGGTATTCTCGAGTTTGTAGTCACGAACAGTCCAGCGGCGCCATAGCGATGAGAGAATCCGGGACTCCTGCCTCCGCGGTCGATCTGGGCCCGTCCACATAAGCCCGGGACATGAAATTGAAAAGCTTGTCATCATCGGACATGTTTTTTGATGTGAGCATCAAGGAACTGAAATCCTTGACATAGTCCCTCACGGCTCCCATATGTTTAAGGCGCTTCAATGACTCCCGTGCCATCCATGACACATTACTGGGAAGGAACTGATCTTTGATCTCCTTCTTAAGAGTCTCCCAAGTTGTGATTTGGGGCCTTCCAGACTCTTTATCATCCTCCACCCTGGTTCGCCACCACAACTTAGCATCACCAGTGAGGTACATGCTAGTTATCTGCACTTTTTCTCCTTCAGCAACATGGCGGCTGAAAAAGCGCTCCATATCTGAGAGTTTTTCTAACTCCTTTGCGTTTCGATTCCCACTGAATCCCTTCGGTTCTGGAACTCTAACTTTAGGAGGGGCATCCGTTGCAGGGGAGGCACCCTGTAGAATGGCTTTCTTCGGAATGACCACATCTTGACCAAGGGCGCATTTTGGACTCCGCCATCCTCCCTCAGTCCCAGTTTACGGCCGTGATTTCTCATATGTTCCCCACTGAATCCGTCATTCTGTTCCAGCAAATGACGTTGAACATCAATGTCATTCCTGATGCGATCCGCCCATGTGACCCACAGTGCCTTCCTCACTGGGCCAATCTCTCAATATCTGTTCCAACAGTGTAGTTCTCTCCTTCAGGGTCTCACCAACCATCGTTGAGTGCTGCATTACCACTTATCACACAGAGAAAATCCTGTATCAAATTTCTGTTAGTGTGCGGTTCTAAGACAAGTGCTTAAATGACCTTTACTGCAAATCTTGTACGGCAGCAATCAACGGAAATAGGCCTGTAAATCAATTACGGGTCTCAACCCAACTTGTTCTTTTATTAACAAGACACCTCTGTACAAAATTGTTGTGCACTAAGCACATGAATACATAAGAACACCCTTTACAAGATAGATCCCAAACTCTGGATTTTCTAACCCTTGTAAAAATTGAGGGCTGAGCCTTTGGCCATCAAACACCCCCTGTTTGGATTCACTGCTTAAGGATCATAGCATTTGTTGCCATAGCCAGCCCGAGGTTTGAATCTTCCCTCGAGAGCTCATTTCAATGGCGCTCTAACCCCCAACCGATTATGTGGTTTGGTGCTTTGGACATAGGCTTGGTCCCCATATTGTCCTCGGCTCCCCATGTCCTTGATTTGTGCTTTATCTAGTTTCGGCCCGGCTATGCCTGACGGAGTCATGCGATGCCATGTTCGGCCGTTGGTCGCCACCTGATCCTGCTTGCTGCGTGTTGTGTGCTGCCCCCGCACGCATCTTTGTGTGCATTGCCTGTGTGCATGGCCTGCATGTTGTGCGCTTGGCAGGCGTGTGGCACACTTTATTGTCTTGTAGCGGCTTTGCATCTTTGTCTGTTTACGCGTGTCTGGGGATACGCATCTTTGTGCGCGAGGCTGGGCATGTGGCACACTCTTTGTCTTGTAGCGGCGCATCTTTGTCTTGTTGCCTATCTTGGCGGGATGCGCACCGCATGCTATGCGCGGCACACTTTGTTGTGCGCGCGTCACCGCATCATGTGGCTGCCTGTATGGTCTGCTTTACGTGCGTGGCCGAGGGCGTGCGGTCTGCGACCACTATCTTGTGGCCCCCGCCTCTGTGGCCGCAATGGCTTGGGCGCGTTGCTTGTTTGCGTGGCTGATTTAGGCCTGGCCCCACGAGTGTTTCGCGCTACTATGCACATTAATACGCCTTCCTTTTTTGCTCCTCATGGGCGGGACGACCCATGGGACATGCTTCGATCCAGGTCATGTTTGGGAGGCTGCAATAAGTCGTATGTCAGAGGCGTCACGGTAAGTAGAAATTTCTTTCTTTTAGGCGTAATAAATGGAAGCCCAGGCCCAGGCGTCGTGTCCCAGGCATCTTGTTGGTAGAGAGTCGCACTTGTCCCAGGCGTCTTGACTAGGATGAGACACTTGCCAGTCGTGTCATGGCCCAGGCCGGTAGGTGTCTAGAGATGCCTGGCGGGGTCGTAATGTGGGCGTCTGTTGGTAGGGCACCTTGCCTTGTCTTAGACAGTAGGCGGCTTTTCTTGAGGCGTCATTTCTGGGGCGGGGGCGTCGTCAATGCAGGCGTCTGTTGGGCGGCGCCGGCGCAGGAATGTGTCGAGGAACCTTGAAGCAGAATGCAGTCAAATCTTAGCATGCGTGTGTGGAATCAGGTGTCCGGGCATGTACTAAGCCTGGGTACCTTCTTGAAATGATGACATGGCACTAGGCAGGGCAGGTGTTTAGGGCAGTGGCCCAGAGATCACTTGGGTGTGCGGGGCATGGACTAAGTAGGGGCACCTTGCCCTGGGCATGTCATGTACTAGGCCAAGGGGGCACCGCCTGGCGGGCGTCAGCGGGTCGAGGCGGCGCTATTGTGGCGTGTCATGGCGGCCCAGGCCGGGGAGTACCCTTCTTGAGTACCGCCAGCCCAGGTAGGAGCGGCGCTGCTGGGGGCATCGTGATCTTTAGGCCAGGGTGTCGTATCTAGGCATTCACTAGGCGAGTCAACGATGTGAGAGGCTTGTCTTGGGGCGGGAACCGCTCCCTGGAGCGTGTGATGACCTGGGTGAGGCCAGTCGCCCAGGCATATCATGGGCGGTCGGCCCAGTGTTTAGTGTATTGGTAGGGCGGCTGTATGTGTGTCATGGCACTAGGTCGGGGGGCACCGCTTCTTTGGGTGTCGTGACTGGGGCGGGGCAATTTGTGTGCAGAGATCTCTCTTGTTGGATGAGGGCGCGCACTGGGCGTGTCATGGCGTGAGACCGGTGCGGAGTGTCACAGGCATGCACTATGTGGTCATTTGTGTCAGGGCGTGTCTTGGGCCGGTCACGGCCTAGCACCCAGAAATGACATGGCGACTGAAGTGACCTTGTGTCTGAGCTAGCATTGGGTCGGTCGTGGGTGTCTGGGCATTAACTAAAGGCAGGAAGCTGCCCTGGGCATGTGCGTGACTTGAAGTGGGGGTAATGGGTGTCTGGGCTGCTTGTTGGCGAGGAGTCGTGGTGTCCAGGACGTATCTTAGGTCGAGGGCACCTTGCTATACATGTCATTACCCTGGGGCGGGGGGCACGGTGTTGGGCTTGCCCAGCTGGGGTGAGGTCGCGGGTATGTAATGGAGCCTGGGCCAGGGCGTCTTTTCTTTATGTATGTCGTAGCGGCTGGGCGGAGCGTACTTTGGTGTCGCTGGAGCCGAGGAAGCGCGTATCCCCAGGGATCTTGGCCCAGAGGTGAGCCAGCGCTGCACTGCAGGCGTGTCATGTGGTGCTTGGGACGAGGCAACGGGTGTGCAGGCAAGGTCAAGGCCCAGATCCTTGGATTTTAAACATGCGCTAAGTGAGGCTTTTAGCCCCCCCAGGCAAGTAATGGCACAAAACCGGCGGATTCTAGGCGTCTGTTGAGGCGAGTCCTTTGTGTCAGGGAGCATGGAATTTGGCCCAGAACGCGCAACACTAAGCATGTCATGTAGGTCGGCCAGCGGTGTGCAGGCGTCGCGATGGGCGGAATCACGCTCAGGGCATGCACTGGGCGGGGGCACCTTGCGGGGCATTTCATGTCGCTATGTGAGGCACGGTCCCAGGCATGCGGCCCAGGCCGGTCGCGTGTATGGCGTGCGGCCCAGGGGCGGGGGCCGCGTTCGCTGGACGTCATGGCCTTTAGTGGGAGCGTAGCTGTGGGCGTCGTGTCTGGGCATGTACAAGGCGGGGCGCGGCTGCGCGTGTGTCGTGGCCCGATGGGCCGGGGTCGTGTCGAGGGCGTGTCTTGGGGCGGGGTCACGCTCTCTTTAGAGAGTGACCTTATTGGCCCAGGAGCCAATTTACGTCTTTAATGGTCGTGCAGTGAGAGCAGTCGGCCAGATGTCTGAGCGTCTTGACTGGTCAGGTGTTGGGTGTCGGGAGCGTGCGGCTGGGGCGGGGCACGGCTGGAGCATGTCATGGCACTAAATTGCAGAGACTCACGGGTGTCTAGGCGTCTTGTTTAGGGTTGAATCGCGCCTGTCCCGGGGGGCGTCTGTTGGGGTGGGGCACCCTCTCGGGCGTGTCATGGCACTAGGCTGGGCGGGTGTGTCGGATGCACTGGGCCAGATCACCGTGGGCATCTTCTGAGTAGAGTAGCCTGCTGAGGCACGTGTGCCCATTTGGAGGCCGAGGAGCACGATTAATACGTGCTTCTTGGTACAGGCAGTCCGGCATGCAGGCATGCGCTGAAGTGGGGCACCTTGCCTGGAGAGCGTCGTAGGCGCTAGTGGGGGCACTGTGGCTGGGCGTCGTGGTACAGGCCCAGGCGTCGGTGTGCAGGCGTGCGGGATTTGGGCGGCTTCTTTTTGGGCGTGTCGTGGCCTGGCTGGGGGCACCTTGCCTGGGCGTGTCATCGCCTTAGTGGAATTTATCGTGCAGGCGTTCGGCTAGAGCGGAGTCAGACGTGTCGGGGCATGTCTTGGGTCGAGGGCGGCTGCTGGGCGTGTCGTGACCCTGGGACGGCGCGGAGTGTGCAGTCATGCTGTGAGTGAGGTCGTCGTGTTTAGGTGGCCCATTTGAGGCCAGGGGCACCTTTCACAATGTGTCATAGCCTTGGGTCGGGGGCACCCTTGCTGGGTGTCGCTCTGGGACTCTTTGTGTCTGGGGATGCATTGGTAGGGCACCTTGCCCTGGGCTTGTCGTGGCGTGGCGGGGCGGGTGTGAGAATTTGGGACGAGGTCAGTCGTGGGTGTGCAGGGCTGGGTTGGGGCACGAAGTGCGGCTGCACAGGCGTGTCGTGGTGGGCGGGCGCGTGTCTAGGCATGCGCTAAGTAGAGTCGCCATCTAGGCATCTGTGGGAGCCCGGGCGCCTTGCTGCAGGCTGTATGGCACTATCTTGGGGCACTGCTGGAGCATCGCGGGCGGAGCTATGCTGGCCCCCAGGCGTGCGGTGGGCAGGCTGGAGCATGTCATGTATTTGGGCCGGTCTGGGTGTCTGGGCATGCAGCGTGTGGAGTCGCGGGTGTCGGGGCGTGTCTTGGTAGTTCTTTTAGAAATGACATGTGTTAGGTCGAAGCGTAGGTGTGCAGGAACTGCTGACACGAGGTCGATCACCATGTCCTAGGCATTAACTAAGCGAGGTAGCTAACGGGCATGTCATGTACTAGTGGGGCACCCTTGCTGGGCGTCGCGTTAGGTCGAGGCGGGTGTCCTGGGCATGCACTAAGGTTGGATGTCGCGGGCAGTCTGATTTAGTAGTCGCGTGACTGAACAACTGCCCTACGATGTTGCTGAGTCGGCCTCCTGCCTCGCTTCTGGTATCTTTGGCTCTTCACGTTTCAGACCGAAAGAGAGGCTGGAAGCTTGGAGAAAGCTACATTGAAGAAAGAGCTGCTTTCACAATCTTTAGAGGGGCTCCGAAGGCTTGAGATATGAATGAAATGAGCTTCTGAGTGGCGTCTATGTCACAGCGTATGGAAGAGAGATATTCTTGGGGATATCTTGGAGATATCTTTGGGAGATAAGCGTAGAAAGAGATATCTTTGCATTATCTTTCTTGGATATCTTGGGAATATCTTGGAATAAACGCCCCAGAATATCTATCGTGGAAATTTAGGATCGCGTGTGGTGGTGTCAGTAGTAGGGTGTGACATTCTCACCTTAAAGCCCATGAGACGTCCTCGTCGCTCTTCGATGAGTTTGCTCGACACGTCTGGGCCCATGCCTGAAGTCAATTTGTTTGGTCTCTGGCCCGAACTAGAAATATACGGTAGTCAGCCGAAACGGTACAAGTGCGTATAGAGTGAAAATTATTCTTTACGGGACGGGTCTGTGTGATGTAGTCTCATCAGCTTGGCGTAGGATGTGGCCAGACTAATTTAAGTCATGTGTTTTTGTGATGGATTAAGCCCGATGTTTCATTTTGTATAAAGTCTCTTGCAGCGGTGTAGATTAGATCGTCACTCCGCCCCCAAGCAGTATCATCTTCGGCGAGGGCTAAGGTGATGAGACTCTTAAACTGAGATCGTCACTATGGCCCATCTTTTTATGAGATCAGCCACATCTCTCGGGTGACTAGTCAGTGGCGTTGGATTAACGCTAGCATTTTTCTCAATCACGTCGATACGTGATTAACTATCATGGCTTGTCTTTCCAGGTGTAGTCGAACTCGTGGGGGGAAGTCTTCTGTAGCGCTAACATAACTTGGGGAACTGAAACTATACGGGTGCGGAGTAATTTAGTATGACGTTGTCGTCTTGCTTGATGAAGTGCATTTCAGGCGGATGGATTCATAGTGTCATGGCTTGATGGATGATAGCCCGTCATCTCGCTATCTTGAATTTGTGTCACAGCCTCGTGTCATTGGGCTTGCGGCTTTCAAAGTATGGGCGTCTACTGCGTAGGCACTCCGTGTGAAATCGAGAGGCATCGATTATTGTGCAGATACCACGGTGTGGTCGGTGGGTGCCAACACTTGGGCTATAGTTAGGGCCTTCTTGAAATCTTGAGGGAACTGGCTGGCGTTCTCGTCACGTGTCGCGTACTCTTTCTTGAGAGATCTGTCGAAGGAGGCTGTAGCTCTTCCTGGCGAGTGTCCATGATGAATCGCCGATGCAGTAGTTGATTAAGTAAAGAAGGGCGCTTAGTTGTTCTTGGCACGAGTAGGGGATCCGTTCGCAGATAAGAACTTTTGATCTTTCTTACCATCCAGTATTCGTGAGAACTGCCGTCAGCGATCACGATGTCTGAGGAAGCCAGCTTCTCTTAGAGCGGAGCATTTCTCATGCGCTATAAATTTCGATTCTATCATTGGAGCGCGCCGCCCAGATGATCGAGATCTTTCTCAGAGGTGTTTGTATGCTGATATCGTCTAGATATCTGTAGCAAAACTTGTCTAGGAAAGGATGGAATATCTTGTTAAGTAGTCTGCGAGAGAATGTAGCGAAGTCACGTTAGTAAGGCCTGAAAGAAGGGCATCAGTACCAGGAGCTTCATGGGAGGCGAATGCGCTTGTCACGCACGTAGTCTTCGGCTCATCTCCTTCGGCTATTCTTACTTGGTAGTACCCCGACCACAAGTCCGAACCCAGTGAAATCTTGTCCTAGGAGTTGATCGGAAATAAGTCGTGATAAGAGGAATGGGATCTTGTTCTTGTTGTCAGCTGTTGGCGCCGTGGATGATCGTATTCGTAGTGACTATCGTCTTCTTTTGGAATAAGACAAACTGTGTGGAGAACTTTAGATGGTTGGATGATCAGAATCAGAAGCCCGAGCTCGCTTTGGTTGTCTTCGGCTCTTCCTGACTGGGGGGTCTTGATCTGCCAGGCCCGTGGCGGGTTTTTGCTCGACTCACTGGCTCGATCTTATGATCTTCACTCCATAGGTGGGAGCAGAGCCAAACTCACCGGTGGCGTAGCGTCATTGGAACTCATCTCTTGCGTGCTTGACTTCGCGGGCATGGGATGCTCATGGGGTGATGGATAACCGTAGAAATTTGCCAAAATTAGATCCTCGTTCTTTTCAACCGCCTGCAGTTCGTAGGCGCAGATGGCGTAGGGGTTTAAGGCTTCTTCGTTGATAGTGGGAGCGAAATCACGTGGTGTCTCACTCTTAAGATAAGCCCAGTGGCAATAGAAAGGTATGGGCCTGAAACTCTTCTGCAGTGAAGGAAATCCATCCGTCCTTTATCTTGAAGTCGTCAGTAAGTGTTTTGTGAGGTCGATCTTTGCCTTCCACGGGCGATATTCGGTGTCATTACATGAAATTCTCTTTCATGTGAAGGCTTGATGGAGTTAATACGCTTAGTAGCGTCACTCTTGCTCCTGTTGGATGTACGGGCAGTCTCGCTAGCACTCACTCAGCTGCAGAGCCAGCGAGGGTTTGGGGGAGGGGCGTGGTGTCTGTCGTGGGCGCAGGCGGACATCCCTTGTTTACATTGACCTCACGTGCGTGGGTCAGCTAGCTGGGGTTGTAAGCTGTTTTGATCTTGGGGGCATTCAGCCGTTCTGCGTGACCGTGTGAATATCATCAGCCTCTTGTTCGGTCTCACTCTCGATCATGTAGCTAAGGGCCTTCTCTTAAGGCGTTCGCGTCTTGATATTAGTCCGTCGCACAAACGAGTTGGTCCTTGAGCTTGAAATCACTACTGTTTGTCTCACTTCTCTGTAGTAGGTAGCGTTGGATCATGCTTTAGTAAGCGTTATTATTCTTGTCTGCTCTGTGCACTTGTGGCATGATTGCGCCGGATGGTGGCTTTGCACAGGACCCAGTCTCGCGACTTTAATGGGGTCTTCTGGCCAGTAGGTTGTGGATAAATCTTGGGTGTAGCGTCTCGTAACTCTTCTTGCATTCACATGGAGTTCTGTCAATAAAGTTTGAAAACAAGGTCTTTTCTAAGTCAGAAGCCTGGGCTCAGCGATGGGAAAACTCGCCTTGTATGGTCGCGGATAGACCCAGGTGTCTTGAGATCTGCCCAATTTTCTTTCTTGTGAAGTGATCACGTCTCTGGGTGAGGCTGGCAACGATCTCTCTTGAAGTCGCCGTGTCACATGGGTGCGCGTCATTTTAAAACGTCTCAGGAAGCTTTTCTATCTGTGTGGGGATTGCGTGCTCCGATGTAAGTAAGGAAGTAGCGATTCGTACCTTAGTTCTTGCCATTATTAGTAAAATTCTTAATCTCTCTGCATGTGCCAAAAGTAGTGTATCTAACTCCTTGGCATCCGGTTGAATGAGTGTGGTTTAAGCTTTCAGCCTTGGTGCTTCATGGGTGGCCATCGCGGCCCAGAAATGATCTTAATCTGTAAATAAATGCATAACATCACCATTCCTCACTGTGCAATTGAGACCTGCCACTTAGTACAAATTTAGCGGCGTCATCTAGGGCCCACTCGTAAGGCTACGTGTGGCCATGGGACCCAGGTGAGCGCTGCGACTCTCTTGAAGGTCTTGGATCACTGCGTGAGATCTCCACGGCGCCTCAGTCTTTCTCTTCATGAAGTGTCATGCCTTAGTGTCATGTAGCGACCTCTGTGGTCGGCTCGACCTTCAAGCTTGCGGAGGATCACCGAGGGCTTGTCCTTCTTTCCCCTTCCTTAGGAGCATTGGATCAGCGTCCGTCCATGAATTCTTCGGCGATTCCGCTATCGAGAGCTCAATATCGTATCCTTGAGAGTTCTTTCATGGCGTTACCCAGCGAAGCTCACGTCTATTGTTAATGAGCAGTCTCATTTAATTTCGCGTACGCCTTGGAAACTGACTTCATGCGGATGTTCTTCAAGTCCATTTTCCCATTCGCACTTCTGTTATCTTCATTTCTGCGAGCAGACGAAGAAGCTGAGAGCTTGGAGAGAAACTATTGAGCGAAGAGCTGCTTTGATCTTGGAGAATCTCTCGAAGGCGGATGAATGAAATGAGCTAGTGCGTATGTATCTGGCGTATGAAGAATATTAGAGGATATCTTTGGAATATCTTGGGAATAAGCAGTAGAAAAATATCTTTGGATATCTTTCTTGGATATCATTAGGAATATCTTCAAGGAATAAGCGGCAGAATATCTGTCGTAGAATTTAGGATCGCGTGTGGTGAAATTACCGGCGTCATCAAGGTTTTGACATGACGCACCTTGCCCCTGGGCATATCATGGCCTTAGGCCGGTATCGATGTCTGGCGTCGCCTGGCGGAGTCTTAGTGTCTAGGCGTGTCTTGGGCCCGAACACCTTGCCCTATACGTAATCATTACCTGGGGCGGGAGCACGGTGATGGGCTTGCCTTGGTAGTCGCAGATGTCTGGTAATGATGAGCTAGGGCATCTTTAGCACATGTATCGTAGCCCCAGGCGGAATGACTTTTTAATTATCCTTATTTGGTAGAGCCAATTGTGTCACAGGATGCCTTGGGCCAGGAGCGCGCCTACGCAGGCGTGTCGTAGTGCAACGGGGGGCGCGGGTGTCTAGGCGTCTGTTAGGCCAGTCATTTCTGATGGAGCATGGACTAGGCCGGGCACCTTGCCTAGGCATGTCATGGCGCTCGGTCGGCGCCGTGTGCAGGCGTCTGTGGGCCGAATCCTTGGCTCGGGCATGCACTGGGCCGGGCACCTTGGCCCGGGCATGTCATGGCACTAGGCCGGGGAGCCTGTGTCTATGCGTCTGTGGTAGAGTCGCGAAGTATGGCGTCTGTTAGGGGCCAGAAGCGCGCTTGCAGGCTTGTCATGGCTGTGGGCGGAGTGGCACCACTGCAGCGTCAGCGTGGCCCAGGGCGCGGGTGTCTGGCGTGTAATGGGATGTGGCACGGCTGCGCGTGTATGTGATGAGGCCGTGTAAGCTGTCACAGGCATGCACTATGCGGGAGTCCAGGTGTCCGGGCATGTACTGATGAGGGCATCTTGCCCTCGAAATGACATGGCACTAGGCCCAGGGGCACGGAGTGTGCAGGCGTACGTTAGGTAGAGTAAATGTGCAGGCGTCTGCATTTGGCCAGGAACTGCACCAGGTATTGCGTGGCGTACAGGCGGGGTGGCTGGCACAGGCGTGTCGTGGGCCTGGGTTGAGCCCAGTGTCGAGAAGCTTTAAAGCCCAGGCGGGGTCAACGTCTCACAGGCATGGACTAGCCACGTGTTGGGGCGGGGTCGCGCGTGTCTGGCGTGCGTTGGGCCCGGTCAGTGGTGTGCAGGCAAATCTTGCTGGGGCCGAATCACGTGCTGGGCATATCGTAGCGCTAAGCGGGGCACCGTGTCAGTTATGCGCTTGGCAGATCCCACTTGGAGTGTATGGGCGTGCGCTCGTCGGGCACCTTTCCTAGGCTAATCATGGTAGGCCCAGGGAGCCGCGATCATCTGAGCGTGCGCTAAAGCGGAGACACGCTTGTCAGTCGTCTGTTGGAGCCGTTTCGCGGGTGTCTGGGCATGCATTTGCGGCTGAGCTTGACACATGGGGGCATTTACGTGTGACTAGGCGGGGGCCCACGGAGTCTGCAGTCGTCTTGTTAAGTGGGGTCGCGAGTGTGCAGGCGTCTGTTGGGTGGCGGACCTTCTTACTGGGCTTGTCGTGAGGCGTGAGTGAAGCTCCTTGCTGGGCATCGGTCGAGGGCAGGTGCAGGCATGGATAAGTAGAGTCTTTAATGCAGGAATGCGTTAATTGGGGTCACGAGTAATCGGGGAACTGTGACTAGTAGGGCGGCGCCTCTTGGGGCTGGGTATAGCTGACCCAGGCAGGAGGTGTGGCCTGCAGCGTCAGCGTCCCAAGTGGGCGCGTGTCCTGCGCGTCTGTTAGTGGGGGCCTGCAGCTGGGCGTGTGTGTCATTATTGTTGGGGCGGGCTCTGGGTGTCTTGGCGTGCGTTGTGTGGAGTCTGAGTGTACGGGCTTGTATTGGATTAGGGGCACCTTGGCGCAGAAATGACATGACATTTGGGCGGGCGGCGTGTGCAGGCGTCTTGGCCCAGGCGAGTCGTGATGTCTGGGCGTCTTGTTTGGGGCCCAGGGCGCCTTCTTGGGCGGGTTGCGTGGCCAGTGAGTGAAGCACGCTGGGCGTGTCATGGGCCTGAGGCCAGGCGGGTGTCTAGGCGTGCATTTAGTCCGTCATGTCTGCGTCTCTCTTGTTGGAGCCGGGGCGCCTTGCCTGGGCCTTTCATGTTTGATGGGCGGGCGCGCCCCGCTGGGCGTATCGGTGGAGCCGGCGTGGAGTGTTTAGAGATGCAGGCCTCGACAACCGAGTAAGGCTGTCGTGGTATTTGGGCCGAGTCTGGAGTCAGCCATGCACTATGAGAGAGCCACCCGTATCGGGGCGTGTCTTAGTAGGGGGTGTCTTCTTGCAGAAATGTGTATGGCCCATTTGGGCCGACGACGTCTTTTGAAAGCGTCTGTGGCCAGAGTCGTGGGTGTCTAAGCATGTACTAGTAGGGCGCTGCGCAGGCATTGCGTGACACTAGTGGGGCAACTTTCTTGGGCATGTGTGGACCTGGCTAGGGACACGGAGTGTGCAGGGTTGCACTGGGCCTGGTCGGCTGTGCAGGCGTGAAAGGCTAAGCGAAGGGCACCTTGCCTCGGCATGGCGTTAAGTGAGGTCCTGACTCAGGTGTCGTATTTGGGTCGGCGGCTAGCAGGCGTTGCGTGGCGGTATGTCGGGGGCACATTGCTGGGCATGTGGCTGGACTGGGGTGGGGGCGGGTGTGCAGGCGTCGCGGGGCGGGACGTCTTGTCCGTCGTGCGCGGCCCAGGCCTCGCGGATTCTGGCGTCCTTGGCCCCAGGTTGAGAGAGCGGGTGTCCCCGAGCGTCTGTTATTTAGTAGGGCACACTAGCTGTCGTGTCGTGGCGGTAAGTGCCGGGTGTCTCCCCAGTCATGAACTATCTTGAGTCCAGTGTCCATGCATGTACTAGTAGGGGCACCTTGCTAGAAATGACATGTACTAGGCGGGGCAGTCTCGAGGCATAAAGCTAGGCAGGGCGGGTGTTTAGGCATGCATTTAGGCAGGTGGAGCCTTTGGTTAGGGATTGCATGTGTAGTGAGGGCACTATCTTGGAAGGCGTAATCATGGACCTGGTAGGGGCACCTGCTGTCGAGGCCCAATTTCTGATCGGAGTGTCTAGGCATGAACTAGTAGAGGGCACTTGCTGGGCAACCGTGGTACTAGGCCGGAATCCTTAGAGTGATATAGGCAAGCAATAGGCCGGGAGTCACCTGTTTAGGCGTGCCTTCTGATGATTCCTTGCTGGGAATGTCATGGCACTAGGCGGGGTCGGAGTGTGGCGTGCGCAGGCCGAGGCGGCGCCCTGCACTGGCCATGTAGTGCACACTAGGCCGGGCGTTGTGTGCAGGCATCTGGCGAGCCTCAGTGGAGTGTCAGAAGGGCATGTGTTAGTAGGGGCTGGCCTTCTTATATGTCATGGCACGGCGGCGGGAGTCTTTGTGTACAGGAATCTTTACTGGCGTGACTGTCCCAGGGATGCCTTAGTAGGGCGCGCTAGCACTGCGTGTGACAATAAATGCATTGGGGCCGGGGAGCCTTTGTGAGCGGGACAAAGGCCCAGGAAATAACCATGTCGGGGGCATCAGCCCAGGCCGTGCACCGCACCTGGGCGTGTGTGATGGGTAGAGTAGTAGTGTGCAGGCATCTTGTTAGGCTGATCCTTGCGTCAGGGATCTGTGGTAGGCGTGCTGGGCGTGTCATCAGCGTTAGGCCGAGACCACTTGGGTGTCTAGGCGTCTTGTTATCTTAGTTCAGCGGAGTGTCAGGAAGCGTCGCGGCTGGTAGGGACACCTAGCTGGGCGTGTCGTGGAAATGGAGTGAGTGCCGTTACGGCGTGGATTATCTTGAGTCGGCGTGTCGGGGCATGTCTTGGGCGGGGCGTCTTTCGTTGAGTGACACGTCTTGGCCGGGGGCAGTGTTGGGCGTCTTGTGAGTGGGGTGCGTCGTGTCCCCCAGGCGTCTCTGCGGCAGGCCGGGGCGCGCTGCCTGGAGCGTTGCATGGCGCTGGGCCGCGGGCTTTGAGCAATGTCGTGGGCTGAAATTTGAGGCCTCCATGTCTGTGCTCTCCTTGGGCCCGGGTGTCGCGGAGTGTGCAGTGGTAGTAGAAGTGCGCTTTCTGAAGCATGTGTGACCAGGCCGAGTCGCAGTTTAAAGTGTACTGAATTTGATCGCGGGTGTCACAAAATGCACTTAGAGGTGAGCATTCATCACCTATTTTCGCCTCAGAAACAAAGGATATGCGTGATCTAACCACCCAGTAGGCCAATTTTGCTTTCGATCTTTTATAGGAAACTCAATCGACTTGTATTAGTGCAATCCCCGACTTGTATTAATTACACTCAAAGAATACAAGAGATATTACAGGGCATATCCACGACTCTTAGATAGCTCTTTGCTAATCTGTGATTTCTTCCTTTAGTAAGAGTGGAAGCTGACTCATCTGGCATCACATCGAGTTCTCAAACCTCTTTGCTTGTTGGATTAACTGATGGATTTCTTGAGCGGTATTTATAGGCAAAGTGATTAGTCTTTGAAGTCTTTATTTTGAATACTGGTACCGATAGGTTTGAGAGTGTTTTTGCATGGCTAATGGTATCAATCTCAATTAGTGTTGATCTTGCCCGGTATCGGCATGCGCTTTACAGGGTATTTTGGTTGTTTCTTGCGAGGTTTTGGATGCTTTGGGAGTTAAATGTCGAGGCATATCTTTGAGCAATGAGGATTAGCATTATTATTCACTTGTCTAAAAAATCAGTGAAGAATGAATGATGATAAGGGAGTGAGTCTCACGGTATATCGGAGCGAGGCAATCTTGATTGAAGATGAACGTTCAAGATTTTACAGCTGAATTACGAAAATTGTTGGGATTCTGTATTAATAATGTAATTTATGATATGTAGAAATTAATGAGAATATTAGGCAAAAGATTTAAGCTATACAACGTTCACAGGCTTGTGAAATTTTTAGGTATGTGAGAATTTGTTAGTTGTGAGTGGAGTCTTTGTGAAGTCTTTGTTTTTCATTATCTACAGGTGGATTCATTTATCTAGCGGGAAGTTACCATTATTAGTAAAATTTTGTTAATCATGAGATTCTTTGTGCTGTGAGGAGTGTCTGCGCAGTATTCAACGTAGTGTCTGGTAGAACCGTTTTGGTGTATTACTCATTTGTCGCAATTTTAAGTAGAACTTCTTGTATTTTAATCTGTAAAGTTGATCTCACTATGCGTGGTTTGTAGCAAGGCCTTTTGGCATATAGCGCCGTTTATATAAATATCTACGATCTTCGAGTTTAGGGTTGGTTTATATAACCTATATCTCTTTTCTCTCATTTTAAATTTGCCAGCAACATGAGGATAATGACTGAGAATCTTTGATACAGCACTCTTTCTTGAAGATGAAGTAGCTTGGTTGTGGGCGATTAAGTTGTCGCCGTATTTTGAAAACCACAGTCACATGTTTATGGCCACTATCTTACCAATAGGGGTTGAATAGCATTGAATGTGGGTAATTTGTGTCTTTGCAATGCTTTATGATCGTGCATTTTTATTCTTTGAATGTCTTGTGTGGTTGCTGGTGGTCTTTCACGGTAGCAAGTGATGTTGAATGTTAGGGTTTGGCGAGAGAACATGATGTATATTCACATATGTTGTTCGAATAGGAGTTGTTTTTTAGAGATTGAGGTTCTTTAGTAAGCAAAGATCAGGTTATGAGCTTTGGTATAGGTTCTTTGTGTCGTGATCTGAGGGGATAAGCCAGGACAACGCATTTTGCCTATGATATCAAGTTAGTGACTGCATCTTGAGATTCACGTTTCGCGCATCAACTTCGATTTCTGATTCGTAGTTTTCAACTAAATCCTTGTTGTTTTTTAAACAAATAAGTCCCAGAATGGAAAGTCTTTACCTTTTCTGACTGTCTGAATGTTGAATTCTTGGGATGGCTATTAAATTGGTACAGGCGAGTATCTTTGTAGTGGGCATTGCAGTGGGGTAGAGAGAGGAGCTTAGGTATATAAATTTTGTTGATTGCATTTTCATTGCCTCTTGTGGCGCGAATCATGAGGGCACCAGCGATACTACTCTGGTGTCTTTGAGTGGGACATCCATGCAGTAGTGTTGTCGCTCATTCAGTGGCTGACTTGATAACCCGCAATGTTGTCCAGCACATACAGTGGGCAGCTTGATTATCCACTTGTGTTGTCCACTTGCTCCTGAGTGGCCCAGCTTAGCTGGCTCAGCAGTTGCCCTTATTGCCTCCGCACTCTAGTAGCCAACCTTTATACTTCGCTAACGCCCACTTGGGTGAAACGCGGCTTAGTGGCGTGCTGATTGGACTCAGCTCATTCTGGAGGTATAAGGAGATGGTGAATCTTTCTTCCATTAACCACGAATATCAACTGCAAGACTTAGCATACCATGCATATTTTCAGATGGATTCTTTGTACGCCATCCAATTCTTGTGCTTGCCAGGTACATGATCTCATTTCCCATTTGTGTGCGGTGGCTTGACGCCCATATACACGAACACGGGTGTGTCCCAATTCGAGGGGCTAACAAACTCTCCCCACTAGAGGGTCGTCGATGTCCTCATCGACTGTCCATATACTCGAGGATCTAAGTGCTAAGCTTCTTGATGGCCGCTTTTCGACTGCTATTTGACGGGCGTCCCGCTGATAGGCTAGGTCTTCGTCAGAACATTAACCCCAGGTTGCCCGTGCTACATCTTGCGAGGAATGCTTGCAATCTTCTTCTTTGAACTCGACTCTAACCATAGGCGGGTCAAAACTTTTGTTAACATTTCTGTCCCGAGAGACAGAGTCGCCGTGATGATAAAGAACTGAAGAACTACGTGGAATCAGGTGAAGCCTGGTCTCTCGGTTTGTAGGCCACGTTCCCAATGCGCTTCACAGTCTCAAAAGGCCCATCATGTTAGATTGTGCTCTCTGAGGTAGCATTCGGGATTTTCTTCTGATTTGAGAGTCGGCTTGTGAACTTTCTCCCGCTCTCAATTAAGAAAGCTCTGCTGTAACGTCGTATTTCTTTAGTGTCTGATTTCGTACCACAAAGTGTCAGGCGTCGAAGCTCACGTCGAGACTGCAAGCGATATGCGACGGGGACTGCGTGTCGGGTTCAACCGGTAACCCGGCACGTCGAGGAGGTGTGCGTGGTTGGAACGTGCTGCCTCGAACAATCCGATTGGCGGGCGATTGATTATAAGATAAGCTGCAGTGGCTCCGAAACTCGACCAATTTTTTACGGTTGCTGTCACATAGTGGCGCAAGTATTCCTCCAAAACTTGATTCACCCGCTCAGTCTGTCCATCAGTCTGAGGGTGATTCTGTCCGAAAACGCGTTACATTTACACGTCTTGAGCGGCTCGGCCGAAATCTCGCACATGAGCCAAGCGAATCTCGATCGCTCCGCTGCCATATGAACATCCCTCAAAATGTTCACAACTTCTTTGCGAAGATGTGGCCTGTGCTTGTTTGGGCCAGCTCACTCGGGTGGTATGAGAGCCGGCGTACTTGGAAAACACAATCATTACTGCGGGCGGTCAGTTCTCTACAACCGAGCCGTTGATGAAATCCATGATACACAATTCCATAGTTTTTCGGAATGGAGCAGAAATTTGCAATCCGGCCTCTTTCTTTTTCTGGATGTCAACTTGACAAACATGGCGTAATCTTGACATATGCTTGCCGATCTTCGGCCCCGTGCCCAGGCGTGAAAAAGACCTTTGGCAGCGTGAGGATTCTCTCTTCTCGCGGGTGTGCGTCGTCTTGAATCATGTGTTTCAGCCTTCAACAACTGGCGCGACTTGGTTGAAGGAACATCTGACCACCTCACGAGTAAAGCAAACCATTCTCTGGCGGTATCGCCTCGTGGTGCCTCGCTTTTAACCGACTGCAACTGCAATTTTATACTTAGCGTGGTCCTTCTTGCGCTTTTCGCGCGGTGAAATACGCCACAACCCGACTTAAGCGAACTCATGCGGCTGCGCTGCTTTGACTCAGCATACGCCACTTGGTTATGTCGACCGGTCGTGCTCCACACAAAGTCAAAGTCGACGAACTCTGCCATCGAGCTTGTTTGGTGACAACGAGTCTTGAAGAAGGTGTTGGCTACGTTGTCAGTCACTACTACAAACTGCGTTCCCATCAAGTAGTGCTTCCCATGTCTCAGAACTGTGGATGTTAACATCAACTCTCATACCATGGCCCATTTGTCACATATATACTAACTGCTTGTGACTTCCTACTCTCAAATGCTACGGGGTGCCCCTCTTGCACCAACACGCCACCTAGTGCCTCCAGACGTGTGGTGTGTGTACTTGACGGTAACTCCAAGTCAGATAATCTCAAAACGGGCTCTGAGGTGATTGCATCTTTGAGCTTTTGGAAGGGAAGAGACGGCCTTTCTGCTTCCAGCTCCGCTTCATTTCCTTTTTAAGGTGGTGAGAGAATGACTATGGAGTAACCCTTGATAAATCGCCTGTAGTAGTTTGCTAAGCCAAGAAAGGATCGGAGTTCTGTCACCTTGGTCGGGGCTGGCCAATCTCGAATTGCTGCCACCTTCGCACCATCCATCGATCGGACCCAGGCCAAGGGAACTTGATCTCGATCGAACAAACTCGCATTTCTCCATTTTGACGCCTAATTGCGTTGCTCTCTCGGTCGTCAAACGCCTTCCTGAGTTAGAGTGATCTTCTAAGTTCGGCGTAGATCACTATGCGTCAGTAGGCCATGTGAATGTCAGGGAAGTCGAATGGGACGTCGTTCGTGAGGTTGCAAAGTTGGGGAACTGTAGTCAGAGCGAAAGGGCATGACTGAACTCAAAACTCGCCGTGTGTGAGTGATCTTTCTTATCATCCCCTTGACCACGCGCAATACACGGTCCAGCGAGTGGCGGTGAAGTACTCGACTTTACTGATCGGTCGAACAGTTCAGCGATAGCGGTATTGGATACTTGTTCTTGATCTTGGCTGTTAGTGCTGGTGACCGATACACATCCGAGCGACCGTCACCGGCTGTTACGAAATGGCATGGTGCCCCGGCGCGTAGTATAACGTTGCTTTGGAGGCACCGGATCATTCGCGTCGGCAACTCGGTTAATTGCTTTCACCGGTAATTAGCTGCGGTGGACTCATCCGATAAGGAGCTTGTGCAGGAGCTCTCGACCCAGGCACTAGCTCAATCTGGTGGTCCGTCTGCCTTCTCGATGGCAGCTTCTTTGGTAACTCGGGAGGCATCACGTCGGCAAATTTTCTCAGAATGGAGTACCTTGCGTCGGGTACTTGACACCTTATCCGACGGTCACCGATCAATGCCACGACATATGTGTGCTCGCCTTTCTTGATTTTCTCAATGCAAGGCGAGAAAGGGTCCTCTCGAAGGTTTCTTAGAGCGGCATGTGTGACGTAACATGGTTGCTTCTCCTCAGCGATCAGTGTCGAATTCAATGCGGCTTGGCCAGGCTACACTTGGCTCTTTGGAAGAATCGTTGCAAATCGATGATAAATCGGCGCATTAAAGGAAGTCATCGTACCCTTCGTTCCCAGCTGTATTGCCGGTTCTTGGCCATGCCATGCGTCTCTAGCAGCATTCACGACAACAAAGCTTGCTCTCATCTTTAGCTAGCTTAAGTAGGGGCACATTTAATCTCCTTGTCGATATAAATTGTGGGTTGCCAACATCATTAATACCACAATCTTACGCCCTCCGATCGGCAACTCAGGCATATCGATCCTCTTATGGTATATAAGATAGCATTGACTGTGAAATGATTAGCTCTGTGGTTGTCTCGACATTTGCTTTGTCTTGACCCGATTGCCTTTCCTTGCTTTGAATGGAGTCTCGCCACGATGCTTCTCCAGCAGATATAACATCCTCAGTAGTTTGGTTTTGTGAGGAAGCTCCTCTCTCCCAGCTGGCGAATCCGTCGGGCTTCTTCCCACTCTTTTACCTCCATCTTAGAGATCTTCCTTCTCGACTTAGGTTGACTCAGGTTTCGACCTTTCCCTTTGGGTGGGAGTAGGGAAGGATTTACCTTGTAGTCGAGTAGGCGATCCATTTCTTGCCATGGCGGAGTCTTGGACACCTTATGCCACCATTCGGTTTGAGCCCATCCGCAAATCGACTTCAAAGTTGTTCAACGTTGTACTCGGACATATCGGCGATGTCGAGGATCAAAAGTTTAGGATCGCTCGATAGATACATGGTGGTCATCGTCACACATACCATGGGTATTAGAGGCGTGATGAAATATTCTTAAGTGTCGAAGGAAAGTCTCCAAGTCTTTGGCATTTCGGCGCGCGCCTTGAATGGCTTGGGTTGTTTTTGCTTTTAACTGCGGGGCGGATCTGAAAGCATTTGTGGTCTCTGCACCCTTATTTCGCCCGGTCAAAGCGATCTCCCCCTCTGAGATCCTGCCGAAACTACTGGATTCCTTTGTCACGTTTAGAACCTTTCACGGAGTTCCTCCATCAGCTCTTCAAAGGTTTTCTCAGGACTTTCCATCAGATCGGCTGAGTCAAAGCATCAACATGGCCACCGGACGGTTAATTCGAAAGGTTAAATTCACCTCAAGCTTGCATTTACTTTGAAGCACAACGTCGAACTGGCCACTTGAGTGTCAACCGGCCTCAATCTTGTAGCTGCTCTCGCAATGCTTGACCGTTTGTCTAAATTCTGATGGCCATCTGCTTGGCTACGTCTGCATTCTGCATGGCCATATTTTTAAGCCTCAAGGAAACAAGGATATGCGGCGTCTAACCACCAAGCTAGACCGACGCTCCCCGATCTTTACAGGGAACTCAACTGTTTGCCAGTAATTACACTCAAAATACAAGAATATTACAAGGCGTATCATGGCTCTTGGATGGCTCGCTAACTAGAGCTGGGGCTTACTCCCCACAGCCAGGAAGGTAAGAGCCTTTCAGCGACTCTCTGCTCTCGAAGCTCAACAAGCTCTAGAGGAGTTTCGCTCAAGCTTCTCTTGCTTGTTGGATTGCTTGATGGATTTACTGCCAGCGAGGATTGGTATTTATGGCGAGGCTCAAACAGTACCTCTGGTGCTCTCTTTGATGAGACATCCCACTTGCCCTTGTGTTGTCCACTCCTCTAGTGGCCAGCAGTTATCCTCATGTTGTCCACTTGCTCTAGTAGGAAACTTGATTATCCACTGTGTTTGTCCACTTGCTCTAGTGGTAACATAGCTCACTTGATTGCCCACTTGGCCCCTCCACTTGCACTAAGTAGCCAACCTTTACCAAGCTCCTTATTTGCCCGTACGGCCTCCATGCTTGCATAGTGGCCAAATGCGATTAGACTCCCTCATTGAAGTGCCTATATAAGGAGATGGTAGTCTTCTCCATTCCTTGCAAAGCTCTCAGCTTCTGCCACAAGACTTGAGCATGCCATGCATCGGTACTCGAGTAGTTTCTTGCCTTTGAATGCCTTCATCAATTCTTGTACTTCTCAATTTGCCTTGATCTCATTTTGTTGTGGTACAAGCGGCGCCCATACGCGAGCGGGTCAAATACAGTCGGTAACAAACTCGCTCAAAATTCGTCGATGTCTCATCGACGATCCTTTGTCTTCGAAAGGATCGATCTTGGCTTCTTGTGATGTAGCGCGCTGGCCTTCTGCGACGAGTCCCCGCCGTAGGAAGCCGTCTTTTCGATTAAACTATTCTTGAGTTACTTGTCTTTATCTTGCGAATGCTTGCCCGATCTTCTTCTTGAACTGGAAGGCTCACCCAACCATGAGGCGGGTCAGCTTTGATTGCCATGCAATCGGGACAAGGATCCTCGTGATAAGGCTTCAAGAAGCTTACATGGAATGTTAGGTGAGCGCCGATCTCTGGTAGGCACGGTTTGTAAGTAGTGCATCAAACGCGCGATACCAGGCCCATCATATTTAGGAATTAGCCCTCTCTGAAATTGCTTGTTCCGGATTTTCTTCCCGGTTGAGGTCGAACGTGGGACTTTCTCACTTATCAAATTCCAAGGCCTCCTTTCTTTGTCCATATTTCTTCATACGTCAGATTGCCTTCTCTAAGGTACATCCCGAGCTTCATCAAAACTCTTGTGAGACTTTGCAAACTAATATACGTGGGACTCGAGCTGCGTCAGAGATTTCTTTCGATAACATTATCAGAGTTATAAATGGTTGGAACCAATTACTACCTCAAAGGGCTCAATCTAGTGGCTGAACGGATTGATTATAAGATAAGCTGTATTGGCTCGAGAAGATCGACCAATTTTGTGTCGGCCCAGGTGTATGAAACCTTGCTGGTAGGCACCTTTCCTGAACATGTCGCATGTGGGTCGAGACCTTATAATGCAGGCACTCTGTGGCGGAGCCTTTGTGTTTAGGGATGCTCAAGGCTAAGGCGCGTAATGCAGGGATTTAGGTCGAGGCACGCTGCGCAGGCATGTCATGCGTATTTAGTAGAGTATGGTGTCATATGGCGTACGGCTAGGCGGAGTCTGCCAATCGAGGGCATGTACTAGGCCGAGCACCTTGCCTAGACAATATGTCGCGACAGGCGGGTGGCAGGTGTCCTAGGCATCACGCTGGAGTCAGTCGCCGTGTCCCAGGCATCTTGTGGCAGGGCGCCTTCACTGTGTATGTCGTAGCCCAGGCCAGGGCACGTAACCACTGGGGCATCGGCTACAGGCGGGGCCTTCTGTTTCAGGGATGTCTTGGGCCGAGGCACCCTTCTAGGCATGTCGTAGCCTTTAGGACGGGCGCTGTCTAGGCGTGGACCAGTGAGATCGTAGTGTCTGAGCGTGCGGCAGTCGGGGCCAGCCTGGGCATGTAATGGCGCTAGGCGGAAGCATAGTGTCTGGGTATGCACTAGACGAAGGAGTCATTGTCCCGATATGCACTAGGATGGGGGCACCTTGCTGGGTAATGGTAGTAGTAGTGGCCAGGGCGCGTGGTGTCGTCGTGCGTGAGTGGGATCGGGTGTCAGGGCGTGTCTTGGGGTGTTGGGGCACTTTGTCGGGGCTTGTCATGGCTATAGTGGGGGCAGGTGTGGGCATGCACTAGGACCAGTCACCATGTCTCAGGCATGCACTGGGTCGAGGCGCTGCAAAAATTTGATCGTGGCAATGGGCGGAAACACCCCTTGGGCATCGCCTTGGGCCGGTAGGCGGAGTGTCTGGGGAGAAGCAGTGGGCTGACCAGCAGTGAGTGATGTGCGACACTAGAGTAGGGTGCGGGTCCACAGGGCGTCTTGTTATAAAGTCGCGGGTGTGTGAAGATAACTGGCGGGGTACCTTACCTAGAAATGACCTTGTAATGGGTGACAATCGATCACCAGGCATGTCGTGGACTTTGTGACTGGCCGTGCATGCCGTGGAGCGGCGGGGGTACCTTGCTGGGCATGTGCGCGTGGTAGAGTCACACTGCTAGGTATCGCTGGGCCGGGAACCTTGCCTGGGCATTGCAAGGCCTTGGGGCGAGGGCACCTTCTTTTAGTGTCATGGACCTGGGCCGGGGGCAGGTGTCTGGGCTTTCGCTCAGGCCGGGTCAGTGTTTGGCGTGCTGTGGGCCGTGGCCACCCAGGCGTGTCGTCGCTAACAGCCCCCCGAGCCAGGGTGTCTGGGTGTCTGTTTGGTGGTCGGCGGAGTGTCCGACATGCGTTGGTAGGCGACCTTCCTATTAGAAATCTCGTAAGGCGTTAAGTGGGAATGTGCTGATATTCTGGGCATGCACTAAATTTGGTCGACGTGTGTAGGCATGCACAAGGCTAAGGCACCTTGCCTAGGCATTTCAAGGCGCACTAAGTAAAGACAAGCCTTCTTGGGTATCTTGGTAGGCGTTGTGTTTAGGTCTGTGGTAGAGGGCCTTACACAGAGATGTCGTGGCGGCAGCCGGAGTCTGGGTCTTGGGCTGTGAGTGATCTTTGTCATGAGCAGTGTATGAGCCAGGAGTGGATTACTGTGCAATGTGGCTACTGGATTGGGGCATATACTTCACGTGCTCATACTAAAGTAAGGCCTTGCTGTGTCTAGGGATGCCGCTAGTAAGAAATTTTGTATCCTAGGCATATCGTGATGGAACTAAGTAGAGCTGCCAGTAATACACAGGCGAGACAGCCAGTCAGCTGGAATGGGGCGTGTGGCAAGTGAAGCGGCTGCACTGGCGTGTCGTCGCGTAGACCGAGAGACATCGTGCTAGGCATTCGATGGGTGGTCGTAGTAGTGGCGTCTGTTGGCCCAGAAATGGCATGGATCTGTTTGTGTGTGTGTGTATCATGGAGGCCGGCAGGCGCTGCCACGCTTGTCATGGCACTAAGTTCAAAGCCGCTGAGCGTCAGCGTGGGTGGGTCGTTACGGCGTCATTGGCCGGTGACAACCCAGGCAATATGTCGTGGCACTAAGTAGAAGTGCGGGTCTAGGCATGAACTATCTGGAGTCACCGTGTCCAGGCGTGTCTTGGGCGGGGTGCCTTACAGAAATGACGTGTGAGTGGCCAGGAAAGGCAGATCTCGAGGCTGGGCCGGAGTCTCGCGGTGTCTGGGCATGCCTTAGGGTTTGGGCGCCTTTGGCTGGCATGTGGCGCTGGGCCGGGGGCGCCTGCCCTGGGCGTATGTGGCACTGGGCCGAGACAGCGTCCACAGGCATCTTTTGTTGGGTGGAGTCGCGGGTGTAAAGTGTTCAGTGGGTGGCGCTATGGCGTGCGCATCGTGGCTCTAGCCAGGCGCTTGCACGGGCGTGCCATGGCATAGTAGAGGCACCTTGCCTATGTGTGTCATGGCACTCGATGTGCTTGTGTCTAGGAATTACTCTGGCAGGAGCTTCTTTGGGGATCTGCATTTGGGTAGGCGCGCTATGGCGTATCGTGTCACTAATGCCGAGGGGGCCTTTATTATGTAGACGGGACAAGGTGACCAAACAGCATCGAGGAGGCATTACGGGGCCCGAAGCTGTGGGCATGTCGAAATGGGTCGGCGGCGGAGTGTCGTAAAACAATCTTGGCCCAGTCATTGCGTCAGGGCATCTCTGCTGGTGGGCTTGTCTGGAGCATGTGGCGCGTGGGCGATGGAGTGTCAGGCATCTTTGGGCGGTCCCTTGTGTCGGGGCATCGCATTTGGTGAAGACAACAGCTGAGGCATGTCATTGCCTTTGGTAGGGTGCCATTCAGGCATGAACTATCTGCGGGAGGATCCTGCTTGTCAGGGCGTGTACTGGACCGGGGCATCTTGTATCGAGGAAATGACGGCACTTAGCCGAGGAGGGCACCGTGTCTGGGCGTGCGTTAAGTACCAGGAGTCAGCCGATCATCTAGCCTCACCTTAAGTAGGGCGCCTTGCTGGGCATTGCGTGGCACTAAGTAGGGGCACCTTCCTGGGCATCCATTGGGCCTGGTAGGAGCTACTTGTCTGAGACTGTGACTGGGTCCCGGTCGCGTGTGCAGGCGTGAGGTAGGCGAGGGCGTGCTGGGCGTGTCATGGCCTCTGGGCCGGATCACGGTCATCCTGGGCGTGCATGGGTGGGGCCTTGCTGGGCAGACATCAGCAGCTGTGGTAGGTCATTTGATGATGGGTGCGCCCAGGCCCGGCGGGTGTCTGGCAGGCGCTGGTTGTTGGGTCGCCTTGTCGGGGCGTGCACTGGGCCGGGCTGCAGATGTCGTGAGCTCTAGTGGGGTCGCCTTGCCTGGGCGTGTTGGCCCAGTAGGCTGTGTGTCATGATAGCTTCGATTCGGGGCCAACAATGTGCGAGGAATGCTCTGAGCCCCGAACTAACGTCTTGGGATGCACACTAGGCGAGGCACCTTGACATGTTAATGAAGTAATATTAAGTAGGAGCAACTGTGTGTAGGCAAGGACAAGGCCGAGATGCTTAGTAATAGGCGTGCGTGAAGCCAGAGGCTCTGGCGTGCCATAGTAGTCAATGGCCCAGAGACCTTGGGTGTCTAGGCATGCACTAGGGTACGTGTCAGGTGTCTAGGCACTGCACTAGGCCGGGGCACCTGATTCGTCTTGCACAGGTGAGGGTGTGAGCGGATCAGTAAATTTGTTCACATGTTCGCCCTGTTGCGGCATTCAGTGCTTTGCGTAGTGGTCCCCAGGTCGAGAGCAACGGGGGATGGGTTTCATCACAGGAATGATTTGCATCGAGTGTTGAAAATGGTGAGGCTTTATTTAGATTTTTGATTTGTTTGAAGCAGTGGAAGTTGTTTGAATCTTGAATAACTATAAAAAGCGAAAGTGAAGTTTGGAAAGGTAACTTTGAAGATTTAGGTCGTTAAGCGTGACATGGGTTTATGCGATGTGGCAGTTTATATCATATTATGGCAAATGACGCTTTAGTCGTAATGTCGGATCTTTTGTTGAAATTTATAAAGCAACCAGAATCGCTCATATTTAGTCAATACAGACAACATACGTCCATGGCCTTCGAGTTTGACGCAACGATTGGCCTGCATTGGAGTGCTGTTAAAAGTGTCAAGAATAACAGTCACGTCTTTGCAGTAAGTATCACGCACTTGTCTGCTAAACGTGGTAAGTATTGGCAAAGTAATGGCGTTAAATGATGTTAACAGTTTGAGGATTGGGATAATAAATCTGATCACGCTATGGCATTCCCAGCATGAAAATGACGCCACCATTATCAATAAAAATTAAGCTACTGTCTTACTCCAAAATTTATGAGAACTTGGCAAGCGTCTCTTGAGTTAATGCGTCGCCGAAAGAGTGTTTGACCTGACCTGAAAATGAAAAGAAGGAGAAGAAGAGAGCCAGCGCTCAAGCGAAAGGCTGCGGGAGATATTTACATCAAAATGAAAAGTTGCCCAAAAGATTGCTTAGGGTTACAAATTGGGGGGGGGGGGGCATATAGGCCCGCGATGTGAAGCTACGAAGCTGCTTGTATTAGGTTGTCTGAGGACGGAGAGGTAATAAGCCCAAAGCGGGTCGTTGGGTGGTCTGCAAAATGTGAGCAGGAATTTCATTTATGCGGGGACAATTTATTTAGAGTGGCGAAATTTATTGCTTTAGCGAATTCATATGCGAAAATTGAACGAAGATAAGCCAAATCATAAAATTTCGCTATCGCGATCATTGGTATTATGAAATTTAATAACTGTAGAAACTAATATTTTAGGAATAAGCGAAAGCGAAAGAATTCGTGACGGTGATTTTTTGCTGCCAGCGAAATTTATTAGCTGCGAGAATTTACCGATTCATTGGATTAAATTTTGTATGATTGCAGTACATGATCGTAGAATTTTCGCAATCGTAGCGTGCTACGGGTTTGCATCTTGCGCCTCTGATGCGCCTTTGCATCACTATCTTGCGTCCTTTTTAAATCGCTCTTGTCGTTCGGCCGATTGAATTTTGATATCTTTGTTGATCAATGGTTAAATCTTGTGGTTATTAATATCGATATTGAGCTGAGGTATCTGGCACAAAATAGCAAAAAATAACGCCAGAAGCAGCGTAAGTGATCTTAAGTAGACACGAGCAACCAGTTAACCCAATTGATATGATTAGTACCATGTGGCTGAAGCACTTTATCTGAAATAGGGCTGAAATAAGCGACTTTTTAGGTCATGTCGCACACCACACATAGAAATGTTCTTTAGTCGCCAGCAATCTTAAAACTAAGGGGTAGTGGTGATTTTCAAAAGTTTATGTTTCAAAGGTGTATGTACAAATAAGACGAAATTACCTTTAAAATGAAAAATTGATACCAAACATGCTTAGGCGAGAGAGCAAAACCCATACAGAACAATTTTGAGTCAACATGCGATCCATGGTAATCGACACAATTTCGCAGATCTAATAGTTTATTAATATATAACGGATTGAGCCAATAAAGTGAAAAATTGTTCCCTCCCCCGACCCTAAAAAACAAATAGCTTAATTTGTAGAAAAACCACAAAACGGAAAAGTTACACTCTTCTTTCTTTATTCAACCATTGGTGCAATGCTCAAAACTCGATTTCACAAAGTCCGTGTAGCTGGGGTCCACCCGATGACTCCCAACCAATTAAGGTTTAGGGGCAGTAGTGAGATCATGACCACAAACTGCTACGAGGCTTAACCCTTCGGACTCAAGACCAACCGAGAATCAAGCACCTGATTCGCTGCTCTCTACCCCATTCACCCGTGTAACGGAACACTAAGTCGATGACTCGACCAATTAAGGCTTAGAGGCGTGAGGCACGAACTTCGTAGTATCACGCCGGGCCAGTGTTAGAGCTTGAAGTAACGCATTATTTATTTTTAACTTCTTGCTTTCTTTTTCTTTTCTTTTTGCTTTTAACTAACTATTTTTGGAAGACTACATTGAATCTTAAGTAGCTGCGAGTACTAACCTAACCTAGGTTGCCAACATGTCTAAGGCGTGCAAGTGAAGGAGTATACAATTTCCTGACTGTCAAGGTACGATGGGTGTGCGGTGTGTGTGAATTAGCTCAGGGAAATTTTCAAGTTGAGCATCTTTGGAACTTCAAGCGACCAAAAATTGAATGGAATTGCTCTAGCATTAAGGCAACATGCAAGGTTTCAATTTTCCGATTAAAGGCAATTCAATTGTCCAATTAAAGCAATTCAATTGTTCAATTGAAGACAAAAACAGTTAAACAAAGGGGAGGCATAAAAGATGATATATAAAAGTCTGTATATATATACTGAATAGCTTTTGATATAGCCAAAATGGCTAGTACATGCATATCAAAGCTAAACATCTGAGAATATATTTAACCTCTTATGGGTAATACATGAATCGCAAGAATTAGTAGAGCGATTGATAAGCTGTGTATACAAAAAATATAAAAAGAAACCTAACCCTCTTCTTTGTGGTGGTGGTGGGTAATAGCATTTCTTCGCTGCTAACCTGCTCAAAATTTGCTGATGCAGCTATAGGCTCATCTCTACGGTAGGAACATCTTTGAATACCCAAATGTGTCATGATCTGTAGCGGCATGGGTGTGATGGGCCAACCTCACGGTCGCAATGCACTTTGGTGGTACGATGAACATATAGCATCACACCTGCTATCTCTCGGTGGCATGAGCGTGCTCGGGTGAATCTTTGTGATGTGAATTATGGGCCGGAGTATCGAGTGATTTGAAGTAGGTAGAACAGATGGAGGAGAGCGATCAGCCTTTGGACTCCTCTCATCTCGGGCTCAGAAACATGACTACCTCCCTTGGCGGATGCTTGCCTCTTGGAGCCCCGGAACCTCCTCGGAGTCCTGTGGCAGAGATAGGATATGGGCATCATAGTGCTTCCTCCATCGACCAAGGGACACGAGGCACTAGCCTGTCTATCAGAACTCTCAGAGTCAGTCTTTCGAGGACTGGCATAGTAGTCTCGGCATCGGTGGTGGGCTGCAAACCGGCGGGACCGTAGTGGACACTGTCTTCAAAATGCATCGAGGTGTTGGCTGGAGGGACTCAGCCGATCCTTTGAGATCCGTGCAAAGAGCCTCAGGATAATACTACTCTATTATACATAATCTTTGACGGAAAAGGTTAGTCCACGAGCGGGTGATCGACCGGGGCATACGGCGGGGTTGCCTCACGAAGAGCAGCGGCCCGGTGTGGTGTCTCTCGGGCGAGAATCACCGGGTCATCTCATTGAGGTGGGTGGAGCCAATCCGATAACCCTCCCCAGTTGGCTGCGGTATCTGGGCTATAATCTTCTTTAGTATGCGCCTCTCTAAGCACTCTGGGCGGTGTCGCTAGTGGCTGAAGTAGTGACTATTTGCTCCGGGGTCATCGGTGTTGTGCGAACCACCACAGGGTAATAGAGCGTAAATCATGAATGGAAGCAAAAAGAGTAGTGCTGTCGGTACCATTGAATCCACGAATCTGGGATCGGCCCGCCAAATGCGGGACGCCATTAATACGGAAACTCTGATGGAACTCTGGTGGAAGCCGTGTTCCAGGGATCAGGTTCCGGCAGAATCAAGTCTCGAATCCACAGACGGGCGACAAGCGAGGCGATGCCTTCTGCGGCGATGTGAGCGGGCAGGGGCACGGATGAGATAGACTCACACGGGCCCGATGTGAGCCAACCGGGGCGGGCCTCTAGATCTCAGAGGCGCGGTGACGGGGCAGGGGTCCATTCTGGGATGATGTCGTCCCCGGATACTGAAACCTCAGGGACATATCAGACGCGGGTGGGCTGTCTCTGACTCTGGTATAAAATGAGCGCAATTGGGGCGGACCACCTGGTGAGCCATAGCTATGATATGAAAAAGACCATGTGGGCAGAACAGACTCAATGTGATCTTGGAGGAGTCATTTGTAAGGAACTGGCGATCCCAGATAGTGTGAACCGGAACCGCGGGCTGCGTTAGGTAAACTCTCTTGGTGGCTCATGTGTTCTTTCGAGGCATTAGCGGTGAGATTTACAAAAACGACCCGGCGATGGTAAAAAGTGGCGTTCACACGGTCTGGGACAGGCGACGAATACGTCTTAGCGGTGGCATTATCAGCCACGGGGATCTTTGGTCTGGTGAAGCGACCTCGTGGCTGACCCGCCCGATGGCCCTCTTGGCGTGGCGGCGGATCTGGTGAAGCTTAGAGCGTGACGGAGCGGCAGCAATGCTTCGGGGCTCGGCGTGGCGGCGGGAGGAAGTGATGATCTTGAAGCCATCCATCTTTTATAAGGTTTTGAAAAGGCTGAAGGCATTCTTAATTCGCTATAATAGCGAAATTGAGCCAAGCCTGTTTCACCAGAAAATTGATTTTGATATATAAAAAAATAAATAAGTCTTCAAAAATAATAGTATATAATAAAAATTATGATAGTAACTATACTTAAACTTTAATATAAGATATTTAAATAATAATTCAATTCTTTTAAAAAAATAGCTCTCTAGCCCAAATTGGAACTTTTTCTAAAATAGTAAATTACTAAAATTGACCAAATTAAAATAAAAACCAAAATTTAGTGAGCTGATTAAACTTTTTGAAAGAAACCAGTTAAATCCTCACAGGTATTATAGGGAGATTAAGGAGGATGATCTCCTCAGCCGGCGGTGGCACGAGTTGATTCCTTGGTGTTGGGTATTCCCGGGCTGTTGGCTCGTTCCTTTGATGGTTCACGATCGACGATTATCTTGAGTGGGCAATGATGGCAATGCCAGCACTATCTGGTTGTTGTTCTGCAGAATTCATGGGACGCCAAGCCAGTTCGCGTCACGACCAGCCAGGCATGTTTCAACCAGTTCGCCCAGTTCTGGATTCTTAGAACATCTGGCTTTGTTTTAAAGTGTTCGATTTCGATATCGTATTAAACGTAAGTTCACGTGACTTCAGATTGACAATTGATGATTGATTGGGTACGTGGCGAAATATAGGTCTTCCTAGAATAATTGGCACATGGGTTGATATTTACCATTGTTTCGATTAATAGAGCACTACAAAATCGGGTAGTAGAATTTGTCTATTTTAAGACATCCTCAACTACTTAGGGATTTTCTTGCGATCTATCGACTGATGATAGTGTGATGTTGGTAGGTTTAAGTTATTTGGCCTGCTTCTTTGAAATCACGTGGTGGTTCTGTGAACAAATCAAGCAATGATTTGTCTATGCAATTCCCGCGATGTTAGCTGAAATTGTGAAGAATCACGATCTTGCATTTGTGAGGTTCTTGCTTTGGATTATGGCAAAACTCTTTCGGTTAAATCTGCTTTTTGCCGATGCTGTCATATTCACCAATTGTCACGAATCTTTAAAAAAAAATTTTGTGGCGAACACATTTGATGATGTCAGAAAAGTGTATTGACGCCAGCGCCTTAGGACTTCCTATGCACACTCTTTGGGATGCCTTCTTCTTGCTCCTAAGTGCACGTGATGGGGTGTAGTACGAGTGTTTGTTAGGTCTCATGAGTATATTTACGGCATTTCTACTCCTTTCCTGGTTTCTTCAACAGGCTTTGGTATAGGCTGATCAACCTCTTTTCCACTCCTCAGGGTGATGATAGCCTTCACCTCATCCATCCACTGAATTCTTTGGATGAACTACACTCATGGATTCCTTTTAGTTGGCGAGTGTTGAGAAGGAACCTCCTCTATCTTGTACCTCAATGACATTTGATCTTGGTGATTGATCTTGTAGGTTATCAATTTTACGATTAAGTTATCTGGCATTTATTTATTCGGTGTAATTGACGATGTCAGTCTTTGTCTTGAGTTAACGTGATTCCTTTGCTCTTGACAAGCTATGCGCATGCTTCTTCAGTTAAGTGAACATTCATTGGAGAAGAGGATGGTGGTGGTTGTTCGTGATGAAGGTGGAAACAGCGTGGTTTGGCGCTGAAGCGCATAGAGCGGGGAGTGGGTTTAGGGAGAGGTTAGGGTGATTAATACGGTGGAATTGTAGGTATTTCAATATGGGCAGCATTAGGTTGACATGTTGTCCTCGATATTTGCACATTCGGCATTACAAATCGTAGCCGAAGAGCCAGCCCAGGACAATTACCTTGGTGTCTGAGGATTAGGTGGTGCGAGGAGGATTGGTTTTGTGTAGGATTTTCGATCCTTGCACGCACCTCATATGGCAGTTTGCCTTCGGCTCCTCTACCTTTAGCTAAGGTTTGATAACTCATTGCAAACTTCTTGACGATTACATACATCCCACTAAAGTTGTTGAGGCCTCATTTTTGTTTCTACAGGGTTATTTCATCCCGTCGCCAAGTTTCAACCACATAATTTAAAAAATCAGTGTGTTCATCAGATTAACGCTCAGAAATCTCTCGCGCCGAACTACGAGAGCTGCTTCATGGCAGGAGACATGCTATAAATGGTTCACCGACATCCATGTATCAAACCCTTGGTGTGGCGTACCTTGATGATCTCAGTGAATCTCCGCCTGGTAGAGACCTCTCACCATCTTGAGCTGCAAAGGTGTAATTTGTCTCTTAAATTAGCTTGGTCTTATGGGCGAAGAATTTTTTAAAGATTACGCTTTCAGACTGGCAATTGTAGTTACGAGCGCCGATCAGTTCAAGCCAATCGCGGCCTTATCGCTTTAGGGTCAATGGAAATGCTTCGAACATGAATCGTATTAAATGTCTGGCCGTAAAGGTTTGGTGCAAACCTCCTCAAAATCCCTTATGTGTGTGTATGGATTTTCATTTCCATCTGTGATATTGGGGAGTAGGGAGTCTGGTAAGGCGTATTTCTTCGTGACGGAAGATGTGATGGCAGAAGAAGCGTAACTCCGTGGATGTGGTCCCTCATCGATCTATACGAAGTTGGATTCATCGGGGTGCCCTACCGACTCACTGCTCTCGCAGAGAGGATCCATGGTATCCGTGTGTACACCGACTTCACGCCTTGGTCAATTTGTACCGATTCTTTCAGAATCTAATTCGATGTGTCTCTATCCCACTGGTGCATAAACACCTGTTACACAATTTAAGAGACAACAAACCATGCTCTCTAGAGACGACCCGCTTGTCGTCTTCACATTGATTGTTCAGGAATGACAAACACTTCCGGGTGGGTGGGGACAGAGTTGGTGGGGTTGATCAACATGGTTGGCCTTTCCCAAAAGTGGTGCAATCTTGTTCCAAAAAGATACCCACACTAAACAAAGTGGATCTGGTGAGTTCTCTAAACGGCGTGAGCGGAGGGAATCGCGGGCTTGCAAATGGTCGGAGATCAAAACCTTCTTAGACCCTAAACATGGTGCGGATCGTGCTTGCTCGGGCAACAACAGTCCCCTTCGATCCGGCACGATTCGAGGTCCATCTTCGGGACCGTTGGTGTTACTTTTCCGAGCTTCATACCCGCGACGATCCGACTCAAGATCTTCGCTCGCCTCCCTCTACCATGGGGCCGCAGCAACTTCCGCAAGCCAGGTGTGCGAGGGAAAGCCGCTCCCCGCGGCCTGCCCGAGGGATATGGGCTGGGTATGGTTCCGCTTAGTCATGTCAGGCGCATTCGACCAAAGCGGTGGAAGGTAATACCGGATCGGGTCGATTCGCGCCGCCGGACCGGTGGCTGACTCCGTCAGAAAGGAAGGCAAGCAAGTCCCAAGCAGCGTAGCGTAGGTTGGCAAAGGATGAGGATTTGGGGGAAGTCAACCGCCCCTAGGAAATCCCGAAGAACCATTCTCTATGCCTCGAGAAAAAGGTTCCCTCTCCCGCCTATAGTCCACATATTGCCGATGGGAAGATGGTCGCCAAGATTTCCGCGGAGGCAAGAAACGAGGGTATTGATATGTGGTGCGGCTGTTTAACTGGACAATTCCCGATAAACGCTCTACCGCTCCCTTGCCAGGCGCCCCTAGTTAGCATCGTGGGGCAAGAAGGAGATGCCTGACATTTCCACAACTGAGAATGGTTTATACTTCTTAGATTCGTGGACCCTGAGGCCCTGGATCGGGTTCTGTGATTCGGGTCCACGGCACTCGGCGTGGAGACCCTTCTTCATACCACAAAGTGTTTGCATCCGTGCATGGATATGCTTAACATTCACCGCCCTCTATCCCACCTGGTCAAGCTTCTACAATATCCCTTGGAATATCGACAAGCACATGTCTCAAGCACTCAGCATCGTTTATCCCGCTTCACCTGATTCACTACTGAGAATCGTGCAAAGTTATCCTTTCGCTAAGATTCATGGTCGAGGTGGGGGTGGATTGTGAATCTCTAATTCAGCTTTTCTGCATAGGGTAATGGCAATTTCTCAACGATAAGAGCTGGAATATCCCTTGGCTCCAAAGTGTCAGCCCGCGGTGTTTATTTGGTCATAATCCGAAAATCGGGTTGCTTCAGAAGGGCCTAAGCAAAGAACCGACCTTACTTTTCCGTGTAAATAAATGGTTCTGTGGTTAGACGGTCACACCGTTGATATGAATGTTAAGCACAGGTACAAGGGAAAGAAAGGTGCCTCCTGGAGACTCCAGTGTTGCTCCCGACAAGCCGGGCCCGGGATTAGCAAAGAAAACCGCTGATACAGTTGGCAAAGGTGTTGAGGAGGTAGTTAGCATGGAAAATGAAAGAATGAATCAGCTGCATGGAAATACGTTTGAATGTTTAGCATATCATGAGGAAGAAGAAATGACGACATCTTTAGTATCCTCCAGATCTGATCCTAGCAGTACTTCTGAATTCTCTGATAATTCCCCTGTCCTTGACACGTTCAAGCATATTAAGAGAGTTGATGAGCTGGACTTCACGCCTGTGCCAATTTCTAGGCTCAAGAAACTCAAGAACGGAACCTTGCTAATATGTGGATCCTATGATAAGGGCATACGCAGCCTCCCAATGGTTAAGTTTGTTTCATGGAAGATAAGGACAACGACTTCAAGCAAATTGGAAGCCAAGGCTCGCTTGTTAAATCCCATGCTCTTGATTTTGTGTGTGTATTCCGAAACCCTAATGAAGCTCTCGGACAAGTGACAGGATCTTCTCTTACAATTTTTCCTGGAAATTGTTCCATAATTATGATCATGCTCTGCTTGGTAGAATCTGGATTTGTGTTAACCCTAGGAAAATTAGCATTGATATCTTTCACTCCATGGACCAAGCAATGCTGTGTCGTGTTACAAACTTCAGGGACAACTACTCATTTTGGTGTTCCATTGCTTATGCTTCGAATAGCTAGATAGAAGGAGTTATGGAATCATCTCCGGTGTGGTACCATGGTCACAAACCCATGGGTGGCACCAGACTTCAACACCACCGTATTCACGTTGAGAAACTGGGAAATGGTGTGATACAAATCTATGAGTGAATTTCATGAGTGTTTGTTCAATCTTGAACTCCGGCGGATATTCCTTGGGTCCTATTTTTACGTGGATATCCGGCGCTAAGGCAACCATAGCTAGAAGTCGATCGGTGCTCTCCAAATGAATATTGTATGGATATGTTTCCCAATGCTTTAAAGGAAGTCCAATCAATTGATTGTCCGATCACGCCTCCCATACAAACCCATCGGCACAACAGCGTAGGGAAAATATTCCTTTCAAATTTTTTAACTTCCTACAATCCATCCCGCTTCCTAGATTGTGAGGAAGCTGATAGAGGGGGGTGCAGGGACACCCATGTACAGTCATTAAACTGAAAAGAGCAGCGCCCTCAAGATGTTCAATTTCCACTCTTTTGGTAAGCTGCATGATCGTGTTGAGGCTGCCAGGGAAGCTTTAAAAACGGCTCAAGCTGCTATTCTGAACAATCCCTCGGACTCCATGCTGTTGGAAAATGAGAAGAAGTGTTTAAGGACCTTCTATGATCTTGCCGAGGAGGGTTTTTAAAGCAAAAATCTAGAAAGACAACTGGCCAAGCTGTGAGATCGTATCACAAATTTCTTCCATAACCGATTAAGGCTCTAATGCTCTGAGTATGATTAAAATCTTAACTCGGAAATGGTCGAGAATCAAGATCCGGGCTATGCGGGAAGCCGCTGGCTATTTCAAAAATATTCTTTGTGTTGATGGCACTCCTATTGACCAAGAGTATTTGAATAACATTGATGGGTTTGGTTGGTCGCCGCATCATCTGGACGTTTTGAATGGTGATATTTCTCATGAGGAAATAAAGAGGGCTTTGTTCTCTATTGATGATTTCAAAGCCCTGCCCTGATGGTTTCTCTCTCTTTCTTCAAGGCGCCTTGGAGAGAATTTGGAGGTGATGTTGGCTGATGCAAAGGTTATCTTTTTTCAAATCAGCAATTTTCAGAGATTAATTGCACTATAATTGCTTTAGTGCCTAAGGTACCTAACCCTGAATCTATGGGCGACTATAGACCAATATCCTGTTGTAACACGATTTATAAGTGCATATCGAAGATTATTGCTGCAAGGTTAAATCAATGCATTCCTGAGATTATAAGCCCTGCGCAGTCAGCTTTTGTGCAAGGTCGAAGTATAGCCGATAACATCCTTATTACCCAGGAGCTTATGATCAACTATCACCGTGATAAAGGCCCCCTCCTGTGTGTGCTCTAAAGTCGACATTAAAAGGCTTTGATACTCGCCTCATTGAGCTTTATTCTGGGTATTTTAACCAAAATGGGTACACCTGCGTTCCTTCTGAATTAGATAAGGCTTGTATCATCACCCCAACCTTCTCTGCTTCGGCTAATGGTGAACTTTATGGGGCTTTCAATAGCAAACGTGGGTTGAGACAAGGGGGATCCTATATCGCCTTTATTATTTATCATTGCCATGGAGGCTTTTTCTAGATCCTTGTCGTTGGTAGTTCGCACAGATTTTCGCTTCATCCTAAATGTAAGGATACTGGACCACTCACTTATGCTTTGCGTATTGACATTTTTTCTTTAAGAAAGGAAGATATCCAAAGGTCAAAGTTATATCGATGAGTCGAACAGATTTGAGGGTCGCCCGCCAGTGTGTAAACACCCAAAAGTCGCCATTTTCATTGTCGGTAAATGGTGAAGTTAAATCGCTTCATTGAACATCACGGCTTCGCTTGGGAAGGTTTCCTATGAAATATCTTGCGTTCCTTTGATCTCATCAAGACTGCCCTACCGTGATCGCGCCCACTTCTCGAAAAAAATAATGGCCGTAATCCGCCTGACAAGTAGAGCGCATTATGCGCAGACATACCTTATTGGTTCTCAGGTTGCATAGCATTCGGGCTTGTATCGTGCAAGATGTTCATTATTCCGAAATTCATAATTGCTAAAATTGAGCAACTTTTCAGCAGCTTTCTGTGGGCCGGAAACCTGGGAAATTCTCGTCGTGCTAAGGTCAGTTGGGATTCTGTGTGTCTTCCGAAGGAGGAGGGTGGCTTGGTCCAGTTACTGATCAGATTCAATGATACGAACGTTATGAAGCACGTTTGGAACCTGCTTTTGTGAAGGACTCCTTATGGGTGGCGTAAGCAAGAGGTCGCATTCTGAGACACTAAGCCTTTGGTGTGCCAAACTCCTTCGATTTGTTCCTGAGCTGGCGGAAAACATGCAAATTGAAAGATAAGATCCCTCATCAACCACAAGGTTTATAAATCTGCAAAGGGACATTCCTTTGGCATGATTCCTGAATCCTGCTGGTCCTCTCCCTCCCTCACTATGGAGATCGGGATGTGTATGATTCCGCTATCAAGAATAACGCTCTTGTAGCTAAAGTTATTGGGGATGGTAGGTGGAATTGGCCTATTGCGAACTCTGCAGACCTTATCGAAATCAAGAACAGTTGTGTCAATTATCATTTAGATGTCTCTAGAGAGGATATTGTTACATGGACTCTTGCTCCATCTCGAACTTCACTCGCTTATTCTCGCCTCGAACCAATTTAGATCTAAAAATGCCTATGGTCCTCGTCGGCATTATACGATATGGTTTCCCTGCCATCAGAGACATGCTTTTATACTTGGTCGACTCATTCAGACAGACACAAGACAAGCTTCAAATGGGGTCCGACTCAACAATAATTCATGTGTTTTTTGCTCGTGCAAATGCTGGAAGATAGGGAATCACTTGTTTTGGGTGCCATTTCACCGGTATTTGGCTGAGAATTCTCAAGGCTATGTGGAAATTCCGCACGTCGGTTGGGAGAATGAACTCATGGGCATGTGCTTCTAAAGGGAAATCATTTGTTCATTACCAAGAGGATTGCGTGGTGCTACCACTTATCATTTATGAGGCATCGAATAGTAGAATTCACGAGAACATCTATTCTCCTGCCGATTACCATTTTTCATCTCATCTGTAATGATGCTCGATCGAGACCCTGGGGCCTGTAAGTGCATGGATAACTCTGAACAGAGCTATGTGCGAGATTGGCCCTTCCCGCTTCATATCTTGGCCCTGATTCGTTCATTGGGATTAGTTTTTGCTTGCTGGGTCCTTGGGCTCCTTTGGGGCCCCGGGTTGCTTTGCCCTGGCCTGTGGCCGGGCTTGGGTGTGGTGTCTCCTTCCGGGTTGTATGAGTTTGGTCTTTTGTTTTGCTTTGGTTGTTGTCAGTCAGTTATCAGTTGTTTCGGGCCGTGGCCTCTCCTGCTTTTAGGAGGTCTCATTCGCTTCTTCTGGCTTTGGGATTCAGATTCTTTCGGGATTACAGGGTCCGCTTTCAGTAATAAAACGCCTTAATTATCCAAAAAAAAAAAAAGACAACAAAGAACACAAACAAACTTGGCCAAAAAGATTAGGGTTAGCAAAAATAAAAATTGACTGTATGAAAAACAAAAACAAAGGCAGCTAATTTAAAGTCACGTAAACTCGCAGCTGCAAAGAATTGATATTCAAAAAAGGATGTGGTCACCTTCAATTTGTGATGTTGATCACAAGTACACTTCATCCTCATCATTAAGAGCTCAGCAATCATCCCCAACGGCGCCTATCTGACTCGTACACTCCAGAGGGTGAGCTTTAATCAACTAAATTTGTTTCCATGTTCCTCCTAACGTCAGAATGTCTACCCGCAAAGATAAATTCGGCCTGCATCAACACTGCAATTCGCCATCCCAGAACGATTCGATCAAATACAAATGGTGAGGCTTTATTCGATTTTGATTTGTTTCAAAACAGCCATAAGCTGCTTTGACATCGATTAACCCAGAACCGAGCCGGTTTCTTGGAAAGGTAAATTTCAAGATGGTACACTAGCCACAACACTGGGGCGAGTGCAAATATTCTCAAGTTATATCCTCAGACATTAGTAAAGAACCTATACCCAAAGCCCATAACCGATCTTTGCTTAACTATAAACTTAACCCTATAATCACTCCTATTTGAGCTCAATACAGCAGAATACGCATCCATAAATTCTTTCTTGAAACCCTAACATTCAACTCATTTCAAAGGCCAGAAAGTGCCATCTAAAGAATAACAAGGCATCTAAAGAATAAAGATGCCTGCGACTTAAAGATAGAAGTATTGGCCAAAGTAATGATATTAAAATGATATTCAACCCTACAGGTCGGAGCCATAAATACAAAGACCAGAAGATTTAAAACACGGGGCACAACCCGTAATCGCCTCCAAAACCAAGCTAGCTACCTCTTCAAAGCCATGGCGCTTTAGTGAAGATTCTCAGTCATTATCCCCGCAGAAATATTTGCTAAAATTTCTGTAAAACGAAAGCAGTTATGAGAGAAAGAGAGAAACCAAACCCTAACTGAAATTGCGAGATATTTACATAAAATGAAAAATACCAAAAGATTTAGGTTACAAATTGGGGCAGCCACCCCAACGCTAAATAAACTACAAGAAGTTCTAACATACGGCCAATACAAGGGACAAGGAGGTAATAAACCAAAACTGCATTGCCGTAAGATTAATTACACAAAAATGATAGGCAAAGTGAATTTCATTCAGAGGATAATTTCGCTGCAGAAATGGAAAATTTGAATAAATTTCTGTAGAAATTGGACGTAGAGATAGCGTAATGACAAAATTTCGCGCACAGACAAATAATTTCATGACCAATAAATTTCAAGTAAATTTAGCGAAATATTTAGCGAACCAAGACTTCATAAAGACAATGATTACATAAATAAATTCTCATAATTTCGTAGAATTTTCAATTCATAGGATTGCTGAATTTTGTTATGATTGCAAATTCCCGTAATCCCAAATAAATTTTCGCAATCATAGCTTGCACACCGTGATCCTCTATCGTGATCCTTTTTCATCACTTCGCCATCGCTCCTTCATCAATTTCGATATCTGACTACCGATAACGCTCAATCTTCGGCTCGCAGCGATATCCTCGATATCAACTCCACGATGCAGAAAACCTCGCAAAATAACCAAAATAACCTCGAAACTAAGATGTCGCACTAAGCACCTAAACACCTCAATCGTTAATTGATACGACAAGACGCAAAGACTCAAAACCTATCTCAACAAAGGGCTCAAAATAGCACTTTCTTTGCATTAATCAAGACTCACTTGTGCATGTCTCGCATTAGCCGAGCCACTCAGAGTCTAGGCATGCACAAAGCCGAGTCACCGTGTCCGTGCACGACTAGGCCGAGGCGCCTCGTTTGCATGTCATGGCACTGTCGAAGTCACGGTTCAGGCATGCACTAGACGGCGACCTTACCTAGCATGTAATGGCACTGCCCGGAAATATCGGCCTGTGCACGCACCAGCCGAAGCCACTCTGGCCCGCACGCACGGCGCCGGCGACCTCGCTTGCATATCACTTATTTACGCCGAGGTACCTTGTCAGCATGTCATAATCCAGTCGGCGCACCTTGCCTATGTATGTCAGCGGGCACTTCTATCGGCGCAATCGCGGTTCAGGAATGCTCTGCGCCGAGGCACCACCGACGATCAGCCAGCGCGACTCGCCTGCACGCTACGCCACCAGGGCCGAGGCAATCGTATAGGCGCGACGCGCCAGCAACTACGCCGGCGCGACGACTGTCGGCGGCCCTTTCCCAGGCATGTAATCACAGTCGAGGCACCGCGTTCAGGCATACTAGTCGAAGTCATCGCGGTCCGTGCATGCACTGTGCCGAGGCACCTCGGTCTAGGCATGTCCGGAATGAGTCGGAAGACCAGTGGTTCAGGCATGCACTGTGCCGAGTCACCGCTGGCCCGCGCACGCACTATGGCCGGCGCATCTGGCCTGGGCATGCCGCGCACTCAGCCGAGGTACCATTTCTGTGCGCACGAACTACGCAGAGTCACCGTGTCCGTGCATGTACTGTCGAGGCATCCGCGATAGAAATGACATGGCACTGGTCGAGGCAATCGTGGCCACGCATGCACTACCGAGCCAGCTTCTGCCGAGGCGATGCACTAGGCCGGCGCACTTGCCTGCACGGCAGCAAGACTAAGCCGGCGCAGACTCGCCTGCACGCCACGCATGTCAAGCGCACTCGGTCTAGGCTTGCACTAGGCCGAGTCACCGTGTCTATGCATGAACTAAGCCGAGGCACCTTGCCTAGGCATGTCATGGCACTAGGCCGAGTCACCGTGTATAGGCAAGCAATAGGCCGAGTCACCTTGTCTAGGCATGCCTTAGGCTGAGGCACCTTACCTAGGCATGTCACGCGGCACCCAGCCGAGCCCCGCGCTGCGCACACCACACACCACACCCACCTGCGACGAATTCAAGACTCAGGCCGCGCACCGTTCAGCATGGACTAGTCGAGTCATCTGTCCGTGTCGCGACTAGGCCAAGACCTCATCTAAATACACACGCCTACTTTTTGCTCACAGACGGTGCCTAGGAACCCGTCAGCGCCCTTCACGCCTCACTATTCTCTCGAACACAAGGGCTCACTTCTGTGGCACTCTCTCCCAACTCAGATTTATTAGCTACTAAAATACAAGACAATTTCAAGATAGGCCCCACACCCTGGCTCAATGCTTTTCTTTGATCCAACTCCGCATGACTAAACTGGGCTGACACACAGCCCTTTGTATATAGGATGCCTGTGGGCAATCCTAGTACAATAATGACTAAGCAGGGCCCTACTTAACTCTACTTTCCATCCAAATAGCCAAAGACAATTTTCCCGCACAGGAGTCCCGATCGAACGAACCCTATACGCCCACGTATTCCCACCATGAGTAGGAGTCCCTCCCCGCCTGCAGTCCCGTCCCGCCCAGTCTTCCCGCCCCCCGGGCAGACCTTCCCGCCTAGGAGTCCAGCCCGCTTGGGAGTAGGAGTCCTTCCCGCCTGGGAGTCCTACCCACCTAGAGTCCCATCGCATAAGACTTGGGGTCGTAGAATCCTTGTCAGACTCTGATTAGATGCCCGCCGCCCAAGGCTCCTTCCCATAAATAGTCGACATTCGCCCCACCGATCTCCTGTCATTTCGCGCCACGCCCCCAGCCCCCTCTAGCCGTGAGTGCCGTGATGCCCACCCGTGCGCGTCCCGACGTGACATTTGCTTGCCTTCCGTCACGCAGAGTTGCCTACGCTGCGGCCTCCGACACATGCTTTCCCACACTTGCCTTGCTCGATTTCGGCGCTACGGGCCAAGGCGTCGCCAGCGCCGCACGCGACTCCATGTTATTCAGCCGAGGGGCCACAAACCTCCCCACTAGAGGTACTCAACGCCCCTGCTCCAATGAATCAAGTACTGGCCCACTCGCTTCCAGCTTCTATCTTCCTATCCTTGCAGGATGCCAGAATCTCTTCACAACTGACTTAACTATAGGCGGGTTCTCGTTTGTCAAATTCTTTCCTGACTAGATCACTATGTTGGCGGCTTCCGTAGCTTGCTATTGAAATGCTCCGGGTGAAGCCAACCTCTCCGTAGCTTCAAATAGAGGGTCACTCCCTATACGCTTCACAACTTCAAAGGGTCCATCATATTTCGGAATCAAACCTCTTTGAAACTGCTTATACCTGATCTTCTTCTCGATCTGAGGAGTTAGCTTCAACAAAACCATTTCCCCTTGCTCAAATTCCAGGTCTCCCGCCCCATCCCGCATACTTCATGCGTCTACTTTGCCTTCTCTAGCCGCCTCCGGGCTTCACCAAGAAAATCTGCGTGACTTTGCAAACTTGTACGCAAATGGTTTCACCACGCTCCGTGCTATTTCCGTAACTGACGTCTGTGTATGACGTGGTCGAACCCGATTGCTACCTCAAAAGGGCTCATACTGTAATAACTCACAAGTAGACAAGACAACCGAAATGGGCTCTAGAAGTTCCAACCAATTTTCGAGGCTATCACGGCGGCGCAAATACTCTTCTAAAGACTGATTCACTCGCTCGTTCACCATCACCGCGCGATTTGCCGCCGAACTTACTCGTAATCCCACATCTTGAACAACTCAACCTAAAATCTGTCAGAACCGCGATCTCGCCGCTACTATGTCCTCGTGCATCCCAAAGTGTTTCACAACATTGTCAAGAAGATGCCACGCCTCTTCGCTGACACTCACTGGGCCGGATGAAGACAAGCACTTGGGAAAACCCGTCACCACCACCAAACCCGATCCAAGCTCTACTTTCTCGGAAACCCACTGATGAAGTCCATTGATACACACTGCCATGGTTTCTCCTGAACGGACAAAATGGGAATAACTCGCTTCCTTATTCCGCTCGGTCTTGTCAACTTGACAGACATGGCATGTCTTGACATATGCTTGCACGTCTTCCTTCATCTTAGGCCAATGAAAAGACCGTGCCAACAGTGCCAAAGTTCTTTCCTCTCCTGGGTGACCAGCCCATCTCATATCATGTGTTTCCTTCAGCAGCTCCTGTCATAGCTTGCTCGAAGGCACATATAGCTTCCTTCCAAGTAGTTAACTCATTCTCGAGCCAAGATCGCCTGGTGCCATCTTCACCATTTACCACTTCTCGCACGCGAGTCCAGGTACTCAAGTCTAACTCGCTGTTTGAAATCTGTCACAACTGAGTTCAACGATCCCACATAACCTGCCACTTCCTTCCTACTCAAAGCATTCGCCACTGGTTGTGTCGACCCGGCCATGTTCCACACAAAATCAAAGCTCCGGGCCAAGAACTCTACATCGAAATTGCAGTGTTCTTCTCGAGCCACAAGGCGTTGTTTGCAAGAATATCATTACCACTACTACGAACCGAGTCTCAACAAGTAAAGGCTTCAAATCTCATAAATCATTTAATCGCAGCCATCTCTTTCTCATGGGCGTTGTACCTTCCTCCGTCGCATTCAAACTCCGGCTCTCAAAGGCTACCGGGTGCCCTCTTTGCACCAAAGACTCACCAAGGGCCCCGTCCAATGATCCCAGCACTTAAACCAGAACTCCATGTCGCGCCTCAAAACCGCCTCGAGGTGATCGCATTCAGCTTCTGAAGGCACCGCACTCGCATCCCATTCCCATTTCCTCTCTTTTTCAAAGGTCCGTGAGGGCCATCTCGAATGTTCTGCAAAGATAAGTAATAGTTTGCTAAAAGTAGAGGAATGATCGAAGTTCACATCACCTTAGTCGAGTGGCCAATCTCGAATTCTTGCCACCTTCGCACATCCATCCTTATCTCGGACTTTGAAATCAGATGACTCAAAAACTTGATCTCGATGCGAGCAAACTCACACTCTCTTTCTTGGCTGTCCCTATTTAGTTCTGTATCGATCACATCAAGCGAAATCTCGAGTGTCTCCCGTGATCTTAGAGTGGGCTATAGATCACTATGTCGTCCCAGTATCTGCATGGATAGTCGAGAGTCGAATAGGACATCATTCATGAGGTTACAAAATGTAAGCGGGAGCATTAATTCGAGCAAGGCATAAAATTCAAAGCTGGCAAAATGCAGGTTACGTAGTCTTTGCCTAGTCCCTCGGCCCGCAGCGCGCGTGCCAATATCCGTCGCGAGTCTAGCTTGGTGAAGTACTCGGCCTTGCTCCAGCCGTCGAACATTCATGACCGAAGGTATCGGATACTTATTCTTGATCGTGACTTTATTAATTTTGGTAATCCACACACATCAGAAAGTTCCATCTTGTATGCAGCTTGACAGGTGCTCTATCGGCGCTGGAGAAATTTGGTTGAACCGCATCCGGCAACTCGTCATTTGCTTCATGACTCTCACCGACTGCTGGTGGACTCATTAGATAAGGAACGGCGGACGGTCTCGACCAGCGCGAGCTACATCGTGTGTCGTCTGCCTTCTCGGTGGCAACTTCTTGGCAGCTTTCGGGAGGCATAACATCGGAGAAAATCTCCTGGAGTATGGGGTAACAACATCACGGCACTTGACGCCTTATCAGAAGCAGTCGATCATTGCCGCGACATATGTGTGCTTCGCCCTTCCTAGGCCTTTACCAGGTTGTAGGGCGGAACCAGTGCTTAGCCTCGCGAAGGTCTCTTAGGCGCCTTGCTGATGCGACGCTGGCGTGGCTACTTCCATCCCATGATCAACGACCCATTCAAGTCGCGACGCAGCAAAGGCCACCTTGGCTCGTTGGAAGAAATAGGTAAGCCTAATATAAAATCAAAATCGTAAGGAACACTAAGGAAGTCATCGTACCTTTCGATCCCTATCCCAGTGTATTCTTTGCCATACCATGCGTCTCTTGTGCTTGGCTGTTTACGGCTTTGAGCTTGCTGTCATCTTTAGCGACTTCAATCTAGAGTCTGTTGCCTCTCTTGTTGATAAAATTGTGGGTCGCCAGCTGTCTGCAACCACAATTTAGCAACTCAACATACATCCGGTCCTACGTAGTCGCCTCGGCCCGCATCGCATTCAACAGGCGAGAGGGTTTGCTCTTGTAAGGGGCCTCTGCTCAAAGCTATCTTCGAGTCTTGCTCCCGAGTGCATTGAGCTTCTCCTTCTTTGGGCAATCCCTCGCTCGATGTGGCCCATCGCAGATAAAGCATCCCGACGACGTGGTAGTTTGTGAGGAAGTCGCCCTCTCCCCCACTTTAGCCTGCGCATCATGCGGCACTTCGGCCTTGCCTCCGCTCTTGGAGGCCTCCATCGACCAGGTTCGACTCTTTCTTGTGGCCTTTCCTTTTGGGTGGAGTAGGGAAGAGGTCACTCGTAGTCGAGATAGGACATGTCATGTGCTGGCGAGTGGCACTTTGTCACAGGGATGCAGCTAGGCGGACGTCGATGTCTGAGCAATATTGATGAAGCCTTCTGTTATGTCGTAGCGGTAGGTAGGCCTTACTGGTAGAGGCATCGCTCTAGGCCGAGGCACTATGTTTAGGGATGCACTAGTAGGGGCACCTTCACAGGCATGTCGGAGACAGGATGAGGCGTGGAGTGTCTAGGCATGGAAGGCGAGGAGTCAGTTTCTAGGCTTACACTTGGCTAGGCAGCACCTTACCTAGGCAATTAGTGGCACTGAGGCCAGGGCCACTTGTGTCTAGGTATGCGGCTTGGCTAGGAGTCATTGTGTCCGACCATTACAATGGCGGAGACCTTTAGCCTGGGCATCAATCATGGCCTGGTAGAATGCATTTGTGTCTGAAATAAGGTAGGCCAGAGTCGCGTGTCGGGGCATGCCTTAGGCAGGGGCACCTTGCTAGATGTCGTAGGCGGCTGAGGCGGGGGTGCGGGTGTGCAGGCGTGCGAATCGGAGTCTCAGGTCCCAGGCATGCCTTTGAAGCCTGGGCACCTTGCTGAGCGTGTCATGGCACTAGTAGAGGGCACCCTTGCTGGGCGCCTTGGGTGGGAACCCTTTGTGTGCAGGGATCTTGTTAGGCGGGGAGAACTGCAGGCGTGTCGTGGCTATTGGCGAGGAATAATGTCTGAGCATGCAAGTGCAGAGATCATAGTTTATAGGCATGCACTAGGCGAGTGGCTGCAGGGCATTTAATGGTACTAGGTCGAGCGGCACTGCTAGGTATCGCGTTAAGTAGGAAGCCCATTTGTAATGCAGGGATCTGGCTAGGCGAGACACCTTTGCTGGGCATGTCATGGAGGCCCCAGGCGGCGGCGTGTCTAGGCAAAGAACAGGGCCAGTCACCGAGGCCCAAGCATTTACTAAGCCCAGGGGCACCTTACTGGGCGTAATCGTAGCCTTGGGGTGCAGGCGCAATGTGCAGGCATGCACTAGGCCGAGTCACCATTTCTAGGCATGCACTTGGCCGAGGGACCTTGGTTACGCTTGTAGAGAGAGGGAGGTTTCCATCACAAACATTGCCAAACCCTAAGGGAATTCATGAGGTGGGGTCATCCAACAATTCGGGAATGGATGAGGTTAAGGCCATAATTACCCTAAGAAGTGGAAAAGAGGTTGATCAGCCTATGCCAAAACCTGTTGAAGAATCCAGGCAGGGAGAAGAATTGCAGTCTGAGCATATTCTCCTATAAGAGGATTCAATGAAATACAGCATACCACTCCCGAACTCCCACGAAGCATAGAGGAAAGAAAAAGCGACTTCAAACAAGCGGGCATTTTAGAGGTCAAGACAAGTGAAGGTTAACATACTTTTATTGGACATAATCAAACAAGTCCACCTTATGCAAAATTTTTAGAAAGATCTTTACCTGATCAAGAAGGATTAGGCATTGAGAAGAAGGCATTTCTCGAACATGTGGAGTGCCATAATCCAGTAAATACGTGAATCTGAACCACTGAATCTCCCACAATTTCGGTCGCTATTGGTGGGAGTGCAGACAAGTCATTACTTGATTTAGGAGCGTGTGAACTGTCTGAGTATTCGGTATACAAGCGGTAGGTTTAGGTGAGCTTAAAAGCACACCAATATCACACTTTCATTGGTAGATAGATATTAAAAATCCCTAAGGGATAGTTGAGGATGTCTTGGTGAAGATAGACAGAGATTCTACTACCCGGTAGATTTTGTGGTGTGACAACTTCGAGCCAATTGCAAAGTGAAGCCGTCGTGTAAGTCATCTTAGGAAGACCGTTTAAACGCGGCCAATCTGATTATAAATTGCGGAATGAATCATACAACCTTTGGTAACATGAGCTTGAGTTGAACATGCTTTCATTTGAACAACAAACATGAGTTGCTAGAAAATCAAAATAAAATTTCTGATGAAGTTGTTTCAATTGATCAGTGTGCAGGAAAACAAAGTACCCAGGAAATGCAAGGAATAATAAGTCAAGGAGATGAAGACAATTTGATCTTGCCATCAACACCACTTGCAGCCAATTCTTTCGATTCAGCAGCCATCCAGCGAGGAACGATTCGACAATTGGCCACCCGACACCTTAAGCGGCCAGACTGCGCATGGGTTGAGAGATCATTCTCCTTGACCCCCTTGAGTAAATTTTGAGAATGTAAGGCCCAGTTCGGTGTTCCATAAGCCAGTGCGAGTTCAATGTTTACTTTGTCTTAAGTTAGTAAATTTTAGTTAATTTGATTATTTTAGAAAATTTTAATTTAGTAGTTTGAATAATTAGTACTTTGTTTATATAGTATAGTATTGTGTATTAAATTTTATTTATAGTTCATATAATAAATGTTATTATAATGACTTTTATTTTATATATTATTAATAATTAATCTGAAAATTTTTGAATTGCAGGTGGAAAATTTGGTATGGGCCAAATTCGCTAACAATAGCGAAAATTGGTGCAGGAGACCCTTCGGCTACCTCACGAAAGTTACATAAGGAGGAGGGAAGGGTGTAACATTCACACTTTCATTTAGCTCCCTGCCTCTGAGTCCAGTGAGCCACGGAGTCCCGAGCCTCTGGCTGCCGGTCCAGTACTTGCCGCGCAGCTTCACACAGGCTTTCCGTACTCGATCCTGCCAGTGCTCTTTCAGGAGTTTGCGCGCCACACAGCTGGCCGCCGGGTTCATTTTGCCTTCTTTGTAGCCTGCATCTGGCCCTTGCACGTGCCGGTCTCGGCCACCGTGAGGCCACGGCCCAGGAGCCAGTGAGCTTCCATTGTCACCGACCTCGACCACGGCGCCGCGAGCTGCGGGTGTTCCACGGTAGGTCTTCTGCGCCCATTTGAGCCACCTGACGCCGTTGAGCCCCTCTTTGCCGGATCGGGCCCGCGCAATGGTTTAGCCATTTTGAGCAACTGCCGTCGGTTGGTCTTCTGCGAGTCTTGTTTGGCTATTCAGGCGATTCGATTCGGCCGGTGAGCCGCGATTCGCCGGCGATTGGTAATCAATGCGTCTTGACTTCAGTTCTATATCTGAGCTTCATTTGCATTTTCAGTGAGTCGAGCCCTATTCCAGTATTTTAGTCACATTTCAGTATGGTTCGTACTCGGGGTGGGTCCAGTAGCCGGTATAAGTGAGATTCGATGCGCGAGAGAGGCCCGACTCGACCCGGCTCCTACCCGGCTCCGATTACCATCACCGGTCCACACGAGCGATCTGGGACCCGGCCTCGGGTTTCGTCATTGTCGGTCTCTGGATGGGACCGGGCCCCATCCACATGCCTCGTAGGAGAGTTAGGGCGAGCCACTCGAGAGACATATCGGGCCCGATGATCATCATCCTCTCATTGCCCATCTCCAGTTACTTGGTTGCCAGAAGCGACTTCATCCTCGGTATCCTTGACCTCGAGGATTAGGAGGCCATTGTTAAGTAGGGAACCGTTTCGGGAATGTCGACCATCTTAGGCCCAGTTCCATCGGGAGTCGTACTCGGCGTCCCGTATTGGCGAGGCCCTAGATCTGGGAGTCCATGAAATTTGTCAGGGGATTGTCGCTGTGCCTTTCATGACTCAGGGTAGTATTCTTGCCGCAGTGGTCTTTGCGAGTTCTACCGCTCGATGACGTCTCGAGATCGAGATAGTCCGCAGGCTCTGATTCTCCATTGATGATCGCCGGCGTGCTGCAGAGATATTTGACGGCAGGCTGCGCATACCCACCGTAGCAATGCGGAGGGTTAGAGCATGGGCCCACGCCTCATAAGAGTAGTGCAGAGAACGCGGCGAGACACCGCTGGATGGTGTTTTGGGGAGAGCGGCTCCGCCTCGGATCTTGTTGATCGACCACCTGTTATCTGGTTGTATTCCTGCGACATTATGCGGGAGGGGGCCATCTTGGAGGCTCTTCTTGGATCTCGGAGGGATTTTGGTTCGATCCTCTAATTTGGTGATGACCTCAGTGATGCATTTTTCGAGGAGAAGGTCCATCGGAAGGACCTATTCCTAGCAGAGAGCATTCCGTGCGATCTGAGACTCATACGCCGGGTTCCGAGGCATATGGGATTCAGTAGACCAGGTTGAGATGAGGGTCAGATGCCTACAGTCTTGTCGGTGGAGGCCCAGGTGATGGCTATGTAGGTATCAGCCATCCCGAAATGACGGACCGGAGGAGTCACCGGTCGGGGCGCAGGGACGCCACCGCGGATGGTATCTTTGCCCGGGCTGTGATACGAGAGGAGTCCCGGCTCCCACGGTCTTCCTCCTTCTCCTCCTCCGCTGCTTCACATCGACGGCCATGACGAATCTCGGCCCATCACTGTTCAACCTGTTCGCCGGGTACATTCGTACGGCTCGAGAGAGATCGGCGGGTATGATGGATGCTATCTGCTCGACTGCCATTCTGGCTGCCGGGATCGAGTTGGCCGTTGCTGTCTTGACCGCAGATTATGACCCTTGGGCCTTCCTCATGTTCACGAAGTGGCGAGAGGCCACAGCGATCGCGACCTCTTTGGATGTTTTGGCTGCAGCAGCAACAACTTTAGACCCACCACCTGCAATGGTGAGGTGGTTAGGTTTATTTACATTTTTGTATAGTTATCGGCTTTATCAAATGCTCTTGATTTTGTTTAGGATTTTTGTATTATTAGCAGTAGGCGTGAAATACTTTTGTGTTTAGCTTTATATTCATGTACTTAGCCATTTGGCTATATCAAAGTATTCGATTTATATATACGCTTTGCGTATATCATGTTTAGTGCACCAGCACTATGTTTTAAATGTGTTTTCTTTTCAATTGAACAATTGGTGCTACAAGTGGACAATTGAATTGCTTTAGGTTGGAAAATTGAATCATTATTTGTCACGCATCTTTAGAACAAATTCCGTACTTGAATCAATTTTGGTGGGTTAAAGTTCGGCATGCTCGACTTGAAAATTTACCCGCGATTCACAATTCACACCTTTGCACTCGGATTGTTTCAATAGGTTGTGAATTTGCATATCTCATTTCGCTTTGCAAAGCGCAGGCGCCAGGTATGTTGTGACCTAGGATAGTTTGTGTTACCGTTTGAGGCTTGATGTTGTCTTCGAGGAAAAAGAAAAAGAAAAAGGAAAGAAAAACGGAAAGAAAAAGAAAAAATAAAGTCGTAAAGTTTTGCCTTGAAACCCGAGCACGGTCCGAGGGGTGTATGGCGAAAGCCTTTGAAACCCGATGCCCTATGCCTTAATTGGTTGGGAGTCATCGATTTTGTGTTCGTTACATGGGTGGATAGGTAGAGTCTAACGATTTGTAGGTGCTTGATTTTTGAAGTCATCCGGGTCACGGGTGAAATACTTAGGGTTGAAGGTGGATTGATCCTTTTGGCTTGATGCCTAAAAGCACCATTGGTTGGGGTCATCGGTGGATTGCGGATTCTGTGAGACTTTGGGTGATCGAATTTTAAGCATTGCATCCCTATGATATAGTTGAATAAAGAAAGAAAAGTGTAACTATTACATCTAGGTTGTTCATTGACTTAAGGCGGCTATCGTCTTGAGTTGGGGGAGGGAACAAATTTTACAAATTATTGGCTTAATGCAGTTCTGTAAAGAACCATTAGACTTAGGTGGAAATTGAGTTGAGAATCATGGATCACAGGTGGCCTAGAATTGTTCTTGTATGATTTTGGTTCTTTCATATCGGTTTTCAAATTTGATGTCAATTGTTCAGTTTAAGGTAATGTGTATATGTACATAAACCTTTTTGAATCATAACCTTTTTGAAAATCACCACTTGCATCTCCTTTTTGTTTTGCGTTCTTGGAGATTTATGACGTTTTGGTTGAGGGTGTGATTAGTCTGAAAAGTCTTTATTTTGAATACTATATTAGATGGGTTTTGAGTCTTTGCATTGTCATGTCATTATGCCAATTGGAAGTGTTAGTCGCTAGTATGCCTCATTAGAGTATTTTTGGTTGTTTTGCCGGGTTTTCTTGTGACTTTTGGAGTTCGATCTCGAGACAAATGATGAATCGTGAAGATTGATCGAGTTGACTCATCAATTATACTAGAATCGATAGAAAATTGAAGGCAAAGTGATTGGGAGTGATGCAGTGGAGGACAGGAAGCAATGCAGTGAAGATTAACAAAGCCACGGAAATGTCATTGGAGTTGCATTTACCACAGGATTGCGAAAATTTAAACTAGAGTTGCGAAAATTTTATTTAGGATTCGCGAAAATTCGCAACAACAAGCGAAATTAATAATTTTCGGCTAGACAAGCCATTCATTATCTTATTTATTCTAAGCGAAATTTCACTATTTTATTCTTCGCGAAAGTTCATTAGTATGAAATTCATTAGTAATGAGAGTGCTGAAAAGCATGTGAGTTACTAATTTATTATGCATGGTGATTTTATTCTGCTTGAGAATGTGATCTGTAGGAGTGACTCTTGCTTGTAAATCTTTTAATTAATGCCAACCGACTTTAAATTTGGTGTATTCTTGCTTGTCTAATAAATTTAAGCGAGTGGTAGAACTTGGTATTTTCGTGTATTGAGGAGTGGCTATATAAGCATAATTTGTAACCACTAGCAAAATTTTGGGGAGAAATTGGTAAGTTTTATTTTGTAAATAAAGTCACGTATTTTTAGTTAGGGTTTTAACATAACTTCTCTCCCTCTTTCTCTTCTTTCTTGCTGCTTGCCTGCGAGGATGTGTGTTCAGAGATCTTTAATTTAGTAAACTTCTTTGAAGAGGAAGGAAGGCCCAGGCTTTGAGGGTGGTGCAGAGGCGTATGCGGGTTGTCTTCGTGTGATTAAAAATTTCACAGGTATTGTATTTATGGTCACTTATCTTACCAGGTGGGGTTGAATAACGTTGAATGTTATTGATTTGTGGAAATCTTCTCAAAAATGCTTTTGGATAAGTGCATCTTAAAAATGAATGTCTTGTGTAGTTCTTTAGATGGTCTTTCTGGCCTGCGAAATGATATTTATATGTTAAGGTTTACCAATTAGGGTTGAATAGCATTTAATGTTATTGATTTGGCCGAAATCACTATAAATGCTTTAGGATCTGATGCATCTTAATCTTAGATGTCTTGTGATTACTAGATGGTCTTTACTGGCCTCTAAAATAATACTTAAATGTTAGGGTTTCAAGCGAAAAAGGCGAATAATCATCTTCTGTGTTAGCTGAATAAAAGGTTGTTTTAGGGTTAGGTTTGCTAGTTAAGCAATGGAGTAGGTTATGTGGACTATATGTTCTTGTCATAGCAGCGAGGATAAAACCCAGGGACGCTTGTTCTTACTGGCTAGAGTTAGTGAGCGCAAATCTTCAAAGTTAACCTTTTCAGCCGTTTCGGTTTCACAGTTTCACCGATTTTGGCTTCATTCACCTTGTTTTAAGCAAATCCAAGTCAAAATAGAAAGCGCTGCGGCCGATGCGGCTTTGTCTGATCGTTTTTAGGATGGCAAATAAGTGTTAGAAGCCTGAAATATTTATCTTGCGGTAAACGACTACGAGTAGTAAGAGAAACTTAGGTGTATATAAATTTTGTTGATTTTAGGCTGGCGGCTCTTTGTGCGCGAATGGAGTGTGACACTAGGCATGCGCTAAGCGAGGAACCTTTTAGGCATGTCGTAACATATCGTAATAAATGTCGTGGCACTAGTAGCTCACTGCTAGGCATCGGTAGGCGCGGGTAATGCAGGCGTGCGTTAGGCGGGTCGCCAGGTGTCTGGCATGTAGGCGGGCCTTTGTGCCTAGGCATTCACTGGGGCGGAGGCAACCGCTCTGGGCGTCGTGCGGGGCCAGAGGCGGCTGTCTGAGATCTTATTTAGTGAGGGCGCTGGCACAGGCATGTCATCAGTGGGCCGCTGGGTATGGGTGGTCGATGCAGTAGGCGGAGTCAGGTGTCTAGGCATGTCATCTTGAAGTGAGACACCTTGACTGGAGCATGTCATTACGGGTAGGCCCAGGAGCCGCGGATTTTTAAGAGCGAGAGACGAGGAAGTAGAGTCGTAGTGTCTTTGGCGTGTCTTGGGTCGATGCGCATTACCTCGGCATGTATTGGCATTAAGGCGGGGCCTCGGGTGTCCTAGGCATGTGCTAGGCGGGGTCACGGGTGAAAGTCGTGCACCTTGCTGGGCGTGTCATTGCACTTGGGCGGGCAGGTGCAGGCGTCTTGACTGGCCCAGGAGGCGGCTGCAGAACTGTCGTGGGATGGCGGGAGCGCTGCTTGCAGGCGTCGCACTGGTGAGGGGCGCTCTGCTGGAGCGTGTCGCCGAGTGGGTCTGGAGTGTCTGGCGTGAGCCCATCTGAGTCAGGTGTCCAGGGCGTATCTTGGCGAGGCGGCGCTGCACCCAGAATGTGTGGCGCTGGGGTGAGACAGCGTGTCTGGGCATGCTTGGGCCCGGTGGTCGCGGGTGTTTAGGCATCTTGTTAGGCGAGAGGCACCTTGCCTAGGTATTTCATGGCACCCGGGCCGGGGCACCTTGTGGAGCGTGTCATGGGCTGAGGCGAGCGCAGAGTGTTGAGGAACTGCCATTGTAGTTCGAGTCAGGTATGCAGGCATGAACCCAAGGTGAGGCACATTGCTGGGTATGTTATGGAACTAAGTAGAGATCAGTGTCACAGCATGCGATAGGCCAGAGATCTCAGGTGTCTGGGCATGCCCAAGTGTGGGAGCACCTTATTAGACGTAATCATGGCCTTGGGCGGGTGCCCTTGTAGTGTCTGGTCGTGCTAGGTCGGTCGTGGGTGTATGGGCTGCTTGTTGGGATTTGAGGGCCCCGGTAATGCAGGCATCTGTTAGATGAGACAACGCCAGCCGGGCATGCTGGGTAGGCTCCAGTGTCTGGGCATGATCTTGGCGGGGCACCTTCAGGGGCATTTCATGGCATTAGACGAGAGGCATGTTGGCGGCCCAGGCGGGGCGCGTCTCTGGCGTCTTGTTGAGTAGAATCGCCAAATGTCTGCAGGCATGCGCTAGTAGGAACGCCTGCTTTTCAGGCATGTCGTGCTTGCCCTAGCCAGCTCACTTCTTGGGCGTCGGTAGGCGGCTTAGTGTCTGGGCATGGACTAGGCGAGTCGCCCCAGGTGTGCAAAAGAATCTTGTTGGCGGGGAGCTTTCTTTCAGGTGTGAAGCCAGAGGGCGTGCTGTGTGAGCGTGGCGTTGGGGCGAGTCGGCGGGTGTTTGGGCGTGCAATGGGTGGAATCACTTGGGTGTCTGGGCATGCCACTAGATTTGGTCGTATGTTGGGCGTGTCGTAGCTTGGTGGGACCTTTGTGTCTAGTTATGCATGGTAGATTCAGTGTATGGGCGTCTTTGTTAGTGGGAACCTTGCCTGGGCGTGTCCTTGGCCCAGCAGGCCAACTCCTTGCTGGGCATCGGGCAGGGCCGCGGAGTGTCTGGGCATGCGAGAAGGCCAAGTCGTATTCTGGGCATCTTGTTGGAGTCAGACGGTTTGTCTTTCTTAGGCATGCACTGTAGGCCAGGCGCTGCTGGGCATGTCATGTCTTGAGGCGGGGATCACCGGGTGTCTGGGCATGAACTATGCGAGAGATCATGGAGTGTCACAGGCATGTCTTGTAGAAAGCGTCTTGTCACGGGAGCATCTGTAAACACACGAACATTGGGAATTTAGCCTGGTATTGAAGAATTGGATTAGGAGTGAGACCTTGAATCATGTGAAAACTCCTTTTTGGACCTCATTTGGGCACTGGAAGGCAAAAAACGTGGTCAGACTTGGACAAGCGCTTGATGTGGGGCTAAGTATTTATTTTAGAAAGTTCTTTGTATTTTAGAAAGTTCTTTGTTATCAGAAAGTTTCTTTATTTATTTTAGAAAGTTTCTTTGTTGTTTTTAGGAAGATTTGTATTTATTTTAGGTTTTAACTTTAGGAGTTCTTTTTGTAATTTAGAAAGTTTAACTGCAGTTAAAGTAAGAATTCTTTTTGATTTAGAAAGTATGGGGTATATATCTGCCTACCCAATGTAGTCTTTTGAAAATCGATTCGAGTTTAATAATATTTTTCGGATTTGCTTTTAAGAGTTATAACGTTACTCTTGCTCTATGGTGGATTCGGCAGGGACGGAGTTCGTGGCTTACTCATACTGCAGGTGGCAGGATTCCTTGGTGGCCCGAGTCTTTGTCAGGCTTATCGATGGCCAGTCAGTAGTTGATTGTAGCATTGACTCAATCTGTTATCTTGTGTGGATCTTTTCGTGCTTAGGTAAAGTAAGCTAACTGCATCTGGCTACTGCTGCCATCATAGTCCTCATATTTTACTCTAAAATTTCCATAACGAATTTTCGACCTCTGGCCCACAGCTTTGAATCTTTGTTCGTCTGCAAAAACATATCAATACCCTTTTATATATCTATAAATTCGCATTTCTTAGCTTGAAAATACAAATTCAGTGCTTAACTATTTTGACTGATTCTTTGAGCCCATATTTTGACTTACCTAAACACGGATCATCCATCACGATTACAACCTTGCATCAAAGTGGTATCAGGCTCGTAAAGTTGATGGTGATCATAAAGCTAAACTGATTGTGTGGCGATCTTTGAAACGAGATCTCTGGAATACGGTTTGAGTCGTTCACTAGCCAAGGAGGAAAATATGATTTTATGAAAAACTTTTGCGGCTAGTCCCGACTTGAGCGTTTCTTGGGGCACAAGAAAGCTAAAGGTAATAACTAATGCGAGACTATGATTATCATGGGAGGTATGATTGCTACTACGAGGAATGAAGATTACTATAAGAGGCATGGTAGCTTTATGATGAAGGCTTTAGATTCAATCCAAATTTAACATTCAGTCGATGGAAGGATGGATCTGATGAATTTTTGGTTGGCAATATCAGTGGAGCATGTCTTTGAGTATGATTCCACAGAGCGTGAAAAAGTGAGTTGGTGTTTCTGAATGTGAAATCTTACATTTGGTGGAAAAACGTGAAGAGAGACAACGTGAAAGAGATGGTAAAAGAAGATTCAAACTTGGGAAAGATGAAGAAAAAGCTAAAAGTACCTTCCTTTAACTCATAGGAACATACGCCAGGTCGGAAGCTTTAAGCGGCTTGAGATTTGAGTGTGGAGGGTATTAATTTAAGTTGTAAACTTGATTATCAGGAGACTTACTTGGCCCAGAAATATGCATAGCCCACCACTACATTCTTTGGTTTGAGATACGGTATTGCTAGAGTTATTTTTTCTGGCCAAGTATAATAGTCTTGAATGTGATAAAACTTGCTTTGAAGGTTGGGACTAAAAAAAAGTATGGAAACTCTACTACAACTAAGGTGTGGCTAATGAAGGGTTTTGTTGAGGAGGTTACAGTGCGGAATCACAGTGATGCGAAAACTACGCTCAAGTAAAGAGTGAAACCCTGTGAGGTGTTGGCTTAAGTCGAGACGTGTTTTAAGTCACGAGGTTGGGGCGTATTGATTACGAGATGTCACTGCTTAAGCGTTTTGCATAATTGAGGAAGATGAAGCGAGGAAGAAGATGTTGAACAAGTGATCGAATCTAACAGTATCGAGAAGGCGATGAGAATAAATCACTGCTGTCAAAATCTAAGTTGGATGTTGAAGAAGTAGTCGAATCTAACCATATCCAAGAAGATGAGGAGAAGAGTTCACTACCGTTAAATTTTGATTTAGAAATCAAAGATGTTTCAGATGCGACGACTTTGGTTGTTGAAGAAGCCCAGAAAGTGAAAGATTCGCTAGAAGCAAATCGATTATAGAATTTGTTGATGTAATGCACGAAGAAATACACTTAGGTTTTTTCCACTATGAGGGTATTGACGTCAGGCTAGTATAAATGCAGGGTTGGATTTTTCCTAATAAGCTAGCCTCTATGAAGAGTACTGAGAAGCGTAGAAGTTTAAAAGCACTTAAAAGTTGATGATTTTCTTGACAAAGGGCTTGTTGAGAGTGAAAGTTCCTATGGTTCACCTTTATGTTTGGGCATGAAAAAGATGGATCTTGGGTATGTGTTTTGATTGCCAAGCTTTGGCAACATTTTATTGTGAAGCAAAGATCGACAAAGGAAGCGAAAAGTAGAGCAAATATGAAAACGAAGCATATGAAGGTTATCATTTATTTGGTATTTGATCGGGAGGATGGATTCGATTACGCATGATAAAAGAGAGGTGTTTCTTATCAAAAAAAAAAAAAAAAAAAAAGAGGTGTTCAAGTTGTGCTTTTCAAGAATAGATGGTTCCTTAAAGATTATTAAGAAGATCGTAAGAATGCTTCAAGTTAAATTGTCAGGTATTTATGATATCTTTGCACTACGTTTCAGGTTAAGTTGAGGCACTTATCGTAGGTGAAGACTTGAGGATGATGCTTTTTACAATATAGGGGTTTGATCACGGGAGCATGCGTAAACCTATAAGCATTGGGAATTTAGCCTATTATTGAAGAATTGGATTGGGAGTGAGGCCAGCATTGGATCAGCATGTGCTCTTTTTGGATATCATTTAGACGGAAGTGAAAAACGTGGTCGAGGCTTGAATGAGCACACTAGTGATTCTACTTAATATTTCTTTAGAAAGTTTCTTTTGTTATTTTAGAAAGTTTCTTTATTTATCTTTAGAAAGTTCTTTATTTATTTTAAGTTCTTTGTTATTTTAGGAAGATTTGCTTTATTTATTTTAGAAAGTTTTCTTGGAGTTCTTTTATAATTTAAGTTTAACTCTGGTAAGTGAGATTCTTTTGATTTGAAAGTATGTTTGCATATACCACCCACCCCAATGTAGTCTTTTGTCGATTCAAGGTTTAATAATATTTTAAGTTCTACTTGAAGTTCTCTCTTGATACCTTATCTCTTGGTGGATTACTTGGGACAGTTAGTGACCTGTCACAGGTGGATTCCTTGGTGTAAATCTTTCAATGGCTTATCAAATCAACTTAGTCATAGTTGATTAATGGCGCCTTGACTCATCATTTGTCTATCTTGTGTGGATCTTTTGATAACTTAGAGTAAATGCTACTCTTGTCTGGCCCCTCTCTTCTCTCATGTCTATTCTACAAAATTTATGTGAATTTACCAGCCTCATTATTTTTCAGTCTTGTCCGAAATGCTGCCAAAACCTTCAAATGCCCCTTTTCACCATACCATAAATTAGCTCTTAACGAAAATCTCTGGAATTCGTCATACTTTTATTTGACCCGAGAAAACTACTGAGCCCATGTACGACACCTAAACCGGATCGTCATCACGGTCCGGCAACGCATACGCATCTTGCCTAGAAATGACATGGCACTAGTAGGGCATGTAGATGTCTACAGGCGTACTGTGATTAATCAGTGATGTCTGGCGTGCGACTTGGCCAGGCGCCCTGCTGGGTGCGTGACCAGGCGAGGGCACCTTGCTGGGCATGTGTGGACCTAGGCCGAAGCACCATGTCGAGGCTGCCAAGGCAGATGTAGTGTCCAGGCATGAACTAAAGCGCGGCTAGCCAAGTCGCGTGTCTAGGCATGCAATGGCCAGAGTCAGGTGTCTAGGCATGCATAGGAGTGAGTCCTGCCACGCCTAGGCATGTCATAACAACAGCAGGGGGCAGGTGTCTAGTTATGCACTTAGTGGGTCGTGAGTGTATGGTATACGCTGAGGTGAGACCAGCAGTGCTGGGCGCCTTGGTCGTGCCACGAATGGGATGATTCGAATCAACAAAATTTAATCATGGATTAAATACTGCTAGCAGTAGTCAAACTCTTTGCGGAGTATGGGCGGTTAGAGATTGAGACACAGGGGATGGGTTTTAAATCCTACGAATGGTTGTCGGTGTTTGAGAAAGCGGTGAGGCTTTTTGTTTGGATTTGTGGATTTTTTTTTTTTTTTTGGATACGTAAGAATTTATTTCCAAAAAGGGCAAAAGCCCAACAACCAATGACAAAACAAGGGGCCCCAAAGCCCCAAACACCTGCAGGAAACACCTCCCAAAAGGCTTGAAGGGACATCAGCCCGAAACAACGGGGCCTTGATGCTCCCCCAAGCCCGGCGGGACATGCCCTCTGAGATCTGGTACAGCGGGAGGAAGCAGAAAGCCTATCCCCCCCGGAGAGGAAGGGAAGGCCACAACAACAACCCAAATACCATTAACAACAAATGAGACCCCTTTTTCGGGGCGACAAACGGTAACCTAAAGCCAAGCCCGCACCGGGCAAAGGATAGAAAAGACCAATCCACACAACGGGCAAAGGCAAATAAGAGAACAAAAAAACCCACTATATTGAAACCACTTGCCAAACAATGAGCTTCTCTGCCGTGAGAAGCCATCTTCCGGCGCCCAAAACTACCCTTCAGAACTGTTACATTCAACTTGGACAGCGGCAACCAAAATCAACCTTCCACTGTAATGGCGATCGAATCTTAGGTCCCTAAACATGGACAAAGTCAACAATTGCCTCAATTTCTTCAGTGCGTAGGCTGACCGCAGGTAACAAAGGACCCAAAGCGGTCCCAACACCTACTTACAGGACCTGCTCTGAGAGCAGTTGATACCTCTGTGAGTGAATAATCCCGGCACCCAGTCAGAACATTTTCGAACACTCAATCTTGGCGATTACTGAACGGCCGATCAACGAAGCTCTAATGTATATATCTTCTGTGGGAGCCCGGTACTACGACACGGATAAATTCAAATTCAACGAGACCATTGACCCTATCGTGCAACGTCGGTTACAGTCTTCGACACGGATTTGTAGTTTTGTTAAAAGCAGTGGAGGTTGTTTGTTCGCTTCTTGTAATGGCTTAAAGTGAAGTGTGAAGTAGGTAGCATGAAGGCTTGGGTGTGGCATAACATGGGGCTATTAAGGTGTCCTCGGGTTATTTCACCGCATTAGAGCAAAATAACATATAGTCCAGCACAGCCGGATATTTGTTTAACTATAAAACCTAACTCTAGAACCACTCCTATTTGAGTCCAACCAAGTATTATGCATTCAAAGTCCCATTCAGTTTAAAACCTAAGCATTTAACCTCATTTCAATGAGCGTAAATGACATCTAAAGGATATGGTCATCCCAATATCATTTAAAGCAAGAACGGCCTGCAGTGGCAAAAACCAGCTTGGCAACCCTCATCTTAATTTATGAGGAAACGCCAGCATCCACTTGAGTTGTCGTCACAAGGGTGTTTATGACAGAAAATGAAAGAAAGAGGAGAGAGAAGAGAGCAAATGAAACCACAAATGAAAACTGTAGAGCGTATTAATGAAAGCTTAGCAGGGTTACAAAGTTGTAGAGAACTATATGAAGTCACACGCTGAGAGTCAATATCTGAGTGCCTAAAATGTGAAATTACATAAGGGACAAAATGGTATGTCAAAGCGCGTGGTCGTTTGGCATCAAATTCCAAAAACAGGGGTTGAGATTTTGCTATGCGAAATTTAAGCTAGCATAAGCGAAAATTTCGCTATGCTAACAAAGAAATTTGGCTAACCTAAGCGAAATTCGCGAGATAGCGAGGAATTAAATTTCGCTAGGAGCGATAATTCAGCTCACTGCGTGATACATAGCTAGCGAAATTTTTTGTGAGATAAGCGAAATTGGGTATTTACATTAGGCACGGTGAATTTATTTAGATAAGCGAGAAATTTTCTTAGCTGGCAAATTTTTCGCATAATTTATTGGGATTGAGTATCGCTATGATTGCGAAATTTTGCAATCGTGTGAAATTTTCGAAATAAATAGCGAAAATCCACTGCTTTCTTGTTTTCAACTCTTGCATCATCACTGCGACTTCTTTCTTCATCCCTTCACATTTCTTCACTCTTTGATGGATTTGAAAACAACGTAGATATCAGCGTGTAGCGTATCTTGACATGAAACTTGAACCTGGTAAGGTGAGGCAAAACGTGAAATTACCAAAAGCAAACTCGGAATGGATTTAGTGAAACTTAAGTGGGCCTGTAGCGTCAATTGGAGCATTGATATGATTAGTGCGCAAAAGCCGCTGGCTTTATACTTGAATAGAGTACCGAAATAGCAGCTTTAGGCGCTAATCGCACCCAAACGCGTTGCTAGTCCCTTAGCAATGCTAAAGCAAAAAGGGCCATGTATCGCAGTGCTTTCCACCAAAAAAAGCTGTAGTTGAAAAAGTGTAATATGCAGTGTGATTTACCTTTAAAATGAACAATTTACACCCTGTTCGAAAACGACATGAGAGAAGCAAAAACCATATGGAAACGAGTTTTAAGGTCTACACGTGGATCAAGGAAATCTAACAGATTTACAAAAAATCTAATTGTTCAGCGGTAACGATTTGAGCGATAAATTGCAAAAATTATTTCCTCCACCCTACCTAGCTCTCATATGGTCTTAAGCTGTGACCAACACAAATAGGGCTTACAACGCTCTTATTTCTTTATTTAAGCTACGTTGTAGGGTGCAATGCCAAAAACTGGCTTGGCGAAGTCGGGTGTATCGAGGGTCTAGGTGACTCTGACCAATTAAGGTTTAGGGCATCGAGCCGGGATCCTTGACCACAAACTCTGTGAGCTTCACCGGATGATTTAGAGTGCTTTTCTGGCTATGGCCCAAACTCTGCTCATTCACCGAGTGTAACGAACCCAAGTCGATGACTCCTAACCAATTAAGGCATAGGGCATCGGGCTTTAAGGGCTTTCGCCATATACCCCTCGGACCGTGTTCGGGTTTCAAGGCAAAGCGTCACGGCTTTTATTCTTCTTTTTCTTTTTTCTTTTTATTTTCCTTTTTGGAAGACTTCATTAGTCTTCATACATGAGTAACAAGAACCTATTATGGGTCGTCAACGGTGTAGTAAGCTTTTGCAAGGTGAGAGAAAAGTTTACATAATTCCCCAGCCTAATGATACAATCTAGTATGCAGTAATGTGCATTAGCCAAAGGGAAATATTCCAAGTTAAAATACGCTAAATCTCAATTGACAAAAACTAAATCATACATGAAGTATTCTAACATGCAAGTAACAAGCAGGAGTTTCAAGTATTTTCAGTAAAAGCAAGAAAGAAAGAAGAAGAAGAAGAAAGAAGAAAGAAGAAAGAAGAAGAAGAAGAAGAAGAAGAAGAAGAAGAAGGAAGGAAGGAAGGAGGAGATACACATTGGAAACACAAAAGTGATTTGCAAAGTTAAAGAAAAATGAAGTTGGCCACTACAGGATCTGTATAACCAGTAAAACTGAATTCCAAATATATGAAAATTACTTCTAACTGGCTTAGCATGGAGTGCAAAAACTAATGGATGGGACATCTTGCTCTGGCTTGTGATGGCTGGAGAAAGGGCATTTCCATTTGTTGGTATTCTTCTTATTTGTCAACAAAAAAAAAAGAAATCAAATGCAGGCTTCAGTTGCTACCACAAATTTTAACAAAAGGAAATTTAATTGAAACTAAACAATGAGATCAGTGGCTTACGGAACGGCGATGTAGCTATTCCCTTAGATCAATATTAATTTGGCAGGACTCGAGGAGGAGTCGGCGGGAGAATTTCCTCCACGACAGTCTGGCGCACAACATAGAACTTCACCCTTTGTCCATTGACTTTGATCACCTATCGTCCATTTGGATTGAGTAGGTCAGCTGAACCATTGGGGTATGCCGGCTCATGATGAATGGACAGATCCGTAGCGACTTGAGCTTGCGGAAATAGATGGAGTTTAGGTCACACGGGAGGGACTTGGTCCCCCTCGTGAAATTCTTCCAGTTATCATTTGATCATTACCATTTTTTTATCTTTCCTTTTGCAATTTTTAGATTCAGTAGGCATCGTTCGTGTTTCTTCTAACTCATTGAGATCGAGGAATCTCTTGACTCTGGCCTTGCTTAGATCCATGTTCGACTTTTGATTGCCAGTCATGCCTTATATTCGATCTCCTTTGGAGCGTGACATACTTTACCATAGACCAACCCAGTAAGGGACATTCGAGTTGTCTTGAAAGGTACATTTGTAGGCGCATGGCGAATCGCGGTTTGATGGACCGGAGTCTTTAATTGCTATTTACCTTCATTAGAATGGTCTTAATCTCTACGTTAGCGAGTTCAGCCCGACCACTTGTTTGAGGATGGTAAGGGTGGCCACTCGTGTTTCACACCATATTTAGCCATGAGGTTTTCAAAGGTTTATTGCGCCAAATGTGAACCTCCGCCGCTAATAATAGCTTTTGGCACCGAACTAGAAAGATGTTTTGCTTTCAAGAATTTGAGTACCGCCCACAATGGTCGTGGTTTCTGAGGGGATTGCTTCAACCCACATGGACATAGTCCCTCCCACCAAAATGTATGTATGACCATAAGATGTGGGAAAGGTCCCGTGAGGTGATGCCCCCGAGAGCATCGAGATGGCTCGACTACTAAAATTGGGTTCGGGGCATCATGATGGGCGAGACAACTTCAGGGTCTTTGGCATCTATCCTTTTTCGGCACATTTGGTGTGCTTCCTTAAGAGGCGAATTAGAAAGCCAGGGGCTGGCAGCGCCCGTTGTTGTTTTCTTGACGAGTGACCACCACCAGGCTCGTGGCGATGGCTTAGAATCCCACATTTGTTCTTATATTGTGCATTCGCGATTATCGGTCATGCAGTATTTGAACAAGAATGGCTCTTCCGATAATAGGAGTGGATCTTATAAAGCCACTTCATATCCACATTCTTTCAATCGTAGGATTTCGCTGTGGCGGAAGTTAACAATGTGAGCATCTGGGAGCTTTCCGGGCATTAGAGTTCTTCGGGAAATTCATTATTGATGGGTGGGCTATGTGCCATGGTGATCTGCGAGTTGGGGCGAAACGATGGATGATCAGTTTAGGTAAGTCAAAATGGGTTTGGGAGTAGTTTTTCTTGGGTCAAAATAGGTTATGGACAATTTTAGAGATTTTAAGTTAAGAAAGGTGAATTTATGGTATATAAAGAAGGAAAATGGGTATTTTAGGAAGGTTTTGGTAGTATGGAACCATGAAGATTTGGAAAGTTTTGGGTTGAGTTGAAAATTTGGTTATGGAAATTTTAGAAAACATATGAGATAATTGAGGAAGTAGGAGTTTGCACAGTAGTTACTTCTTTGGAGTTCTTGAAAAGATCCACAAGATAGACGATGGAGTGAAGGCGCCCTTATTCCAATATGGACGGGTTGATTGATAAAAGCGAACAGACTTAGCCACGAATCCTTTAAATTGTATGAGAAGCGACTAGTCGGGAATCCACCCGAGATAAGAGGAACGAGAGCTGCCCAAAGAAATACGAAAATATTATTAAAGCAGACGATTGTCGAATGCATTATGGATGTATATATAGCCCGCCATTACTTTAAATCGAAAAAAACCTACTTTAGCTGAAGAAAACTTTCCAAATTCTGAAGAAAGCGCCTACTTTAGCAGGAAGAAATTACTACAAAATTCACAACCATTTCTGAAAAACTTTCTAAAATAAGCAAGCAAATCTTCATAAAATAATAAGTAGCTTTTCTAAAATAAATAAAGCAAATCTTCGTAAAATAAATAAATGAAACTACAAAATTAATATAGCGCTCCACGTAGGGTTTGTGAGTCGACCACGTTTTCTTAAGAGCTGAATGAGGTCAAAAGGAGTTTTAATGTATTGATCTGTCTTGGCATAAGTCAATTCTTGATAATTAGAATGAATTACGATGTTTGGTGTGTTTATAGATCTTTCACTTGCGTCAGCGCATAGTTGGGAAAAAGACTTGTCGCCAGTCTTACGTATGATAAGACCTCAAATCCTTAACCTTGAATGTAGGAAAGATATTGGAGTCCAACAGGACAATTTAACATGGCATTCTTTATGATCTTTCTGTAACTCTTGGAGGGAACCATCTATTCTTATTGCCTGACTTGGAACACCTCTCTTTTATCATGTGTACTTAGAATCCATCCTCTGGATCAAATACAGTAGATTGATAACCTTCGTATCTTTATGCTTTTCGTATTGTTCCATCTTTCTTAACTGTTGAATACTACAACATAATGAATAAAAATATTTGTTGAAAGCTTGAGTAAAACACATACTCAGATCCATCTTTTTCTTACTGACATAGTGGGAACCACATAGGAACTCACTCTCTTGAACAAGCCCTTTGTCAGAAAATCATCGACTTGTGTTTAAACTCAAGAAAGTTCATGCTCCTTAGAGGCTCTTCGCAGAGGCTAAGCTTATTAGGAAAAACTATTTGGTATGAGAGTGCATTTGATGTTGAATACCCACCATGGGTAAGCGAGTGGTATTTCTTTAGGCATTACTTCAATAAATTCTATAATTGATTTTGCTTCTTGTAGGGAATTTTTTTCACTTTCGGTTTCTTCAACAACCAAAGTAAAAATCGCATCGAAACATCTTTCATTTAAATCAAAATTTGGCTTGATGGTAGACTCTTCTCCTCATCTTCTTGGATAGTTAGATTCGTTACTTCTTGACATCTGACTTAGATTTTTGGCAATGATGATTTATTCTCATCGTCTTCTTGGACATGGTTAGATTCGATCACTTGTTCAGCATCTTCTTCCTTGGCTTCATCTTCTCTCGATTAAAAATGACGGCTTTTTGGTTAGGACATTCAGAATCCGTATGCTGACCCTTGGCACTTAAAACACGTCTTTGACTTGAAGCCAATTCTTGTTAAGCCAAGCTCTTTGCCAGTGGGGGGTAGTTTTTCGTACCCTTAGGATTCCAAAAATTGGAACCCTAAACAAACCCTTCATTAGCCACACTCTTAGTTGTAGTAGAGTTTATACTTTTTTCCAACCTTGAAGCAAGTTTAAATGGCGTGCCAAGTATTATGGTTATAAAAAAATAAGCTACAGCAAATCACAGGATCTCAAACCCGACAGCAATGTAGTGGTGGGCTATGCATATTTCCTCGGCCTCTATGAGTCTCCTTTGATAATCAAGTTTGCTTAATAGAATACTCCTCCGCTCAAATCGTTGCTTAAAATTAAGATTTTGAGGTAGATGTCTTAGTAATGATTAAAGGGAAGGTACTTCCTTTTGATTCTTCTTGGCATCTTTCCCCCGAGTTTGAATCTTCTTTTACCGTCTCTTCACGTTGTCTCTTCATGTTTTCCACCAAATAGAAGTTCTTTTTATCTTTTAGCAGCCACAGCTTGACTTTGCGTTCGGTATCACTGAGCGCGTTCGACGGTATTAAAGCGTCAGTCATCGCATGCATTCTTCCTTAGTGCGGAATGCTGAGCTTTGGATTGAATACGGAACTTTCATCTTCGTTTCTCGTAGTAATCATCGACCAGCGATTATCGATCTTCATACCTTCCTCCCGCAATCATATTCTCTTGAATCTTTTGTCTTTTGGAAGCTACTTGCGCCTCAAGTAATTTCGAACTTGGCTAGGCGACACAGTTCCTAGTCAGCTCATCACCTTCACCTTCCATGAAGGTCTTTGTCCTTAATCGGATCATCGGTGATAGTAAATACTGCTTTTTGTAAGCCAGCTGACAATGGGAGTGGTCGGCCGTCACGTTTTGCAATGAAGTTAGGGAACCATGAACCATGATTAGGACTCTTGTCTCGGAACCAAGAATACTCTTTAGCTTATGATCGGCCCATCAATCCTTGAGCTGATACCACTTTGATCTGAGTTGGGGCCAAGTGATGGATGATCGGAAGTTTAGGTAGAGTCAAAATATGGGTTTGGGGTAGTTTTCTTGGTCAAAATAGGTTATGGACAATTTTAGAGATTTTAAGTTCAAGAAAGGTGAATTTATGGTATATAAGGAAAAATGGGTATTTAGGAAGGTTTTGGTAGTATGGAGCAAGATTTGGAAGTTGGGTTGAGGTTGAAAATTTGGTTATGGAAATTTTTAGAGAGAAAATATGAGATGGTGAGAGAGTAGAGTTTCGAGTAGTTGCTAGGTTGAAAAGATCCACACAAGATAGACGATGAGTGAAGAAGTTGTATGTCCAGTATGGACGGGTTGATTGATAAAGCGGACAAAGGCTCCAGCCATGAGGAATCCACCTAGGTATGAGAAGCCACGAACTCGTCACGAGGAATCGCAAGAGATAAGAAAACGAAGGCTCTTAAAAGAAATACGAAAATATTAGTAAGCTTGGTGATTATTGAAAAACTACATTATGGATGTATATATAGTATAAATACTTCCCAATCAGTGAACCTACTTGTGGAAAAACTTTACGAAATTACAAGAAAACCTTACTTTAACTAGGAAAGAAATTTTCTGAATTCTGGCATTTCACCAAAAAGAAAAACTTTCTAAAATAAACAATAAATCTTACCAAATAAATACATGGCTTTACAAATAATAAAGCAAATCTTAGTAAATCAATATAAACTTCTAAAAATTAATATGGCTATTTCGCGTCGGGGTTTGTCGAGTCGACGCGTTTTTACTTAGGCGAATGAGGTCAAGGAGTTTTCACGTGTATTCAATCTGTCTTGGCGCCGTCGGTCTTGTGTTAAATTTGGTCCGATGTTTGGTGTTTATAGATGTCACGCATCACATGGGCTATCGTTAACCTTGAAAGATGATCTGCCACAACATTCTCTACCACTTCTTGTCTTTAATTTGCAAGTTTGAACTCCACGAAGTGAAGAACCCATCGGATTAGCCTTGCTTTATGGCATTTTCTTGGTCAAGAGATATTTAATGAGGAATAGTGTAAAAATATGACTATATCGGACAGGCCAAGTATGCACGAAACTTGTCTAGGCGTGGGCTACGCGACAATTCCTTCTCTATGGTAGTATAATTCCTTTGTCTTCGTTTAAGGTTTCAACTTCCGTAATAGACTACATGAGGTTTTCATCCTCTCTTTAGTAAGTCTTTGCACGAATGTGAATCCTTGCATCACACATTACCTCAAAAAAGGCAGTTTACTTGATTAGGTGCTCGTACTGTGGTGTAGTAAGTCAAATGTGACTTCGAGGCTCTTGAAGCTCTCCTGTCATTCTTTCTCCCCGAAAAATATAGCATCTTTCCGGGAGCTTGTAGAGGGTTTAGAAATCTTCGAGAGTCTTTGATAGATCTTACGTGAAGCACATGAAGCCCAGAATTGCCCTAGCGTTTTTTACATTTGTTGGAGATGGCGACTTGGAGATCGGTTAAATTTTGCTTTAATAAACACATTCCCCTATGGAAATAATGTGCCCGATCTGGTCGGCCCAGTTAACCATAAAATGGCCTTACTCCCGATTGAGCGGCAGGGTTCTTCTCTAGTACCTCTCAGGATGGCCTCCCGAGTTAGCGGACATTCTTCAAAATTACTCCATATACGGTGATATCATCGTATGCTTCCATGATGCGCTCCACCATATTGATAAACATACTAAACATACATCTACGAAAAAGTGGAATTTGGGCGTTCTGAGACCAAAAGAGCATTCTCTGTAAGCATACGTACTTAAATGGACAAGTAAAGGTAGTCTTTCTGATTCTGCAGTGCGATCTCTGTTGAAAATACCCAGGAATAGCCATCGAAAAGCAATAGAATGGGTGTCAGGAAACCTCTCAAGGGTGATCGATGAATGGCATGAGAGTGATCTGCTCTTCATTTACCTCATTGAGCCTCTTATAATCTATGCACACTCTCAACCGAGTAGTGAGTCGGGTGAAATGATTCTTGTGAAAGCACCGTTTATGAGTTGTCACTCGACTTCTTAGAGCACCACAGGTTGGGCTCACCAGTGCTATCAGTAGGTAAATGATACCGGCTTGGAGGCGATTTCGGGACCTCGATACTAGCTACTTCATGCGGTGGGGTTCAACCTCGTGGTACGTCTAACCCGACCTTAGACTCCTCTTCTAGGTAAATGTGATGGGTGCAGTTATTTGGGTTTATCTTGCTTAATCGAAATTTCCACCCAAATGCTTGCTTGTTCGCTTGAGAAGGTGCGGCGGGTTATGCTCTTGTGAAGTAGTCAACAGTGATGAAATCACAACTGGACATTGCCTATTTTCTTCCAGAAATGCATACTTCAACTCAACTGGGAGGGGTTTGAGCTCTATGTTGAGGTTCCCTTGGTTCGTCACTAGTTAGTAGAGATAGGATTTCTATTTTTCTCCTCCAGTACCCCTATACTAAGCTCATGCATTGAGGTTCCTGTTGTTCTCCAAGGCACTCAGATAACTCCGGGGTTAATACATCTTGCACTTCTTTGCTCATTAGCACATTGGAATTGCGTATGTCTGAGCTTCTTGCGGTCGTCTTATATACGGAAGGTGCATATGCCTTTTACTTTCGAATGAAAGATATTGAGTTAGGTCGTATTCCCAAATGTGAGTTATGGCCTCATTGGCAATTTATTATGGCGTTAGTAGCCGAATGGCCTCCGATATGATGGGCACGTGATTGGCTCCAGCGCCATAGGCTCTGTGTCGAAATCTGATAAGTCAGGGTAGTAGAATCACGTCACTTGGCGTACTTACATCTCGATGGTTCCCTTTGATATTTTAATGAACTATCGGCTAGTGGCAGTGTGATGGGCGTGGGTTTAAGTTCACCAAACAGTTAGCATCCATGAATCTGTGAAAGGTTCACAGCTCCCAATCCCAATAATTGCTTTCTCTACTTAATACCTCCAATAATGCATGAGATTGTAGGACACCGGTCTTTATATTATTTCCTTTAGATGCTTACTTATTTCAAATGTGTATTCCCAGCTTCTTTCGGTCGAAAAGGCGCTTTTTGTTTACATTGAACCTCACTCTGCATAAGTCCTTAAAAGCAGCATGGGTGGGGACTTGTTTGATACGTAATGTCAAGGAGGGGAATGTTAACTTTTACTTGTCGTAAAACCTCTAGCATTTCTGTTTAGTTAGCAGATTTTCTTTTTTTCGAGCTTGGGAATGGAGGGGGGGTACCTTGTTCTTCACCTCCTCTCTGTTGTTATTTGTTCTTCTTATGACGGATCACTTGGCCCGTGGGGGCTGATTTGGCTAAGGCTAGATTCTTGGTCTCAGTTCTTTACCACTTCTTAGAGTCACCACTGCCTTTACTTCATCAATTTTACGTTTGATCATTGGTTGAGCCTATTTCATGCACTCCTTATGTTGCTGTGGTAGTGAGAACCTTTACTTTTCCCTAACCTGCCATTCTTGGTTCGTGACCTGAAATCTCGAGTGCATATTGTCTAGTTTCCTGTTGAGTGAGCTCTCAAGCGCGATTCTACGGTTAGTGCGAACATTCCAGTACCTTTTTGTTCCTTCTACAGATGTACTGCCACTTTACTTAGATTCGAGGATGTACTCGACGGAGAAGATAGTGGAGAAGCGGCTCTTGTTGTGTTGAAGTGGAATGCTTCTTCTTTGTGCTCTGGAGGGACATATGTAGGGTTTTTGGCTTAGTGAGAGGTTTGGATGATTTCTCCAATTAGGGTTATAGGTGTTGCCATATAGGCATTTATGGGTGGCTTATTTTGATTCGGGACGGGGCATGCTGCGGTGCTCCCGGGATGACTATTTGTGCAGCGTCGAAAATTGGATGAGATCTGATGGCTCATTCTTTGCTTGCATTTCTTCTTGTGACTTCTCATTTCCGGCTCCTCGACCTTCGAGTCAAAGGTGGTCGATTTTCTTTCATCTACGTGTCCTTGGAAGTGCATAAAATGCTTCCACATCGGGTGGATTCGAAGGCCTTGATCTTTCGGCTTCCCTTGGATTCGGTTCATCCCATGTCTTTGAGGTTTTAGCCACATAGTTCAAAAAGTCCATGGCCTCATGCAGATTAACTTTGCTGAAAAATCTTATCAACATGGTTTCCAATAGTTGCTTCATAGACGGAGACATACCATCATAAAAATGGTTGAAAACAGCATCGTGTATCAAAACCATGATGTGGCGTACATTGATGGTTCATGAACACCAACAACGATAAAATTTCTCATTGTCATGGTGAGTAGGTATAAGATCACGTCTTTTCAAAGCTGTTGGTCTTGGTTATGCGAAAAATTTCTTCAAAAAATTCAGCTTGAAAGGTGGCCCGATTTCTAATGTTCCTGGCCTCGATGGGTGAAGCGGTACAGCCTTGTCTTTGATGTTAGTGGAAATGCTTTGACTTGAGCAAATCCATATCGGTTATACCCTCCTTAAAAGTTATTACATACCTCCTCAAAATCGTATGTATGAATATGGATTTTCGTCTGCATCTGTGAAATGTGGGAAACGGGCGCTAGGTAGGGTCAGCTTTGCTCTTATCGCGGGAGGTATGATACGGGAGGGCACTGCTCTAGGAGGGTGTATGTGATCCCTCATTGATCACATAAGGCATTGGATTGGCTGAGTGTGCTGCGGCTTTCTTGTTCTTGGAAGAGGATCCATTTGATCCTTGTATTCTGCTGACTTCACGACCTTAACGCGTGGTGTACTCAGCTCTTTGCAGAGAAATCTGCACGATATCTCTATCAGGTGTTGCATAAACACCTGTTACTTAAATTAAACACAACGAAATACAAAAACAAAGCTTGCCAATGGATCAGTGTTTGCTAAAATAGCGTAAGAAACAAAAGCGATGATAGCGCAAAGTGGTAAAAAACACGTAGTTCTGACAAATGTAATTCAAAGGGTTTGATCACTACCATAATGTGGATTAAGTAAATGTCATCATCGTCAGTTAGGCGCGTACGACAAGCTCGCCATTTTTGATTAAGATGCCCGCGTGGTGGTCGGAATCAGCGAAATTTGTATCGCTGGATTCGCCACACTGCGTGGTCAAGGCTGCTGCGTTATGGCAGTCTAAAAGTCGAACACGGGGATGGGTTTTCATCCCACGTGATTTGCAGCAGTGTTTAAGCGGTGAGGCCGCACTGTTTGGATTTTTGGATTTTGTTAAAAGCGATGGAGGTTGTTTGTTATTTGTGCGCGTAATGGCTTAAAGTGAAGTGTGAAATGGTAGCGGCGGAAGGCTTGGTCATTTTAGGCGATAACATGGGCTGTGGGTGTCCTCGGGTTATTTCCTCGCATTAGAGCAAATGCGTATAATTAAAGCGAAAGCAGGATCTTTGTTTATTATAAAACTGCTTGCAGAGCGACGTATTTGAGTCGATCAAGTATTATCGTTCAAAGTCCATTCGGTTAAAACTGCGTTGCTTGCCATTTGATGGGCTGCGTAAATGACGTCTAAGGATATCGGAAGTCTGTCTAATATTAAACATCTGGCTGAACCACCAACGTCGTAGTATTAAGAAAGAACAGCATTAAATGGCATTAAACCACAGTTTGGAAGGTATGGGACCATAAATGCATTACTGGTATCATTTAAAGCGAAGGGACAACTGCGGTAGCCCAATAAACCAACAACCATAAATGCTTGAGGTATGTAGGCAGCGGCATTGCTTGAGTTGTCGTGTAAGGGGTCGTTTGAGCGGCGGAAAATGAAGAAGAGGAGAGAGGGAGCAAATGAAACCTAAAATGAAGGCTGCGAGAGCGTATTAATGAAAAGCTTCTTAGAGGAGTTTACAGTTGTAAGAACTATATAGTCCCACCCAAAGTGTAATCTAAAATTGCCTAAAATAACCAAATTACATAAGGAATAGTAATTGTCGTCAAAACATGGTGGATTTGGCATCAAGAATTCCAAAAAGCAACGGGAAGTGAGATTCGCTATGCGAGAATTTTGCTAGCATAGTAAAAATTTCGCTATGCTAGCAAATTTAAGCTAACTAACGAAATTCACAAGAGATAGCGAAAAATTAGAAAATTTAAATGAACAATAATTTATTTCTGAATGAAAAATTTATTATAGCTGTAAAAATTTACATTGAGATAAGCGAGAAGTTAGGTATTTAATGATATGAATGATTATTTGAATAGCGAATTTAAATAGCGAAATTTTCACATATAAAATTCCATTTAGGATTCTTGAGAATTAATATAATTTCAAAATCTTATGATCCAGCAGTCTTCATGATCGTGAATCTTGTAATCCAGTGAATTTTAAATAACGTGTGGCTGAAAATCCTGGCTCTTGTTTGCTGCATCCTCTGCATGACGCTAACTTTCTTGCATCCACTTCACATTTCTTCATCTTTGATGGTTGAGAAACAACGTGGTCCTCGGCATTAAGTAGCGTATCTTGACGTAAACTTGAACTAATTGGTGAGGAACATAAAGGCACGTGAAATTACCAAAAACATACTCGAAATGGAATTAGTGTAGTGGACTGCCAGCGCATAAATTGGGCACAATTGATATGATTAGTGCATGAAAGCGCTCAAAACCTATCTTGGATGAGAACAAAGTAATAACTTTTGGGCACTAATCAATGCTAATATGACACCTGTCATACCTTTGAAGCTGACTAATTTGTCTAGAGACTGAACAGCATGACATGTCATGGCGCTAGTGGGGCACCATCTGCAGGAATGCATTGGGTCGGTCGCCAATAATACAACCATGTCATGGGGAACACCTTGACATGTCATGGCACTAGGCAAAGCTCCTTGCTAGGCATCGGGCCAGGCGCAGGTGTCTAAATACAGGCGATCGTGGAGTGTGGGGCATGCGCTGGGCCTAGGCAACGTGCTGGGCATGCCCAGCTGAGGCCAGGGCACTTTGCCCTAGACATGTGGCACTAGGCGAGTGCAGGTGTGCAGGAAGGGTATCTTGGAGTCATTGTGTCGTAGTATGATGGTAGAGGCGTCTTTGCTTTTAGGAATGAGTGAAACATTGGGTTGGCCCATTGTGTGCAGGCGTCGTTAGGTCGGTCGGCGATGCGGCATCTTGTTCAAGCAGGGCACCTTACTGGGTGTGCGTAGGTAGGAGCGGCGTTCACTGGGCGTGTGAAGTGGTGCAGGCGAAACAGTGTCGAGGCTTGCGTTAGGTCGGTCGGAGTGTTTAAAGTGAGCCCCAGGCGGCCTTAGTGGAGTCCAGTCAATCCGAATGCAATAGATTCGATGTAGTGTCTATAACAGCATGCCTTAGAATTTGGCCGAGATCGCATCTTTAGGCATGTCGTGTATTGGTAGAGCCTTGGATTTCTAGTTATGCACCCAGGCGGGTGTCATCGTGTATGGCGTGCGGCCAGGCGGAGGGCAGCACTTGTCCATCGTGCCTTTGGTAGGATCGTGGGTCCCAGGCATCAGCTGGGTGGGGCAACTCGGGCATTTCATGGCTGCTAATTGGGTGTAATCATGGCCTTGAGTGGGGGCAGGTGCATGGGCATGCGTTCAGGCCGGGGAGTCGCGCGTGTCTGGCGTGCGACAGGCGGGGCCTTGCACAGGCATGTGTCGTGGCCTTAGTAGCCTCCTTGCTGGGCGTCGGTGGAGACCTGCTGGGTGTCCTGGGCATGGACTAGGCCAGGTCGGCAGGTGTGCAGGCATCTTATTTAAGTAGGCGGTGTCTTTTTAAGGCGTCGCATTGAAGTGAGGCGCCCTTGCTATGCGTCGCAGCTAGTAGGGCAGGTGTGCAGGCATGCACTAGTAGGGGCACCTTGCCTGGGCATGTCATGGCACTAGGCCCGGGGAGTGAGTGGTAGGCGTGCGGCAGGAAGGTCGGGTCCGGGCGTGTGGGTATCTTGAGGGCTGCCTTGCACCCTGGGCATCATGGCGCTAGGTGGGGCACGGGTGTCTGGGCAAGGACAGGGGCGAGTCGCAGGTGTCTTGCATCTCTTGTTTAGTGGGACACGTAACAATCATGTATTGTCAGTAGGTCGGCGCGGATTTACAAGGCGTCTGACTGAGTGGGGTCTCTAGGTGTCCGGTCGCTAAGCGGGGAACCTTGCTCGGCATGTCATGGCACTGGCGGGAGCCTCGGAGTGTCCCAGGCGTGCAAGTGGGGTCGCGTGTCGGGGATAGACGTGGCGGGGCACGCTCTGGGCATGTGCGCCTTGGGCGGGGGCGTAGGTGTCCCAGGCATCTTATTTGGGTGGTCGCGTCTTAGGCATGCGGCCCAGACCGGGCACCTTGCTTTGGAGCATCATGGAACTAGTGGGGCACCCGCCCGGGGCATCACGCTGGGCGGGGCGCCATGTCTGGCATGTCTTGATGGGGCACTACTTACTAGGCATGTCGCGCGATGGTAGAGTGCCGTCTTTTAGGCATGAACTATGAGTCGCGTGTCGGGGATGTCTTGGGTAGAGACAGCGTGGGGCTTGTCTGTTAAATTTGGTCGTAGTGTCTAGGCATGCACTAGGCGGGGTGCCTTGCACAGAAATGACATGGCGCTGCTAGAAAAAAAAACGCAGTCTCAGCGAGCACTGGCGAGTCGCGGTGTGCAGGCATGCCTTAGAGGCTGGCGCCTTCTTCAGTGTCGTGGCACTGATAGGGGCACCTTACTGGGCATGCCAATGGCGCTAGGTAGGCGGTGTGCGGGCGTACGCCAGGCCGAATCAGGTGTGAGGCATCGCTGGTAGGGGCACCTTGCTGGGCATGTCGTGGCTCTGTTGGGCACCTTGCTGGGCATGCCATGGCCTTTAGGCCAGGGGCGCTGTGTTGTGGCGGCGCTGGATCGGGACGTGTCCCAGGAATCTTTCACAGGCGGGGTGCTTTCTTCAGGATGCCCAGGCGGGGCACCTTGCTGGGCATGTCATCCGTATCTTGGGACGTGTGTGAGCGGGGATGAGGTAGGAAGTAACCATGTCGAGGGGCGTGCGGGCGACGCAGCTCTTGGGCATGTCGAGAATGGTAGGGAGCAGGTGTGCAGGCATGTCTTGAAATTGCAGGGTCGTGGGTGTCAGGCGTGCGCTGGGGCGGGGCACGCGTGGGCGTGTCATGGCGTTAGGCCCGGGGCCGCGGGTGTCTGGGCGTGTGTGGGGCGGGGTCGCTGTCAGGGCGTGCCGGTGAGGCGGGGGCACTTAGCCCTAGGCGTGTCATGGCCTTGGTGGGGTGCCATTTACAGGCATGGTATGCGGTCGCCTTGTCAGGGCGTGTCTCTTGGCGGGCGTGCTGCGTAGAGTGGCGTGGGCGGCAGGCCAGAGCAGGTGTGTGGGCATGCGCTGGGGCGGTCGTAGGTGTCTAGGCGTGCGGCCCAGGGTGAGGGCGGCTGCTGGGCATGTCATGGCCTTAGGCGGGTCGCCGGGTGTCTGGGGCGTCTGCGCTGGGGCGGGAGGCACGGGTGTCTGGGCATGGACTAGTGGGTCACCTTGTCATGGCATGCGGTAGGGGCCTTGCTGGGCCGTGTCATGGGCTCTGAGGCGAGATCCGCTAGCACAGGCGTGTCGTGGCGCTAGGCGGGACCAGTAACATGTGTGTCGTGGCGCTCGGTCGAGGGCAGCGTATGCAGGAATGCTTTCGTGGGGCAGCGTCTTGAGATCTGTATTTGGGGCGGGCCTTGCTGGGCGTGTCGTGTCAGCGGGGCGGGAGACTTGGCTGTGTGTGAGACGGGACAGGGGCGGGAGTGGCCATGTCGGGCATGCTGGTAGAGGACCTTTCCTAGGCGTGTGATGGTGATAGTGGGGCACGGGTGTGCAGGCATCTTGTTGGGATTTGGTCGGGTGTCAGGGCATCTTGTTTAGTAGGAGCACTGGGTCGTCTTGCTTGGAAGGGTGTGAGTCAACTAAATTTGTTTAAATGTTCACTCTGACTGTGCATTATTCAGTACTTTGCGGCATAGTGATTACCAGGTCGAACACGGGGATGGGTTTCGTCACAGGAATGATTTGCATCAGTGTTGAAAATGGTGAGGCTTTTTATTTAGATTTTTTGATTTGTTTCAAAACAGTGGAAGTTGTTTGGATCTTGATTAAGCATGCTTGAAAGTGAAGTTTGGAAGGTAACTTTGAAGATTTAGGTCGTTAGCTTGACAACATGGGGTTTATCTGATGTCCTTGGGTTATATCTCCAGCGTTATGCGAAGCGGCGGCACTAGTCAAGCGTAATCGGATCTTTGTTTAGGTATCGCAACCACTGAATCATATATTTGAGTCAATACGGGGCAACATGCATCCCATAGCCCTTCGATTTGAAGCCTGCTTGTTGGCCTCGTTTGATTGGGCTCGTAAAGAAGTAGTACAGGGCAACGAGTCTTGTCCCAACGATAAGTATGCTGCGTCTTACTCAAAGCATGGTAGTATTGGCCAAAGTAATGACATTAAATGATATTGTACTGGTTTGAGAAGTTAGGAGCCATAAATACGTCGCGTAGCATTTAAAACATGAGAGACAACCTTATGACTATGCAGCCAAAGTATTCTTATGCTTACTCCCAAAGCTATGAGGGAGAAGTATTAAAAGCATCTAACGAGTTGTCGTCGCCGAGGAGAGTGTTTGCGGCCCTAGAAAATGAAAGAAAGGAGAGAAGAGAAAAGCCGGCACTGTGAAAATTTGCGGGAGATATTTATAAAATGAAAAGTTGCCCAAAGATTCTTGGGGTTACAAGTGGGGGGGAGCATAGGCGCGTGTGGTGACTCTGAGCGTAGCATATTGGCTAATACAAGGGACAAAGGGAGGTAATAAATAAAGCGGGGTCGTTTGGAATTAATTACCGCAAAAAATGACAGGCCCGAATTTTCGTATGCGGGACTGATTTATTTAGGTAGCGAAATTTATTTAGCTGTGAAATTCATACTTCTTGAGGAGTGGACGGAGATAAGCGAAATGGCAAGTTGATCGCGCGTTCGATTTATTTAGTATGAAATTCGGTAGCCCTAGAAATATTTTTAGAATAAGCGGCGAAGAATTTCGCTAGGCACGGGGTGATTTTGCTACATGTAATTTCATTGGCTGCGAAATTTCTCAATTTAAATGGGATTGCGAATTTTGCTATGATTGCGAGGAATTTCGCAATCGTGACTCGCAATCATAGCGAAACTATTGAGTTCCCATCACGCCTCGCATTTGCTTGCATCCTCTCTGCATCCTTTTTTTATCGCTGCCGATTCGGCCCCGTTTGAATTTTATTATGTTTGATGGTTGTGTGCGATTCAATCTTGTGGTTGACGCATATCGATATTGAAGCTCGAGGTATCTGAAACACGCAAAATAACCAAAGTAACCTCAGCTTGTTGACATAGAGTGATCACTAAGTAGACTTGAACACCTCCAGTGACGAATTAGTATGATTAGTCACGCCAGCGACGAAACTATCACCGAATGGGGAACGAAATGTGACTTTTTGGTGCTATCCTTTTGGCCAAAGCGTTCTTTAGTCGTATGATACTAAAGCCAAAGGAGATGCATCTGGTGATTTCCGAGTTTATGTTTCAAAAGGTGTATTTAATGAACATTACACCTAAAAATGAAAAAATTGAAATCTAGAGCATGCTTAAGCTGAGAGAGCAAAACCCATACAAGAACAATTTTAGGTCAACATCGATCATAGTAATCAACAATTTACAAGATCTAATGGTTTATTAATATAGTGATTGAGCCAATAAAGTGAAAAATTCTTCCATCCCACAACTGAAGCTGCGGCACAGGCAAAGTTTGTCAGAAGACAAACTAAACTGGAAAGATTCACATAAATCTTTGCAATTCAATTACATCGTAGGTGCAATCTTCCAGCTCGATTTAGCCGAGTCCGTGTAAGCGGGTCAGCAGATGACTGCTTGATTAAGGTTTAGGGCATCGGCAAAAAGGATCATGACCACAAACTCTGAGGCTTAACCGGACTCAGATGGCGAATCAAGCACCTACGATTCGGTATCTCTACCCGTTCACCAGGTGTAACTGACGCTAGAAGTCGATGGCTCCAGCCAATTAGGCTTGGGCATCGGGCGAGAGGCACCGGCCCAGCAGTATCACGGACCAGGTGTTAGGCCAGTAGCTTCCGCGACTATTTAATTTTCTTTTCTTTTCTTTTTCTTTTCTTTTTGCTTTCTTTTCTTTTCCTTTTGGAAGACTACATTGGTCTTCAAATGTAGAGCTCAACCTATCTAGGTTGCCCAATGTAAGGAAGTAGGTATGCAAAGTGAAAGGAGGTATACAATTCCACGACCTATTGGCACGATACGGTGTGCGTGTGAATTAGCTCGAGGAAATTTTGAGTTGAGCATCTTTGGAACTTGGCTGACCAAAAATTGAATCAAAAAATGGAATTGCTCACAGCATTAAGGGAGGCAACATGCAGAGTTTCGATTTTAGATTAAAGGCAATTCAATTGTCAATTAAAAGCGATTCAATTTGTTCAGTGAAATAAATAGTTAAACGAAGGAGGCATAAAAGATGATATAAGAATGCATATATATGCGAATAGCTTTTGATATAGCAAAATGGCTAGTACATGCATATCGAAAATTTAAACATACAAAAGTATCCTTTGCCTCACCATGGGTAATAAATGAATCACAAACAAAATTAGTAGGCGGTTGATAAAGTACAGTAACTATCTGAAAATATAAAGAAACCTAACCACCTCATTCTTTGTGGTGGTGGTGGGTCTTAATAGCGATCTTCTTCTTTGCCAACTATCCGAAAATTTGCGATCGACTATGAATCATCCTCTGCGGTCGGAACATCTTTGAATACCCAAATGTCATGATGCTGCTGACATGGGTGTGGTGGTGACCTGCGGTCTGTCTTTGCTGGAGTGGCGCGATGAACATATAGCATCCATCACACTGTCTCGGTACGGCATGAGCGTGCTCGGGTGAATCTTTGTGATGTGAATTATGGGCAGGAGTATCGGTACGCGGTGGATGGGTAGAGTCGAGATGGAGGCTGATCGGCCTTTGGACTCCTCCGTCTGGGGCTCCGAGAAGCATGACTACCTCCCACGTGAGAGTGCTGCGCCTCTGGGCCCAGGAACCTCCTCAGGTCCTCTTTCTTTGGAGGGTAAAGGATATGGGCATCACCATCAGCTCTCTCCATCGGCGGACTGGGGCACCTAACCCTCGTCTCTGTCAGGGCTCTCAAGGGAATCCAGTACTCGAGGACTGGCATAGTAGTCTCGGCATCGGTGAGTGGAAGACTCGGCTCAGGCAGGCCCTTAGGTGGACCTTGTCTTCAGAAAGTGCATGGGGTCATCACCTGGCTGAAGGACTGGCCGGTATCCTCGGTCAGGTAAGAGCCTGGGATAGCTCTACTACGTTGTACATAATCTTTGCCGACGGGAAAGAGTGAAGTCTGGTGGTGTTCGTGAAGAGCATCGAGGCGGGGCGGCTACCTCTGGCTCTTGGCCAATTTGGCGAATTGTCTCGGGCGAGAATCTGAACCATCCATTGAGGTGCAGGTGAGCGATCTCGATAACCCTACGAATTGGCTGCGGTATCTGCGGGCCTAATATTCTTCAAATATATACGCGCTCTAGCACTCTGGGCGTCGTCTATAGTAGCCGAAGCTCGAGTGACCAATTTGCTCCCAGGAAGTCATGAGTGATAAACTGCCGAGGCCACCACAGGGTAATAGAGCGCCTGTCGTGAATGGAAGCAAAAGTAGTGCTGTCCGAGCCTCTCATCGAATCCACGATCTGGGATCGGCCATCGATGGGACATCGTGTCACGACTCCAGTGGAACTCTGCGGTGGAGCCGTACATTCCCCGGGATGGGGTTCCAGACGAATAAAGGCCTCGAATCCACGGAAACGGCGTGTGAGGCGATGATCTGTCGCCCTCGCGTGATCTGGCGGTGGCGGTGAGGCTGGATGAGGATGACTCACCGGGCTGATGTCTTGGGCCGCTTGGAGGAGTCGGGCCCTCCTAGATCGGCGAGGCCGGTGGCGGGGGCCGGGGTCCCGTCAGAGTGCGGTGTCGTGCGAGATCCTGGGGAGCTCCTCGGGGATGCCTCATGGGTGGGTGATGCTGGGCGGGGCCGGGCTGGGGCCCCAGGGCTGCTCCTCGCTCTGAAGTGCCTGTCGGTACGTGGTCGGAGGCGGGACCCACCTCTGGTGCGAACCATAGCTGTAGTGTGAAAAGGCCTTTGGGGCGGGCGAGGCTCATTGGCCAGTGCGACCCGGGGCATGGTTGTATGGGGCACGGCGGTGCGAATGGTGTGAGCAGGGACCGGGCTTGCGCCGGTGGGGGTAGCGGCTGCGGGTGGCTATGTGCGGTGCTCGGGCGTGCGGTAGTCTGAAACGTAAACGATGGTAAAAGTGGCGATGTCACGGTGAAGGGCGGCGACTCATTGCGAAACAGGGCTCGTCTTGTGGTAATTGTAAACCTGAGATCTTGTGCAAACGGGATCGGCGGCTTCTTTGTGGCTGACCCGCGAGTAAGCTCACTAGCGGCGAGGCGAATCTGCGATGAAACTAAGTATTGACGGCCCCAGAGCAGCGATAGCTCGGGGGCTCGAGCGTGGCGAGAGGCGGGAGGAGAATATGAAATGAATCTTGACAGCCTCCCGTCTCCTTTATAAGGTTTGAAGCGTAGAAGTAGTTTCCACCCAAATTAAGCTATAATAGCGAAATTGAGCCAAACTGTTTCAGAAAAAATTGATTTTAGGTATATAAAAAAATGAAAGTCTTAAAAATAATAATTATTATAATAAAAATTATGATAGTAACTATACTTAAAACTTTAATATAAGGTAATATAATATAGTTACTAAGTTACTAAAAAATAGAAAACAACTAAATTAGGGAACTTTCTAAAAATAGCTAAAATTACTAAAATTGACCAAATTAAAATAAAAACCAAAATTTATTGAACTGCAATTCGGCTTTTGAAAACACCAAACCAGTTAAATCTCACAAAATTACTCAAGGAGGGTCAAGGAGGATGATCTCCTCAACCCCGGCAGTGGCCTGAGTTGATTCCTTGGTGTTGAATTTCCCATTGTTGACTTGGTTCTCACTGATGGATCCTAATGCGAGCAGGTATATGGTGAGCAATGATGGCAATACCAACACCTCTTTGCATCTGGTTGGCCATTTCACGCAGTTCATGGACATAGCTTCACGCATCTGACAGTAGGCGTATTTCGTCGGTCGGCGATTACCGGTTTAACGAGCTTGTCTTGTTGTTAGTGGAATATGTTCGCTCCGTGTCATGTTGCAAAGCGTGGTTGCATGACTCCATTCGGCGATTGATGATTGATTGGGCGTGGCGGAAATGGTCTTCCCTAGAATAGTGGCACATGATTGGGCTCGTTGCAATTGGCACCGATTGTCGAGCACTACAAAATCTTGGGTAGTAGAGATTTGTCTATTTTTACTAAGACATCCTCAACTATCACGCCCAGGGATTTTGGTGCGATATCGACTGATGATAGTGTGATGTTGAGTAGGTTAAGTTCTTTGAGCCTGGCTGCTTGTACGGAATACGGCGAGTAGGTTCACGGCTCTAAATCAAGCAATGATTTGTCTGGCCAATTCCCACCAATGTTCGCGGGGTGTGAGTCTGGATCCTTGTATTTGTGGGGTTCTTGCTTTGGATTATGGCGACTTCTTCGATTAAATGCCTTTTTACCGATACTGTCCCATTCTTGGTTGTCTCATGAATCTTTGAAAATTTTGCGTAGACGAGGACTTGTTGATGATATCCAAAAGGTATATTGACGCTTCACACGCCTTAGGACTTCTAAGATACGCACTTTCTTTGGGATGCATGCTGCCTCTAAGTGCCTGTGGAAATGGAGGTGGTATACAGTGTTTCATTGAGTCCTCCTTCAGGAAAATATGTTCTGGCCCCATTTCTACTCCTTTCACGGTTTCTTGTGAGAACTGGTATGGGGCGGTCAGTACTCTTTTACTCCTCGGGGTGTTGGTAGCCTTCACCTCGTCCATCCACAATTCTTTGGATGAACCTACCTCGTAGTTCGCGCTAGATTTAGCGGTGTTTGAGAAGGCCTTCCTCTCTTTTGCCTCCAATGACTTGTTGATCTTGGTGATTGAATGCATGGAGTTATCAGTTTTACGATTAAGATTGCTCTCAAGCCCATCTATTCTCTTGTTCGATGTATTCTCATGATTATCAATCCTTTGTGCCCGAGTTCTTGGCGATTGATTATTTGCTCTCCAACAAAGCGCCCACCACACTTTTCAATTTAAAATGGCTTGTTCCACTGGAGAAGAGGATGGTGGTGGTTGTTGTGAAGGTGGAGACATTTCTTGTGGTTTGGCACACACAGAGAGCACATAGAGCGAAGTGGGTTTGGGAGGTTAGGGTGGTCCTCCCGGTGGAATTGTAGGTATTTCCATATGGGGCATTAGGTTGTTGTGGCTTGTGGTCTACGATATTTGCGCATTACGTAAATCGTATTTGAAGGGCCGCCCAGGACACTATTCTGGCTGGGTATACGAGTTGAAGTAGTGCGGGGATTGGTTTGTGTAGGATTTTCAGTCACTGCCTGCACCTCATGTAGCCGTTTGCCTTCAAGCTCCTCTACCTTCCTAGCTAAGGTTGAAATCCTAGCTTTCATTTCCATTGCCGGCGGTACGCCCTTCCCACCTAGGGTTGTGAGGGCCTCATTTTTCCATTTCTCTAGGGTTCGGCTCATCCACGGCCAGCGAAGTTCCGGCCACATAATTTAAAAAATCCGTGGCTATCGGGATGCTTACTCGGGAAATCTCCTCCACACACTGGTTTCAAGGAAACATTCATGGCGGGAGACATACCACAAAAATGGTTCTGACATCCATGTATCAAACCTGGTGTGGGCATGCAACGATGGTCTCCATGAATCTCAAACCATGGTAGAACCTCTCACCATCTTGGTACACCAAAGGTGTAAATTTAATATTCCAAAATATTGATGCTTATAGGCCTTTGAAGAATTTTTAAGAATTATGCCTGCGGCTCGGCCAATTTCTAATGGTTGGGCCTCGGTGGAGTTAAGCCAAATCTTGGCCTTGTCCTTTAGACAGTAATGCTTTCGAACTTACGAATAAAGTGTCACGTCATACCTTCGCCCAAAGGTTGTACAAACCTCCTCAAAATCCCTTATGTGTATGGTTCATTTCCATACCATGATGTGTGGGGAGTGGGGTAAGTAAAGGCGCCTTGCTACATCTTCGAGCGGAGGTATGATGTAGGAAGGGCACTAACTTTGGGAGGTGGATGTGGTCCCTCATTAGATCTATCACAGTTGGATTCATTGGGGTGCTGGTGACTCTTGTTCTCAGTGGGATCCATGAGTATCACGTGTACATAAACCCATTGCCTTAATTCGATTTGTTGTGCGATTCTTCTTGATCTACTACGATGTGTCTCTATCCTTTGGTGCATAAACACATTACACAATTTAAGAGACAAAGAACACAAACAAACTTGCCAGATTAGGGTTAGCGAAAATAAAAATTATTTGTATGAAAAACAAAAAGCGATGCGATTCTTGCCAAAGTGATGAAAACTTGCGATTCTGGCCAGGCGATATTCAAAAAAGGATAAAAGGGTCACCTTCGCGTGATGTTGATCCGCAGTACACTTCATCTCATCATTAGTAGTTTGGCACGAAATGCGACTGACAGTTTGATTCGATGCTTTGATGGGGTGGCGAATCAGCCAAATTTGTTTCACATATTCCTCCCTCTTTGCGTGAAGTGAAATTTCTTGCGTGTGATGATCTAGAAAATTTGACAGCGGGGATGGGTTTTGTGCAAGGAATGATTTGCATCGATGTTGAAAATGGTGAGGCTTTTTATTTGGATTTTTAGTTTGTTTCAAACGGTGGAAGTTGTTTGGATCTTGATTAGTGTAAAAGCGAAAGTGAAGTTTGGAAAGGTAAGCTTTGAAGATTTAGGTGGCTAGCTTGACAACATAGGTTTATCTCTGGTGTCCTCTAAAGTTATCTCGCATTAGCAGACGACTATGTAGTCAGAAACCTGTACTTGGATCTTGTTTAGCTATAAAACTTAGCACTTATGTCATTTCTGTTGGTCGTCTGGGCGTATCACGTCATACTTGCTCAGTTTGAAGCTACTAACATTATTACTCATTCGGTGGCTCGTAAAGTGTACAAGAATAACAGTCTCATCCCCATGTGTATCTTACTGTACTTCTAGCGTGTAAGTATTGGCCCAGTAATGATAAATGATATTGACCTGGTTTGAAGTTAGGACCAGTAAATGCGATCTTGTAATAAATTTAAAACGTGAGACGACACATGCTTCTTACCCCAAAGCCAAGCTAGCTGCCTTGCTCTTCAAAGTATGAGGCATGGCGTCTAATAGCGAGTTGTCGTCGCCGGGGAGGTGTTTGGCGGCCTGAAAAATGAAGAAAGAGGAGGGAAAACAATACTTAGCGAAAATCTGCGGGAGATATTTATAAAATGAAAAATGCCCAAAGATTGTAGGGTTACAAATTGGGGGGCTATATAGGCCACCGTGTGTGAAGCCTATGAAAACTAGCATGTTAATTTATCTGAGGAACGAGGTAATAAACCAAAGCGGAATTAGTTTGGCATTAATTACACTTAAAATGAGGCGAGAGATTTATTTATGCGGGGGAATGATTATTGCAGTGCGAAAGACTGTTGCGAAGTGGACGAGATAAGCCCGAAATCACAAATTTCTGCGGTCGATTTATTTATTTGTAAAATTTATTTAACTAGCGAAATATTTCGAGAGATAAGCGAAGCTGAAGGGAATTTCGTGAAACACGATCTTTATTCTGTAGCGAAATTTATGCTTTAGCGAGAGGCCCTGCTCGAACCTAACTAGGATGGCGAAATTTTTAAGCTATGATTGAAATTTTCGCAATCAGTGAGGAATTTTGCTTGATCCTGCTGCACCTTTACATCCTCTGCATCTTTTCATCACTTTGCCCATCGTTCCTTCATTGAATTTTGATGTCTTTGATGGGCGATAAATGGGTTCGATCTTGACAGTTCCGTATATCTCCGATATTAATTTCAGGTATCTGCCTTGAAATAGCAAAAGAAATAACCTCGAAACGGCGCAAGTGATACTAGTAGACGAGGCAACCAGTTAGACTGGTGAGTATGAGTTAGTCTGAATGTTTCCAGCCTGCATCTCGAGAATGGAACAGAAATGGCCTTTTTGGTGCCCTAATCACCACCTTGCCTGGGCATGGCATATAGGCAGTGGCCCAGCCATAGTGTCCTGGGCATGCAGTGAAGCAGAATCGCGGTGTCGGGGCATGCCTTGGGGGTGGGGCGCTGCTGGGCGTGTCGTGGCGACCCAGGCCAGAATCACGGGTCCCCAGGCGTCTTGTTGGGACGGGCCTGTACTGGGCATGTGTGGCCTTGCAGAGACATCGGTGCAGGCGTCGTATTGAAATGCGATCGCGTGTCGGGCATGCCTTGGTAGGGGCACCTTTACTGAGCATATCAGCGTCTGTTGGGGCACCTTGCCTAGGGCATGTCATGGAGGAACTGGTAGAGAGGCACCTTGCTATGTATGTCATATTTGCTCGATCGGGAGCATTATTAATGCAGGAATACTGCAGAAGTAGGGACCTTCATCTTGGGATGCATTAGTAGGCGCACTGGGCATGTCATGTCCTGGGTTGAGCCTTGTATGTGGAAGCAGGGCGGCGGGAAGTAACCATGTCGAGGGGCATGCACTAGTAGAACACCTTTCACCAGGCATGTAATCATAATGGTAGGGGGCGCAGGTGTCTAGGCATGTGCTAGGCGAGTCCAGGTGTCAGGCGTACACTAGTGGGGCGCCATGAGCACATCATCTGGGTTGATGACGTGGGTGGCGTGTGGTGGGATCGCCAGATCCGGGCATGCACTGGTGGGGCACTGGCTGGGCGTGTCGTGACGTTGGGGCGGGGTGCCGTTCTGGGCATGAACTATCTTGGTCGCTGGTGTCCAGGGCGTGTCTTGGGCGAGGCGTGCTGCTTGTCGTGTGTGGCATGGCCAGAGCCTGGGTGTCTGCCAGCGTGTGAATTTGGTCGTAGTGTCTGAGGCGTCTCTGTTAAGTGAAATGTGTACAGGCATTCAGCGTGACACTAGTGGGGCATGTACTGGGCATGTCATGGACTGGGTCGAGGGCCTGCTGTCCCCCAGGCTTCTTGTTGGCCAGGTCGGCTAGATGCATGCGTGGTAAAGGCGGGACACCTTGCTGGGCATGTCATGGCTGTGAAGTGGGGAGTCATGAGTGTATGGGGAGCGATGGAGGCCCGAGTCGGCGCCCAATACAGGCGTGCGTAAATTTGGGGGCTACCCATACTTGGAGCGTAATGGCGTGGTCTGGCCAGAGTCGCCGTGTCTGGGCGTCGCATTTAGGACGAGGGCTGCCTGGGCATGTAATGGCCTTGGGTCGAGGCACGGAGTGTCTAGGCATGGACTAGGCGGGAATCAGGTGTCCAGAGACACTAAGTAGGGCACCTTGCCTAGTGTCCTGCGCCTCACTTTTTGCTCGGTGTGCGGTGCTGAACCGGCCCAGTGAGGCGCCACTTGATGCGCCCGTGTGCCGAGACCGAGGGCTCTTGGGTGAGCTCACGCCTGAGTATTTTATTAGCTACTAAAATGTCTGAGACAATTCCGCATAGGCTCCCACCCTCGGGGCTCAATGCTTTTCTTTGGATCATTTAGAATATGAATTAGCAGAGTGGGCGCACGGACCCTTTATAAAGGATGCTCGAGGGGCAATCCCCCAGTACAATAATGGTAAGAGTCTCTTTCTGCTTCACAGTCTTGTTCAGCTGATCGTACAGTCGGCTTCCACGTGCAAGGTCGATTGAATGAAGGCATGCGATACACGATTCCCACCATGGTAGGAGTCCTCATCGCTGGGAGTGCGTCACTTTAGGAGTCTTCACTTCGAGAGACCTTCACTTTAGGAGTCGGCCAAGCTTGGGAATAGAGTCATTCCTTTCAGAGCCGCACCCTTTAGGGTCACTTCTTGCGTAAGGCTCCTTAGAGTGTAGGAATCCTTGTTGCACTCGGATTAGGATCTTTGCTAGCTAAGGCTCTCTTCCAATAAATAGTTGACATTCGCGTGATTCTGTTTGCCCTCAGTGCCACGCCCAGGGTCCCTACAGGCGTGAGTGCGTGCTGACCCACTTGTGCGCGTCAGCCAGTGCTACTTGCGCCTTGGCTCATGTGTGCGTCTTGGCTCGCGCTTGTGCCTCCGGACACATGCTTTCCCACACTTGCCTTGCTCGATTTCCCTTAGGCGGGCCATGGGACGACGGCGCCCTCATCTTATACAGGACTCATGTTATCTAGTCGAGGGCTAAACCCTCCCCCCGCTAGGGTACTCAGCGTCCTCGTTCAATGAATCAAATTACTCGGTCCCTTGTTCTTCAGGTTCCCGTCTTCTATCCTGTAGGATGCTTGCAATCTCTTTGCTGAACTCGACTCTAACCATAGGCGGGTTCCGCTTTGCTTGCACTCTTTCCGGACTAGGATCACTATGTTATGGCTTCAGGAAGCTTACATGGAATGTCGGGTGAAGCTTCAACCTCTCTGGTAGCTTCAGTTTGTAGGCCACGTTCCCTATACGCTTCACAACTTCAAAGGGTCCATCATATTTCGGAATCAAACCTCTTTGAAACTGCTTATACCTGATCTTCTTCCGATCTGAGGAGTTAGCTTCAACAAAACCATTTCCCCTTGCTCAAATTCCAGAGGTCTCCGGCCTCTATCCGCATACTTCTTCATGCGTCTACTTGCCTTCTCTAGGCTGTCTCTGGCTTCACCAAGAAAATCTTGCAGAGACTTTGCAAACTTGTCTGTAATTTGGGCTCACATTACGTCAGGTTGCTGCGTAACGATACGTCGGGCGTCTTTTATTTTGGGCTGGGTGCTACCTCAAGGGGCTCATGCACGTAATTTGAACTTCCCGGCTGCGGATTAGTAAGGCAATGAGGGTGGCTCTAGAGGTTCAACCAATTTTAGAGGCTATCACGAAGTGGCATGAGCTCTTCTGGCATCGATTCACTCGCTGCTCACAATCGACCATCGTCTGCCGGGTGATTTCTTGTCGAGAACCACGTGTACCCCACATCTTGAACAACTCGACCAAAATGCGCTTTTATGCTTAGCGTATCTCGATCGAGCTTCGCATGTCTCAGGCATCCCAAGGTGTTTTCCTGACATTCTTTGGCGAAGAATCATGACGCCTCTTAGGTTGGACACTCACTCGTTGGGATGAAGGCGATTATTACTTGGAAAACACATCTACCACCACCAAAGCGTCCGAAGCTCTCTACTTCCGAAACCAACGATGAAGTCCATTGATGCACCTTTGCCATGGCTTCTCACGAGATAGACGAGAACGTAACAATCAGCTTCCTTATTAAGCTTTCGGTCTTGTCGACTTAAGCGGACATGGCATGTCTTGACATATGCTTACCGCGTCTTCCTTCATCTTGAGCCCGATGAAAGGCCGTGCCGCGATTGCCAAAGTTCTTTCCTCTCCTGGGTGACCAGCCCATCTCGTATCATGTGTTTCCTTCAGCAGCTCCTGTCATAGCTTGCTCGAAGGCACATATAACTGCCCATACGAGTAAACAGCTCATTCTCGAGCCCCGATGTCGCCTCGTGGTGCCATCTTTTCACCGCTCTACCGGCACGGTGCGTCGAATCTTGTGCGGCTCAAGTCCTTCATTTGTTTAGTCACATCCTGGCGGGTTCAGCGATCCCAGCGTAACACACTTGGCTTCCTGCTAAGCATCAGCCCTTGGTTGTGTTGACCGACTTGTGCACCCTACAAAATCAAAGTCGGCCCGAGAACTCTTTGCCATCGAGCAGCGCGTTAAGCTACGAGTTGTGAAGAGGTGTTGGCAACATTGTCGATCACTACTATGAGGCAGAGTTCCTGACAAGTAGTGCTTGAAGTCTCGAGAGCGATGGATGACCCATGATCTATCTCTTTCTCATGGGCGTTGTACCTTTCCTCACATTGCATTGACCCAGGCTCAGGCTCACTGGGGTGCATAATTATCCAAAAAAAAAAAAGGCTTTGGGTGCCCCTGCACCCGACACTCGCTGAGGGCACTTGTCAGGCGCATCAGGTGTGCATGACGGCAACTCCATGTCGGGCAGTCTCAAAACCAGCTCTGAGGTGATCGCATCTTTGAGCTTACGGAAGGCGGCAGCACTCTGCATCATTTCATTTCACTCTCTATTTTCAAAGGTCGTGAGGAGCTATCTTGGGAATAGCCAGTATAAATCTCTATGTAATAGTTTGCTAAGTAGGAATGATGAGTTCTTACGTCACCTTGGGTGGGTGGCCAATCTCGAATTCTTTGCCACCTTCGCGCATCCATCCTTATCTCGGACTTTGAAATCGGATGGCTTTCCAAAAAAAACTTGATCTCGGTGGTAAACTCACACTTCTCTTTCTTGACATCTGGCCCGGATTTACTGCGCCGATCTGTCGGCAATCTCAGTGTACCACGTGATCTTCTAAAGTCGGGATATAGATCACTATGTCGTCCAGTATACCGCCTGGGCCAGATCGAGGAGTCGAATAGGACATCATTCATGAGGTTCTGAAAATCTTGCGGGGCATTAGTCAAACCAAAGGCCTTAAAATTCAAAGCTACCGTAGGGTTACACATGTAGTCTTTGCCTCGTCCCCCTCGATACTGCGCGCGTGCGATATCCGTCATAAGTCTGACTTTGGTAAATGCATTTACTTTCAGCCGTCCAAACAATTCATGACCAAAATTATCGGATACTTGTTTTGATCGTGACTGTCCGGTGCCGGTAATCCACACACATCAAGGCGTTCCATCTTAGCTATACGAAGCGACCTTAGGTGCTCTATCACGGCGCTTTGGAAATTTGGACCGGACCGCGTCAGCGACTCCGTCAGCTGCCGCGAAACTCTGGCTATAATTGGACTCATTCGATGGGAGCTTGAAGCGAGAAGGTCGACCACGGCACGGGCTCACATCACGATGTCGTCTGGCCTTCCGGTGGCAGCTTCTTGAAGCGACTCGGGAGGCATAACATCGAGAAAATCTCCTCGGTGTAAAGGCGTGACATCAGCGCCGACTTGCTTATCGGAAGCGATCTCGATCATTGCGCGACATATGTGTGCTTTCTCGCCCTTCTAAGGCCTTTCTCCTCGGTTGGCAAGGCGACGAGGTCTTCTCCTGAAGGTCTCTTAGGCGCCTTGCTGATGCCGGCCACAAAGCATGGCTACTTCTCATCATGATCAACTTGACCCGTTCAGAGTCTGTGACGTATTACCTTGGCTCGTGGAAGAAATCGTAACCTAATATAAAATCAAAATCATCGAAGGAACAGGAAGTCTATCATTTTCAATCCCCCATCTGAATTGCCATGTTCTTTGCCATACCATAGTCTCTTGTGCTTGAAACAATTTTACGACTTTGAGCTTCTTGTCATCTTTAAGCGAGCTTGATGAGAATCACAGGTACACCTCTCTTGTTGATACAAAATTGTGGAGTGCCATTTTTTGTCTGCAAAACCGTAATTTTTTATGCCCTCATTGACAACTCAGCATACATCGATCCTCTGTGAGTCGCCTCGGCCCGTCGCATTCAACAAGCGAAGAGGTTTGCTTTCTTGTAGGAACCTCTGTAAAGTATCTTCGAGTCTTGACTCACGAGTGCATTGAGCTTCTCCTTTGCTTTAGAGCGATCCCTGCGTACGTGTGGCCCATTCGGATAAAAACATCAAGCCCGGCCCCGTGGTAGTTTGGCCAGGGGAAATTAGCCCTCTCCCCCACTTTAGCACAACGCATCATCGGCCTTCTTCCAGCCTGCCTCGCTCTTTGGGGCTTTATCGACTTAGGTTCGACTCCTTCACGCCTTTCCCACTTTTGGGTGGGAGTAGGGAAGAGGTCACTCACAGTAGTCGAGATAGGCAATTATTGCGCCATATGGCCGAGAGCAAATCTTGGACACCTTGCCTCCTCGAGTTAGGTTTGAGGCCATCCTATGGCGGACCATGAAGTTGAACGACTGTGACTTGAGACGTATCCTTGATGTCAAGGATCAACGGGGCTAAACTCTTTCACATAGTCTGGCGGCAGATGCAGCGGTTTCTTGAGACTCTCGCCATCACGCTATGTTCATTGGGTAGGCGATCCTTGGTTCGCGCCAAGATCTCGGCTCGATCTTTGGTGGGACCCGGTGCAGCGTCGTCGCTGGGTTCACGGTGGCACCAGCTTTGCATCACCTTTCAAATACAGGTGGTTATCGTTTACTGTTCACCATTCGGCGGCGATGAAGTATTATTCCATGTCGGAGGAACTCTCCAAGTCTTTGCGTTGGTGCTGCAAAAAGTCTTGGGGCTCGAGGAATACTCGTACGTAGCCGGGGAGCGGATCTGCCCGGCCCGAGATGGCGTGCCTGCACCCTTTGCTAAGCCCGGCAACACGATCTCCCCTGCAGAGATGCGATCGGCTCCTCGAGCTCCTCGGTCATAGCTGCATTGGTCATCTGGAATGACCCTATCCATCCTTAGCGGCTTTTATTTCGGGCTTCCATGGATTCTGTTTGTGAGTCGAGTCGCGGGACGGCATCGATCTGGTCGAAAAGGGTGGAGTTCGTCTCGATTGTCGTGCACATCTCGCATCAAGCTGGACACGGGTGCCTACACCAAGCCTCCATCTAACTTGCTACTTGCTGGGCGGCGCATCATGAATCATCCTCGCGTTGGCCGTCTTTGGAGTATGATACTGTTGTCCTGCACTTTACTTTTTGCTGGTGTGCGGCGCTGGAACATGGGTGTGATGCCACAAATCACGCATTGATATACCGAGGCACAAGGGCTTCGGGGCACTCTCCCCAACTCGTATTTTATTAGCTACTAAAATACAAGACAATTTCGCATAGGCTCCCACACCTCGGGGCTCAATGCTTTTCTTTGGATCCAACTCCAGAATATGAATTAACCAAATGGGCACACAGGCCCTTTATATAGGATGCTCAGGGGCAATCCTAGTACAATAATGACTAAAGTCTCTCACTCCTAGTCTTCAATCCGACAGAAGCCAACACGGTCCTTCGCATTAGGAGTCTGATTGAATGACTCACTATACGGCAGCGATTATAATGAGTAGAGTCCTCTGCTTTGGGATGCAATCGCCTAGGAGTCTTCGGCTTGAGAGGCCTTCCACTTCAGAGGTCAGGCTGCTTGGGAGTAGGAGTCCTTCCACACAGAGTCCTGCCCACCTAGGAGTCCTTCTTTGTATAAGACTCCTTGGGGTACGTAGGAATCTTTTTGCTTTTCGGATTAGGATGCTTGCCGCCCCGAGGCTCTATGCCCATCAAATGGCGACATTCGCCCCACTTGATTAGTTTGCCTCAGGTACCGCCCGAGGCCTACTGCGCGGGTGAGTCTTAGTGACGGCCAGTGTCTGCGTCCGGCCGTGTTGCTTGCGCTTGGCTCATATGCGTGGCTCACGCTTTGTGCCTCGGTTTATGCTCCCACACCTTGCTCGATTTCCCTTAGGAGGGCCATGGGGCCAGGCGGCGCCCTCATCTTGCACGGGACTCGTGTGCATCAGTCGAGTATCAGGCCTGCATTCTAGAATTGTTAAGCGTCCTAGTTGACTGCCATGCCATACTAGATGCTCTTAAACTTCCATAGTGTAACGCACCATTGCCTCAGCGGCGGCGTCCTTCGATGAATCAAATTACTGGAGTCCGCGTGCTGGTTCTTATCTTCCTATCCTGGGGTTGCTTTGCAATCTAACTGCGAACCGACTCTAACCGGCGGGTTGAACTCGCTGCATTTCTGTCCAGGACTAGGATCTTGCGTCAAGGCGCGGGAAGCTTACGGCGGAATGTCGGGTGAAGCTGACCTGCTGGTAACCGGTTTGTAGGCCACGTTCACTATCGCCCGAAACTAAGGGTTCGTCATATTTCGGAATCAGCCACTCTTTAAACCTTATACTGATCTTCTTCGGATCGATGAGTTAAGATTCAGCAAAACCAGCACCCTTACTCAAATTCCGGAGGTCTGCGGCCTCATCCATATCTTCAGCCTGTGAACTGGCATGCAGCTGGGGTCAGTCACCGTCGAGGCATGCAGGGTGAGGCGTGCTGGGCATGGCTGGCAGGCGGGTCGCGTCTTGGCGCCCACTGGGCGGGGAGCACCTTGCCCTCGCGCCATCATGGCTGCGCAAGGCACCCTTTTTGGGCGTGTCATGGCCTTGGCGGGGCACCTTGCATGTTGTCATGAAGCGGCTCGGTCGAGCTATTTAATGTCTAGGAATGCTGGGCTAGGAGACAACGTCTTGGGATGCCTTAAGTGAGGCATACCCTTGCCCCAGGCATGTCGTGTCGCTGGGCAGAGCCTTTGTATGTAGGCAAGGATAAAGTAGGGTAACCATCGGGGGCATGCACTAGGTAGGAACCTTTCTCTGAGCATGTGTAATCACAACCAGTGAGGCAGGTGTCTAGTGATGTGCTAGTAGTGTAGTGTCGGGGCATGCACTAGTAGGCACTAATCTAGTGTAATAGCGTTAGGTAGAGCGCGTGTCTGGCGTGCACTGTTGGGTCGGGTGTCGAGCGTACTAGGCTAGGCATGTCATGGCACTAATTTGAGAATTACCATTCAGGCATGAACTATGCGAGTCACTTGAGTGTCGGGCATGTACTAGGCGAGGCATCTTGCACATAGAAATGGCGGCATTGGCCAGAGGCAAGTGTTTGGGCATGCACTGGTAAGGTCGCGGGTGTCTGGGCATGCACTGGCGGGGCACCTTGCTGGGCATTGTGTGTGGCACTAGTAGAGGCACCTTGCCCTGGGCATGTCATGGACTGGTCAGGGGCGCCTGTCTAGTCTTGCGGCAGGCGGGGTCAGTGTCTGGGGCATGAACTGGCGAGGCACTTTAGGCGTAATCGTAACATAGGTAAGTCATGAGTATGATGAAGCTTGATAAAGCTGGGAATCAGGTGTCTAGGCGTACCTTGAAGTGAGGCACCTTGCCTAGGCGTGTCATGGCGCTAGGCCAGAGTCGTGGGTGTGTGGGCGTGCGTTGGGACGGGGCGGCGCTGCACTGGGCGTGTGGCAGAGCGGGGAGCGGAGTGTGCGGCGTGGACTGGGGCGGGGTCACGGGTGTCCCGGGCATGCACTGGCAGGGCACCTTGCACCAGACGCGTGTCGTGGCCAGGGGCACCTTGCTATGTATGTGGCATTCGGTCGAGCATTGTGTCTAGGAATGCTGGGGCTAGGGCGTCTTGGGATCTTGTTGGGGTAGGGGCACCTTGCCCTAGGCATGTGTCATGTCAACTGAGGCGAGGCACCTTTGCAGGCGTATGAGCGATAGGGCGAAGCAGTGTGCAGGCATGCACTAAGGTTGAGTCACTTGGAGTCCCGGGGCATGCAGACGAGGCACCTTGCCTGGGCATGTCTTGGCATTAGAGCAGAGCCAGGTGTCCCAGGCATGCTGTGGTAGGGTCCATAGAGTCCGAGGCATGCACTAGGGTAGGAGCGCCTTGCCTAGGCATGTCATGGCACTAGGGCCCAGAGTCAGGTGCAGGCGTGTGTTAAGTGAGGAGCACCTTGCCTGGGCATGTGTGGCCTTAGCCAGAACCTTGAGTGTCTGAGCGTCTTATTTGGTAGAGACACTGCCTAGACGGAGACGGCCCCTCACGGCCTCATTCAACTCAAACATTCGAAAAACACTAAAAATGGGAATAAAACCCAAGTAGGGAGAAAATCCTACCTCAAGGAGTTTGAAGAAACTTCCTAAATCCGGTACCCAGGTGAAGCTCTCGCGTAGGCCAGTTCTCCTCTTGTCTTGAAGGCGACTACTTAGAAGTCGGATTCTTAGAAAAACTAGGAAGTAAACTCTCTCTCTAAACAAAATGGAAAATCTATTTGCTCAAAAAAATCCCGTCCAGCCAGCTTGCATCCCTTAGCCTTTAATTGGAGAAGAAAGCACTATTTATTAATTTATCCTTATCCAACCGTCGATTTCAAAAAAGACCATTTCGATAATTCTTTTAAAAGTTTGGCGTTCGGCTCTATAATGAATCAGTTTTCATCGTTTCTACTCATACACTTATGGTACATGAGTGCATGTTATATGTGAATTTCGGTCGTGAAAATCGTTTTTCTTCTTGGCAAATCGATGCATGGCGTGTCGACTCATTGTCTCGAATATTCACGAAATTTTACGTGCCAGCTAGATTTCGAGACAATTAGCGGTGAATCGGTTTAGATACATCAGAGATGCGAAGAATTAATTAGGATTTTTAGCGAAATTCTGATTTTGTAATTGAAGTGCGATTTATACTTATTCCAGAATTGGAATTTCTCGGGTCTTGTATTAGAATGTTAGAATTTTTAATATGTGTTGTATAAAAGGAGAAATTGATTCTGCTCCTATACTGGCAACTATTGGATATATAGTTGGACTCATGATTGGTATGTATATTAGTCTTGTTTATGGCGAGTGGTGTGTGGATATATATGCGTATATTGGGCTGTTGGGACAGGTAATCTGAGTTTATCTAGTATTGTATTTGGGTAGAGCATGTCTGAAAAGGAGACTTTGCAGATTTTAGTGAAAATGTAGGGTCACCGGCAACTCACTTAGTAATGGGTTGTGAGTGGTCGGATTTCAGGAATGGAGTGTCACATAATGCACCTAAGACATTGATTTCTTCATATTGAATTTTTAATAAATTAACTTTCAAATATAAACATAAAGTGTAATTATTTGTCTTTTTTGCTAAATGTTAGGTGACATTTGCAATATATATAGTTTGTAAATAACAAGATCACACATAAGTCTTTATGATCATACAAAACTATTAGATATTTGGTTTTTTTCTTTTTGTGAAATATCTATCTAGATAATTGGGTACATGTTTATATATTTTATATGTCAATCTTTCAAATATAAACATAAACTAATGTTGTTTTTTCTTTCTTACAAAAGGATATGTGACATTAGCAATTACAGTTTACAAAACAGGTAACGCTCTGATTTTTTTAAAAGAAAATGATGATCATGTATGAGGCTTTGTTGTCATGTAACTATCAAATTTTTGGACAAACTTGTTAATGTTTTATATATATTTGATGATAATAGAATATCATCCATGGATATTATGTATTTGATGATAATAAAATATCATGTATGGTGTTTCTACTAGATAATTTTTGAAGTTGAATGCTTAGATTTTTGTTTTATAATGTGAAAGATTATTTTTACTTTTGATTATAGATTCAATATCACAACATGTTCAATTTTGGTACATAACATTTTGGCTATAAGTTGAGTTATTGACATATTCTATATGCAACCTCACATAACAACACAATTTCCTTAACATATGAAGAAAAAAAAATATTGACATAAGATGAACTATATTCTGGACACATGGACAAAAAACGTTTAATAAATTTTAGCATTGATGAAAAACACCATCTTAATATATGTGCAAATTAAATCTAAATATATATAAAACAAAATTGACATATATTATACTCAAGTTTAACATATATTGAATATAATCTTGAAATCGTGGTCAGCAACTACATATGTTTGCCTAACCTAAGCAGGCGGAAGAACCTGAAACATATATTGTTATAGTAAAATTCCAACATTGATAAAAATAAGCTCAACCTTAACATATGCATATGTCAACTTAGCGTTTAACCTTTCTTAACACTGGCATAGATAACAGATGAATATATAAATCTACCTTAACATAAGTACCTTATCTTGACGATGAAAAAACTGTCATTGAATACCTTTTTTCTTGTAAAGTGCCCACCAAGTACACACACAAAGATACAAAAGATCCACATTAGCAAAACAAACCCAATTCATGTCGAGTAAAACGATCAGCATAGATTATGTCCATGCCTTCTTGAATGGTGAGTGTCTCATAAGTGAGGGTCTAACAATAAGAATGATGAATAAACAGTTGGAGAAAAAGAGTTAGTAAGTAACATGGGGCATGGAAAACAAAATAACTAACAAATTTATTTCCAAGTATTCTTTGTAACGCGTCACAGAGATAGTTATGCGATTACACGTGTAACAAATAGAGTCGCGTAATTGAACCAAAGGGTTTCATAATTAGTTGAGTGCCATATTAGTATTTTTGGAAGTTGTTTTTAAGGATGAAATTGTAAAGTTTTCAGAGAATGGTGACACTTTTGCAATTAAGGGAGTGAAAGTACAAATTATGGAAACTTTAATTAGTTAAAGGATAATAATAAATTGTCATAATGGTTCAGGGAAGCCTTGAAAATTCTCTGGTCTCGGATAATGGCGAATTGTGTAGATTAAATTCGTCTCGTGAAATCTAGTGACCCAGAAAAGTTTCGTTGAATTCTGAGACAGTCGGAATATTTTACGATTTTCTGGGTGATAAGTCGCCAGTGATTTCAGGAATGAGATTTTTACGGAAATCTCGCAAGTTAGAAAATGACTTGAACTAAGTTTGTTCTGATAAAGTGACCCAAATTAAATAAATTATTTCGAAAGAAAGCGGACCGAGATAGACAGTATAAAGTCATATATCAAAATTAATTAATTGATTAATTAATTAAAGGATAAATCGAAAAACAAAAGAAAAGGGTCAAATGGCGGAGAGAGGAGTGAGAGCGCGAAGAGAAAATATTTTATTTTTAACTTTACTTCTCTTTAAGATCTCTGGAAATCGGATGTAGTTTTCGCCGGAGTAAAGACAAAGTTGATCTACATGAGGCAGAGGCTACGTGTGAAGCGCAAAAAATCTTGTGTTTCATTATTTCACGAGGGTAGGGAATTTTCTTACTTGTGTTATTTCTATCCTAAAGATCATTTAATGGCTTGGGATTTGCTTAGAGGTCGTGAGAGGCCGTAAAATTCAGTCCCAAAATTTTTGGATTGAGTTTATGAATTTTTAAGAATTTTTGGGATTATTTTCGAAGAATATGGGCTAAATTTCGGGACTATTTTCGGACTGTTCGGGTTGAAAATACGATATTGTTTTTGGACAGTTCGGACAGGATTTTCAGAACTGTTTTCGGGTGTTCTTGGACTCTACGAAAAGCCCCTTAAGTCTAAATCCCAACCTTATCTTTTATGAATTGCATTTAGGAGCGCGTATTTTAAGAAAAATTTGTCGTGGTACAAAGTGTGCAAGTTGCCTAGTTGTGATGTGTAGCGATGTAGTCTGTCACATTGAATGTAGCTAGGTTAAGCGAAGACAAAAAATTATCAAAGTGGGTAACTCGATTGTTATGGCGAAATGTAAGTGTTCTAAAAACTTTATTTTAAATCTTAGTATATTATTTATAAATCGTTTTACGATTTGTATGTTATGTTTTTAATTTTTAAACCATATTTTAAAGCTTATTGAGCAAGCAAGCAAGCAAACTTATATTTTAAAGCTTATGGTTTTAATTGCTAAACCATATTTTATAAAGCAAGCAAGCAAGCAAGCAAGCAAACTTATATTTTAAAGCTTATGGTTTTAATTTGTTAAACCATATTTTATAAAGCAAGCAATTTGTTTGTGCGTCAGCGAGCTTATATTTATAAGTTGGGCCTTAAGAAATCGCAGTCTTAGCGAAGCATTATCGGTGAAAGGTGGTCAAAATGCGTACACGAGGAAGTTATGACATGATTTCATTTCATTTTATATTTGTCTGGTCAACAAACTTAGCTCATGCATTATGGCATATTAGAGGAGGACCGTGGCACGTACTGGAGTATATAGGGTTAGCGCTGGCTTGTTGTGTGGTGATGGAGCATTCACCACTGACTAAACATAGGTGATGTGGACACGAGGTCCTTCACCTAGCTTATTATATAGTGATGGAACATTCCACCATATTCTTTAGCATAAGTGATGTGGACCACGAGGTCCTTTCAGCAAGAGTACAAGCTCTGGAGTTTAACGCTAAGACCTGAATTTCTGATTTCCATAAATAGTAAATTTTGTTTTTCGATTAGTTAGGTATTTGGCTGGAAGCAGTCAAATGAATAATAATTTTGAAAACAAACCTCGAAAATAAAAAAATGTTCATAATAATGTATTGAGTCAAGAAGAGTGAAATAGATTAAAAAACGAAATTATGTTAAAGGTAATCTGATTTTTAAAAATGGCAGTAGTAATTTATATTAAAAATCGAAAATTTTCTAGATCTCGGATGGCGAAACGGACTTCACTGTTGAATTCCACTCGCAAAATCTAGTTATCCAGTCACATTTCGTTAACGAATTCAGCGAGAGCGAGTTAGTTTTCACGCGAAATTATTCGAGGCGACGGGCGTCGAGTGTGTGACACCCCAAATTTTTGGGGGTCTTTTTTTTTTTTTCTAAGATGCTAGTAATTAGTGCATTTAGTGCAATGATAAATTTTTCAGAAATTATGTGAGCACCAAATGTCATTCTAGAGAATATGGTTAGATTCTAGACTCAGAGATCTTTCTATAGAGTCCAAGAACGCGTAAAATGGACTTCGGACGAGGAAGTTATGGTCGTCAGAGTTGAAGAGCTCATATGAGCAACGGCGGCGGTCTGCGAGGCCCCGACGGGCACCTATTGTCTTTACGTCTTTTTAGACACTATATGAGCTTAGATTATATTGGAGCCCATATATATATATGATTATAGACTCAAGAAGTGCTTTCAGGTAGAGTCTGAGCAGTAAAACGGACTTCGGACGAGAAAATTATGATTGTCAGAAGTTGGCCTGTCGAGCTTCATTCACTGAAGCGAGGTCAGCTCATGCGACTCATCTGGCTCATGCGAGAAGAGAACCATCGAACACATCTGAAGAGCTTCATGCGGGGAGAGGCTCATACGGCTCGTGCGAAGAGGCTGCCGTGCGGGGAGCTCATGCGGAAGAGCTCATACGGCTCACATGCGGAGGCTCATCGCGGCTCATGCGGGAGGCTCGTGCGGCTCGTGCGGAAAGAGCTCATGCGGCTCATGCGGGGAGAGCCATGGGAAGGCTCATGCGGCTCATGCGGAAGAGGCTCATGGCTCAATGCGGAAGAGCTCATGCGGCTCATGCGAGAGGCTCATATGAGGCTCATGCGGAAGGGGCTCATGCGGCTCATGTGGGAGGCTCCATGAAGCTCATGCGGGGAGGCTTATGCGGCGAGCTCATGCAATATGTGACAGGCTCATGCGGGTAGAGCTCATGCATTTCAGCCATGATAGGTTGGATTCGATGATGAGCTCGTCACGGCTCATCCTCCTCAGACCCTTAGAGTCAAAGGCTATAACTTGGGCTGTAGAGGAGTCCGTTGGGTGATTTGAAAGCCTACATCAAAGCTTCTTGATGGGGCTACAATTTCTATCAAGGATGCTAGTCCAAATTCGTAATTTTCATAACATGAAATTCGGTCCCAAATGGCAGCGTCTCATAGGCTCCAAAACAGAATGCTATTCCCACACAGCTCGTCACAAGTGAGCTCGACCACACACGGCTCATCCAAGTGAGCTTGGCCTGCGGAAGATCCCAGCTCATCCTAGGAGAGGCTCGGCCCGGAAAGAGGTCAGCTCATCCTAAGAGCTCGACCCAGAAAGAGCTCGGCCCACCTGACTCATTCCACCTTGGTTGAGCTCGGCGCGAAAACCACACGCTCTGGACCTTTCAAGTAAAAATGTCATAACTTGAGGTACGTAGAGGTCGGAGTTGGGTGATTGGCCCATCCAGCTAAGCTGTGAGACTCACGATATAGTAGAGGACCACAAGGCCAAATTCCTTTGCTACTCAACGAAAAATCAGTCTTAATGTCAGACTAAAAGTAACAAAGGTAAGAGATAACCTTTACAAAATTGTATTAACGTGTGAACTGAGTTTAATTACAATTTATCTCATACTACATTTATAGAAACTGGATAACAGTTTAGTATATAACAAAAATCGAGTTTTAACGGACTTTTTACAAAACACAAAGCAAGCCATGCTTGACCGTGTCTCGACTAGAAACTCATGAGGAGATTCTCTTGGCACTCGTTTTCGAAATGTTTTCCAGCGACGAGGTGGTAATGCGGTGAAAGTCTCCCACCTGGGCTACTCCCAGCACTAAGTGCACATGCAATGACATAATCACGTTTCGTTTCCACACACACATTCATATAAAATATGCATATCTCACCTGGAGAAATGTCTAATAATGTACTTTTAGATTTCCGTCTCATGTATAGCGCGCGTCATTCATATGGCGTTTCAAAGCAAGGCTTTGTTTTGCATCACACACGCCATTTTCTACGAGATGAGACCGGCTAAAACAAAAGCCTGCTTTAAATCCATCAGACCACCTTCGAGTATCACACCATCGACCATCTCCGAGAACTCTTTACGACAACCCTCCGATAGAGTTCATTGGACAACCCTCCGACAGTTCACTCTGATAAAACTCTCGATATAATTTATCGGACAATCCTCCGATATAATTTATTTGACAATCCTCCGATATAATTTATCGACAACTGGAGAATTTTATTGGACAACCCGATATAATTTATTGGACAACCCTCCGATAAAATTTTTATTGGACAACTTCCGATAAAATTCTATTTCCATTCATGCACTATTGCACCGATTTACGCGATGTCCCCGTGCACATGCGATGATAATTCTATCAGATAATATCTCATGGTTACATGTTGAAACTACATGCAACAATTATATTCATGCTTCATCTCAAGCATCATGTTAAATATATCAAGCATGAGTATATCTGTAACATTAATATTCACGTACCGCATGTTACGCAAACAAGCAATAACACACAACAAGATCAACATCCGATCTCCCACGACGCAAAGAAACTCCGCTTCCAAATCAGAGTTCTGAACTACACAAATGCGACCGTAAACCGGTCCCCACCAACAACAAAGATATACGAACCGTTTTGGAACCACTCATCACTGTGGCTACACTTCATAGCCATGTCAGCGGCTCAAATTAAGATTTAACCAGAGTGTGATATAACCCTACCTCTCAAGTGCACTTCCACTGCCGCAATCCTCCGTTTGTTAAATCATAGAACCCTCGCTCTTTCCCTTTTCCCTTTTTATTCCATTCCACCCCATCGATTTATCTTGGGGAGAAGACTTCCCAGGCGTAGACACTCATGCTTCTCCTCATGACACATAGCATCCCACATGTCATCATGCCCACTTTCTTCCCACTTAAATTTCACAAAGCCTAGTCCAAGACACCTAGCATCCACTAACTTTGCCCTCATGCAAGACCACTTTCATGCATGATTAAACTTGACACTGGGCCTCCACTACGTGCTGGGTGTCTCGTCTCATGCCACATGCAACCGCGCCACGCAAAGGTCACTTTCGCTCATCCATTTACCTCAAATACAAATCTCGAATATTTCTCGAATTCGACTAAATTCGATCACAGACCTAGATTTCGCGAGACGAACTCAATCTGTGATGTCCCAAGGTCACATCCGATCAGAGTAATTTCTGATTTTGATCGAAATTACATTTTACCCATTTTCAGAAAATTCGAATTTTCCAGGCTTCACATTCTCCCCCCCTTATAAGAATTTCGTCCCGAAATTCACACACACATATACATACAAAATCACATGCATATGTAACAGTCATTTACCATTCAATGACTAATCCACTACCTTCGTCCTGAAAGAGGAAAGGATCCGTACGCACTGCGGTCCTCATGCTCCCATGTTGCTCCTCCACCGGGTGCTTCCACAACACCTTTACTAGCCTCACAGTTTTGCGTCGCAAAACCTGCTCGGCTATCCATAATACTTCCACTGTGTCCCTTCTCACAATCCCATCCGCACACAATGCTCTCACCACTAGCACGGAAATGGATCCGAGTGTACTTCCTGAGCATGTATACCGAATACCTCATACACCTCGATAAACTCAGCGGTAGTGCTAATCGAGACAGACACCCACCCTGAACTCAGACTGAAAACCCACTTATCACCGACTCTGACTCACCCAGGCCTCCCATGAAGGATACATGACTGACCCGCCTCAGGAACCCCAGAGGTCGGCTCGGCCGGCTATCGGGCATTAACCCTTCGCCCGGCTCCCGAGCCGGCGGAGGAAGGCGCTTTCCGCATCACTCCACCTCCCTTTCTCGCTGGTGCTCTCGGTCTCCGAAGTCGTGACCAAGTGTGAGCCTCTTCCCACTCCGTCCAACGCGATCGACATGGCCTCCCCACAGGCAGTTTCATAGGGGAAAGACCAGATGCCATCGATAACTGTTGGTCAGTAAATTCCTAATAAGGGCAATGCTCTTCCTGGCCAATTCTTTGAATCTAGGGACATGTCGAAGATGTCCTCTAAAACCTCGTATATCCTCTCCATCACCATCCTGTCTGCGGGATGAAAAGCGGTGCTCATCATCAATCAGGTCCTACACTTTGCTGAAACTTCTTCAAAAGTGCCAGGAACTGGGATCTCTCGTCACATAATGATGGATACCACACTCCATGTAACTCTTAACACCCTCGTATATAGAATTTGTAATTCCTCTCTAGTGTAAAGGTCATCCGCAGGTTGTGAAATGTGTCACTTAGTGATCGGTCCACTATGACCACACCGCATCATACCACTTATACTGTGGCGTTAGTCACAAAGTCCACTGTGACAGCTCCCACTTCCACTCCGCTACCTCCAATGGTCGGTAGCCCAAGAGGGGCCTCCGGTGCTCGGGCCTTACTGGTCAAGATGAGACATTGTCGAACAAAATCCCCAACGTGGTCTCTTCATCCTCTCTCCACACATCGGGCGACGAAGATCTCGATACATCTTCGCAAGCACTGATTTGATCACAAACGAGAGCAATAACTCCCAGACTCTTTTCTCAACTCAATCAATTTGGGAACCACTACTGGCCCTTCTATACCGGGCATGACTAACATCCGTAGTGGACGGTCCAAATTTCATCACCTATACTGACTGCACTCCGGCCCCCCGACGGACACTTACATCTCCGGCCCCGCCTGACTCGACACTCGCTCAAGAGGGGCCATGAGCCACTAAACTTCCCATAACATCCCAGCCTCGGTCAGATCGTAACCCAACCACCTACAGCCTCGCATCCGCCACTCCCGAAGCCATACTAGCCAATGCTCCCGTGATTTCCGACGAGGATTTAACACTACATTCGCTTCTACCAGGACAGAATGCAGCGAAGTCATAATCCCTGTAAACCCATCCATCTCGTTGCCTCATTGAGGTCCCGTTTGTGTGAAAATATACTTTAATTTCAGGGTCCAGCACACCTCGAACTTCACGAGAGAGGCGGCGCCTAAATCTTCAAGGCAGATAATGGCCGCTAACCTATGTCACGTAGGGTAATTTCGCTCATGATTCTTCAACCGCCGAGAACCATAAGCCACTACCTCCCCGGATCGTGACAAAACATATCCACCCGTCCTTTGAAGCATCACAAGACACCGAGTACTCCTCCTGCCTCCCTTCCGGGACTACCGTAATAGGAGTCATGGCCTGTTTTCAATTCCCCCGAATGCCCTCTCACACGAGTCATTCCACTCCAAACTCGACCTCCTTCCAACAACTAATTGATGCCGTAAGGTGGAGAAATCCTCTAATGAACCTCTCAGACATCTGTGCCTAATCCCAAGAAATCAGATTCAAGGACCGACTTCGGCCTCTCCCAACTCATAACAGCCTCAACTTTCTCAGGGTCTACTGACACACCTGAAACCGATACGACGTGTCCCAGAAATCTCACCTCAGTAAGCCAAAATTCACACTTACTGAATTTGGCATACAACTGATGGTCTCTCGTGTCCGAGAACGACCTCGCATCCTCGCGATCCTCCTTGTCTCGCAGATCAAAACATCGCCCAGTTTAAAACTACCACAAACCGATCTAAGTAAGGGTGGGAAGATCCTATGTACAGATCCATAAACGCCGTCGGGTGCATTCGGCTAATCCGAAGGGCACGTGAACTTGAAATGCCCATACCTCGCCCTAACTGCCTTAGACACTTCCTAACTCTCAACCGATGGTACCCGGCATGGCGATTCATCTTAGAGTACAATCTGCTCTCTCAATCGATTAAATGAAATCATCAACTCGGTAAAGGTATCGATTCTCGAGACGCCACCCCGCTCAACCTGTCGTAGTCAATGCACAAATGGCTGGGTCTTATCCTTTTCTTAGCAAACAACTGAGCTTTCCCAAGGTGGGGCGTTCTGCCTAATGAAACCTCTTGTCCAACAACCCTCGATCCGGACCTCGAGTTCCTCGCAATCACACCGGCGCCCATCCCACGCGGGAGTCATAGAAATGGGCGACGTACTGTGCGAGCGCCTAAATGACAAAGTCTACATCCTCTCGAGGAGGCATCCCAGCACCTGGCCCCGAAAACATCCTCAAACTCACATACCACACAAGCGTAGACTCCAACCCCGCCCCCCGCCCTCGTCTCTCTCCGAGGTAAGGCTTACTAGCCAACCTATTAACCGGCACCGTGCCATCTTCGTTACACGGCCCGAGGTAAAGCATCATGCTTATCCCGAAATGTAATATTTACTCATCCCGTGTGTAGGCGTGAACTCTCCTACGATCACTACCAATGACTCCACCCTGTAGTCAACCAATCCATGCTGGGCAACGACATCAAAGTCCCACATTGATAACTCGAAGATCCACCATGAGTAGAATCCCTGAGATCTCTAACTCACAGTCCCGACATATCTGATCAATCCTCACCCTAACTCCTGAGATCTCCACCTTCACTGCTTGCAACTCTTCCGTTTGTTAAATCATAGAACTCCTCGTTCTCTTTTCCCTTTTTCCCTTTTTATTCTCTTCCATTCCACCCCACCGATTTATCTTAGGTGGAGAAGACTTCCCTAGGTGTAGGACACCTCATGCTTCTCTCCCGCGACACATAAAGCATCCCACATGTCATCATGCCCACTTTCTTTCCCACTAAATTTCACGTAAAGCCTATCCAAGACACCTAGCATCCACTAAATCTTTGCCCTCATGCAAGACCACTCTCTTTCATGCATGATTTAAACTCACACTTGGCCTCACTACACGTTGGGCAAACCCATTTCTCATGTCACACATGGCATGCAAATCCTCATGCCACGTGTCACTTTCTCGTTCTCCATCGGCACTCGAAAAACGTGAAATTCGACCGCTTTTGAATTCGACGAATTCGATCACAGACCTAGATTTCAAGCAGACGAACTCAACGGTATGTCCCGGTCACATCCGAGATCTAAAAATTTCTGATTTTGACCGAAATTACATTTTACCCACTTAAAATTCGAATTTCCTGGCTTTACGTAGGACTCCTTAAAACGAGATTTTTAGAAAAACCCGAAAATGTCAATGATTTAGTAATTTCACTTAAGATAACTGAAACTAGACGAAATAAATTTTTATGAGTGAAAACTGACCAAGAAGTGTGACACGTGGCGAGTGTACACGTGTCCACTATAAATATCCTAAAAAAATCTAAAGCTCTCATTTTGGTCTCAAATCTAAACCAAGAGAGGAGAGAGAGAGAAAAGTACCTTCTTCGATTCACTTAGATTTCGTTTGGCCTGAACTCATTAGGTCAAGAATTAAAGCTGATTTATGCGACGAGAGCTACACGTGGGGTACTAGAATCACAGGATTCTACCAAGGTCTAAGGTTCGGGTTTTCACCAAAACCGAGAAAAGGTGGTGTCCCATGAAATCACGCCATTTGAGGTAGGGTTTTTCTCCTACTAAGTAATTTCGTCTAAGGGCATGGTTCAAGGAGGATGCCGTCTAGCTTTTTCTCTCGACCCCATGATCAGATTTTTGGCTATAATCCTGACCACTACCATCCGAATTGAGTGATTCAAATTTCTAAATAAACTAGACTGATAGGAGAACAATTCTCCTTGAAATAGGTCTATCCAAATTCCGGCCCATTTGGACTCAAAAATTTATTCAAAGTAGAGCTATGTTCAGGCAGTTTTTCTGTTCTATTTTTAAGACTCTATGACTGTATTTTGGCCATAACTTGGCCATCGCTCATCCGAATTGAGTGCTTTAAATTTTAAGAACTGGGGACGATAGAGAACATTTCTCCTGAAATAGGTTCATCCAAATTCCAACTCCATTTGACTCAAAATGCATTCAAAGGAGTTATGTTCAGATAGTTTTTGCTCGTTTACGACTCCATGACCGTATTCGCTTACACGTACCATCACCATCCGAATCTGGAGTGATTCAAATTGCTAAGTAACCAGATCGATAGAGAACATTGCTCCTTGAAATAGGTCAATCCAAATTCGACCAATTTGACTCGTAAATGCATTCAAATGAGCTATGTTCGTATTGGGGCCGGGTTCTGCTTGAAAAACCGAGTAGTCCCGCTGAAACCGAGTTTTGATCCGACAAGGATTCTAGTTGAGAAGAACTTCTAAGAACCTGATCTCAAAATAAGTACAAAGAACAAGTGTCAAATTATGAATAAGACCTCGAAATCGGGTATACTAGGATCAAGCCTGGGCAAACAGAGTAATTGACCGGGGCCAGAATGAAATGCCATAACTTCTTCATTCAACCTCGTTTGCGTGTTCTTGGACTCTGCGGAGAACTCATTGAGTCAAGATTCTATCCATATTCTTGTAGAGCACAGGGATGACTGTAATATGGCTGAAAATTTGCGTTTTGCACCAAGTGTGCAAAAGGTTTCGGTTATGTCGATGCGAATAGCTTTGCCTGGGCATGACCATTTCATGGCATGTTGTGGCTATTGTATGGGGTAGTAATTTCCATGGGTTAGCATAAGAAAATCATGAGAAATAAAGAGTTGAGTTCAATTGATTTTAATCAATTGAAGTGATTAAATGCTTATGGTCACGGAAAGTATAGTGTAAGCACGGTTTAATCAACAAGATTAAGTTATGGATGTTAATGGATTTTTATTGATAATGTGACTTGTAGGAGGAAGGTGATAAAGAACAAGGGTGGAGGTGGAAATTTTGCTTCTTAAAGGAAGAAAATGGCTTAAATAACCAAGGCGAGGAAAATGTAAATGTTTATGAAAAAATATATATATATATATATATATATATATATAGTGAGATATATATATATATATATATATATATATATATATATATATATATATATATGAATGTTTACCAACGATATGTTTTCATATCTACATATATAAATGTTCAAATGAAAAAGAATGTTATTGACTTTAAATTATGTTTGAGAAAATATGAAATGACATGGGTTTCTATAGTTTTATAAAGATGATTTATTAAGCCTATATTTAAATTTAAATGTTTAAGGAATGTATATTTTATATATACATGTTTATATGAAATGTTTGAATCCATGGCAATTCTATGTTGCTAAAGATAAAGTTTAAAGGAAAGCTCCACTAAAGTACTTTACGCATATTGGGTACATGGGAAAGGGGTAGGGATTTTTTTATGAGGAAGGGAAGAGTGATGCATACCGCCATGCACGTGAAAAGTACGAAAAGTTTATCAACGCATAATGTGATTATTCCATACAATGGGTATTTAAAAAAGAAAGACAATGACATCGGAGGTTCCTTGGTCCATCTAAGGATCGTAAGACTGCTTTCCTCGTAGTTCTTCATTCGCCAACAAATAAGCAATAATATGGAACATTTCTGAGGTTCGGGCCATCTATGATCGTAAGACTATTTCCTGGTGTTCTTTCATGTACTCAACATGTTAATTCAGATGCGGCTCACGATACTTACTGGATTCAAAAAGGAAAATAAAGCATATTGAAAAGATATGTTGGTCAATAGCCTTGTTTTTGATGTTGGTTATCAGGTGGTCCTTGTCTGGGCTGATGCCCCTTCCCCTTAGTTTTAGGGGAGGTGCTGTCCGTTTTTCGTTTTTCCGGTAGCGCTTTTGGTCAGAATAGGTCGCTTGTTTTTTGTCGTTGCTGGTTCTTCCTCTGCACAAATTCTTAATTATCCAAAAAAAAAAAGATATGTTGATACAATTGTTTTATACATTGTATTTGATCTATATGAAAAAGAAAGTAAAGTAAATGTTTATTGAAAGGATATGTTTATACAATTATTTTACACATTGTATTTGACCTACATGGAAAAGAAAGTAAAGTAAATGTTTATAGAAATGAGATCTCTATACAATTGTTTTACACGCGTTTGGAACAAAGGAAAAGAATGCAAAGTAAATGTTTATGGAAATGAGATCTCTATACAATTGTTTTACACATTGTATTTGAACAATATATAGAAACATTATTTTCCTATGAACTGTACTCTCACTGAGCTCCTTTAGATCACCATTTTTTCCAAATGTTTTATAAAATGTTTTAAAGAGATCACGTGCAGCCTCGAGCATCCCTCCGGCGGCTGACTCTCCTCGCCTCACGTGATGACCACCTTTTGAAATGTGTATAGTTTTTTTGTTGTAAATAACTACTTGTTCACATTTATTTTGTAATGTATAGTAGTTTTGGCATTGTTTATATATCCATAGTAATAAAAAATGATTTGAAGTTTTGATTTGAAATTATTGTGGTAATTTTGATGTCCCATTGTTGGATGTGGAGTAAATTAAATTGTTTTATTACATGTGTTGTAAATTGGGACATGTTCGAAAAACAGAGGAAAATCTGCCCGATTTTCGATAAAGGGTTTAATGTTTACTACATATACCCTGTGGAGCGAACCCATTTATACACTCACTGAGCTTTTTTAGCTCATTATTTTCCTGGTTTAAAACTTATCTTCCAGGTACAGGTACGCCGGACGTTGGGACATATCAGGGTCTCCTAACAATGTGTGCACTAGATATATTTTGTTAGAAAATACTTTGAATTTGTATAGTTGTGCATATGTATGTACATGGTTTTGTTTTATGAAAATGTAATGAGCCTGAGGCTCTTTTGAAGAAGTGTTGTTGGTTGTCTTATTTTAGAAAATTGTATTTAAGGTGTTTTGGGATATGTCCTATATACGCCATGCAAATTAAATTTTATAAAATCACAAGGAAAATAAAAATTTTTATATAGGTTTTTAGCAAGCAACATGGCGAACTTCACAAGATTCTCTAGTCGCTGGAAAGTATCAAGTTAGAGTTTCCTCAGAAACTCCGGAAAATTCAATTTTTCAAAACGGTAAAAATGTAATTTCGATTGAAACCGAAAATTCTCTGTATCTCGATGACGAAACTGACATTGCTAAATCTCTTCCTCAAGGAAATCTAAAATGACTAAAAGTTTCATCAAATTCTGAGATAGTCGGAATATTTTACGAATTTCTGGGTGATAAATCGCTAGTGACTTCAAGGGCGAGATTTTTACGAAAATCTCGAAAGTCAGAAAATGGCGTGAGTTCATTTAAAAGAATTGAACTGAAAAGAAATAAAATTTTTCTATTTAAATAATTCGAATTTGTGGTAATAGAAATTGTTTATCCAAATGATAATAATAATAATAATAATAATAATAATAATAATAATAATAATAATAATATAATATTATAATAATAATAATAAAAAAAAAAAAGAAAAAATTCAAAAGAAAGGGAGGGAGTGCGTCGGGGAGTAGACTGCGTTGGAGAGAAAAATATTTTAATTTTTTTTCTCTTTTATTTCTTTCTCAGTTTGAAAATCGGATAGTAGGTTTTATTATTTGAAGGAAAAATTGATCTGTGATGAGGAGCTACGCGTGGACACCAAAAAGTTGGAGTTCGACAAACTACGTGAGGTGGGGTTTTATCCTACTTGTTTACCCCTTGTTTAAGTGTTTGTAAATGTTTTGTGTTGGTTTGAGGCGGGTGAGGGACGTTTGATCAGTCGAATCTTGGAATCGAAGTGTGGAAATTTTTGGAGAATTTTTGGAGCCCATTTAGACGATCAGTTATTTGTGTAGAAGTTATTTAAGGGTGTTGTTTAATAATTTATGAAATAAATTGTGTTTTGGTGTATAGGTCATTGGAGATAAAATTATGATTTGCTCAATTATATGGAATATAATTGTGTGTATAGGTATGATTTGCTCAATTATATGGAATATAATTGTGTGTATAGGCCATTGGAGATGAAATTGAATTGCTTTCAAGTAAATTTAATTTAGGTGTTAATTTGATGCTTATTGTTGAATTACATGTGGTGTGAATTGCAAATTTAAGAATGTTGCATAATTAATATATTAGTATATATATTGTATAAATAGTTTGGAAATGACATAATGCATTTTCATATGCCTTTGGGTAACCTAGAAATTAGGTGTTAGTGCATGACATAAGATTCGAAAAGAACGAACATGGTTGCGAAAGGAATTTCACGGGATGATTTTTTAGGAGGGAATTGGGTTTGGGAGGTCTCGAGCGGTAAGTCATTTCGGATGAGATCATGGCCCATTTCGGAGAAACTCACCAACCAATTCGTCTCGGAGGGTAGTCCCATATTTTCACAGACACTTGTTGGTTTATTTTCAAGAACAACAAGTTTTGTTTTGAAAATGACATTTTCTCATACATAGGCAGGCAAGTGTGAGGGAGTTGGTGAGGACTGGAACATGGGAATGGACATGTAGACATTCAAAGTAGGATCACGTGCACTTGAGTGTGTGTTTAAGTGGAGCGTGCGTATCTGACTTAGGTGGAGAAGTAGCCGTTTAGGTGATTCCACTCTTGGCGATAGCTCACCACATTGAGGAACACATTTTTTTCGAGGTGCGGGGGTGTTCGAGAAGACTGCTCTTCTTAGAGACCGATTTTGAAGAAAGCCGGGTTGTGGCTTTGATGTTTTTGGATATAACATGTATTAAAATTTTAGATTTTAATATATGTTTGTATAAAAGTGTAATCAACTATTGAATTATTGGGAGATAATTAGAATATAGTTGTGCTATTTGTTTTTATGAGTATTGGTTTATGAGCCCAAGTGGCATTTTTACTCAGGTATGAGTCTTGCGATACGAGACATAGATTTTTCGCGGGTTGACGGGTAGTCAACGGACACCCCGAGTTTGGGGCGTCACAGTTTCTGTGGGGTTGTCGGCACATCACCTGCTGGTAGGGGTGGGGTGTGTCATTCTTATACCTTTAAACTCATGAAATCCAATTACTCTTACAATATAAATCTGAACAAAGATGATCCAAACTTCAAAAAATATAAGACATATGATCAACTTGACTTTCTCTATCCCACCTTCATGGTGGAAAGAAGGAGAAAGTAATATTCACTATTTAATTACTAATCTGAGACAATGTGAACAAAATAAATATATCTTTACCAACTAAAATGTGCTAAGAGATTCTAATATTGATCCTCTAATCCAAATATCCTAACATCTCTTAGGGGGTGCCATTACCTTGATCTTCATTCTACTAGGAGTAAGGGCAATAATATCGTTGCTCATTATGTCAACAATTCTTGGGAACATGGTTGAGCCTCCACTCAGCACAATGTTTTCGTACAAATCATTCATGATCTCAACATAACACTTCATTATGGAATTGTAGGTAATTTCATGAATTCTAACATATTTCATTCTGATCCATGATGGCTTGACAAAGGACTCGAGGGATAAGCTTTTGAGATTTTGAAATTTTTTTTACATATAATGATTAGAATATCAAAGTTTTCCAAAATATATATTGTAACAGTTTAAATTTGAATGAAAAATGGATGAAGAAATAAAGTAAAGAAAAATGTTAAATTTGGTAATCCAAGCATGATACCATTCCCCCTACTCATTCATTTTTTGAAACCATCTTCTTACTTTTTCTTTGTTTTCCCAGTTTTGTTGTGTTTATTGAGTTAAGATACTAATAAGTTGTAATGTTTGATCTTTCCCTACATCTAATAATATATTTTTACTGTTACTATTACTATATTTATTTATAGAAGGCACTTTCTTCCATTCTCCTTCCTTTTTTATTTTAATTTTCTTACATTTCCTTTTTTGAATTTTTCTTTTCCTAAAGAGAAATTGGATAAAAAAGAGGAACATAAAAAAATTGCAAGAATAGACTCTTGCACAAGTAACCTTGAAAATGTCACCTTTTTTTAACAGAAATACCCTAAAAGTGTAAAGGTAAATCCCCTACATGACAACTACATTCCGTTTTTGTCAATTTCCGCACATTATAACTATGTCTCCACCAATGATCAAAATATCGGTAAACACGGATATATCAGTAATTAGATTTTCCAGAAATATCGGTAAAATATCGATGGATATTTTTACAAAAATATCGGTTCGATTAAAATTTTTCATATTTTAATTATATAGATGATGAGAAATTATTCATATCTTAATTATGGTAGATTAAAATCAAATGGATTAATGTTTATTAAATTAAATATATTTATATTTAATATATTATTAAGATATTATTATGTTAAAGAGATATTATTTGTTTTGTTATTATTTTAAATATTATATAGATAATAAGGAGATTCAAAATATTGTATATTATAATTTTAAATTTTTAAATGATTTATTTTATTTTTTTTCCTTTTCAAATTAATATTTGATTTAAAATATTATAAGTTATAATGCCCAAATAAAAATAAATAAAATATTATAATTAGATGGAAGGGATTATGAACAAATAAATAATAAGAATATAAAAAAGTTAGGCCGCATATAATAAGTGCAATCATTAGCTTTGTGGCTGGAGGGTGCCACTTTTATGCATTTTTGGCGGGTTCAAAACCCCCCAAAAGCATTTTTTTCAGTTTTTTTGCAACTAAAGACAAGGAGGACGAAAAATCGGGCTGGTTATCAAAAATAAAAAATAAAAAATCGGGATAAATTGTCGATATTTCGGCCGAAATTTTGAAAATTTTGTTCCCTGGTCTCCACAATAGTTTTTGTCTAAATGACATTTTTAAGGTTACTTTTTCAAAAGGTCATTCTTACAATTATGTTTGGAATGTGTCCCCTTAATCGGTTATCCCTTATATAAAATATTTTACTTTTTTGTGAATATCTTTATTTTTGAAGTTTAAAAAAATGATTGAAACACTTAATAAAATATTGTGGATGTGTTCAAGTATAACAACTTTTGTATATTCTCGTCATAGGTTTTTGTCTTTTGGATTGTAGAAAAAATGGTTACATTTTTTTTATTGTAAAAAGAAGACAAAATATTTATATTGATTTCCTTATGCTAACCTAACCAACACTTAGATTTAATTACACCTTTTTTTTTGTTCACCTCGACGTTTTCCACATGTGCAACTTTTGTTAACTAATTTCAATGTGACCTATTTCTCCTCTTTTGCAATTAGTTTTGTTATAGCATACCTACTTTAACTATTTATCCGCCCTTTCGAAGTGTGATTTTCAGGAAAAATTATGTTATAAGATCCACATTTCAATTTATTTGAAAAATTATGAACAAAAAAGACATGAAACTCCGAGTCTACAAATTTAAAATTTTTTGATAAAGAGTACAAAATATTTAATAAAGGGTCCAACAATAAACTTTGGTACTACCATATGTGTTTGGTACGGCCTCGTACCTAAGGTTTGTTGGACCCTTTAATAATATTTTGCACTATTTATCAAATATTTTATTAATCAAGAGACCCTGAGTTTCATGTCTTTTGTTACTAATTTTCCAAATAAATTGATGAGTATATTTTATACTAATTTTATCCTCATGTTTTGTGTGTTATTTTATATATATTTTTTAATATAAATAAGTGTTATAATGCTTTAAATTTTTATTTTTATGATTAAGTCAACCATTGAATGCATATGAGAGAAATCGAAGCGAAAAGGTAAAAAATCAGCAAACTCAACATCAACATCCTTTCATGTTTGATCTTTTCAACTATAATATGATCACAAATGTCTTCTATTTTTCTATGGATGAATTATAGACTTTATAAGCTTTTAATACCTTATTCACTTAATTTGGACTTCAAATGATCAAGTTATGATCTTTAGAAGTTGGAAGGAAGTACACAAAAACTGACCAGTTGGCACACTTTGTTGATTCAGTCTTTAACATCACCTCTAAAGTATTCTCTCTGGCCATATCCATAATCTAGACTTTAAGAGCTTTTGGTAGAGTCCAAGATCGCCTAATTCAAAGTCCGAATGAGCAAGATACGGAATCAGGAAGAAAATAAGGAAAAACAAGGCATGCTGTGAATAGTGCTCACGCTAAGCCGTGAGTTTTTCATGTTGAGGCGTGAATTAGCCTATCCTACAATAGTGTGTTGACAATGAGGCGTGAGATTTTGACGCTAAGGTGCCATTTTCGAGGCCCAACACGTTGATTTTCTAATTTAAGGCTCATTTCAAGTCTTCTCTTGGTTTGGCCTATAACTAGAACTTCTTAGCTTTAGAAACAAGCTCTTTGGGTAGCGAGAAGCCCTCTTTGGGTGGAAACACCCTAGGGCACAAGTCTTTGGAGAAGAAAAGCTTGAAGAAGGAGAAAGAGGAAGAAGAAAAGGAGCTTTCACTTGGATTTGTTTATTCTCTTCCTCCCCCTTTGTATTCCTTTATTTTGATGGTTATATTTTCTTTAAAGATGTTTTAAGTTAGTTTTCTTAGGGTTTAGATGTAGCAAAAGACATGAATATATGATTCTCCTAATTTCTATTGAATGAGGTATTATTTTCACATATGTGTTGAGTATTTCATTTAGTCTTAATGCTTATGGATATTTGGTCAATATTTGCATGATTTATGGTTCAATTTGAGACTAAGAAGTGGTGATTGAGCTAGACCATGAATGATTTACCATATAATTTTCATGAGGTAGCGATATTCATGAGATTAGGTGTGGAATTGGGTTTTAGGGTTCAATGCATCCTTAGTTATGATGGTTTAAGGCAGAGATGCAGTCCCTTTTCTAAGGGTAGTGTGTGGATGCTTGAGAATGATTCATGTATACAATTGTGAAATCGCCATCTTCATATGAAAATAACCATTGATTTATTGAGTTAGGAGGTTCATATATGATTGTTTTGGTGAAATATATGCCCTAAGGCTTTTTAGGCTGTTTTAGGTCGTCGTAGTTTAGGAATTTGCATGCTAGATAGCTTGATTTTCAATCTTTTATTTGTGTCATCCAAATAGAGCCTAAGCTAGATTAGAATTCGTAGTTAATAGCCAATTCTCATTGGACAATACTCTTACTTGCTCTTTATAACTTGTACACGACGTGTGCACTTGGGCACTTAGACATTCATATTTTCATATACATGTTTAATGCCTTATCAAGTTTTTGGTGCCATTGTTAGGGATTGTGTTTCTATTAATATTGATTTGAAATAACTTGACTCTACTTTGGATATAATTAGTCTTGTTTTGGATTTTTTTTACTTTGGATTTTGGGCACTTAGACATTCTATTTTACTTTGGATTTTTTTTTTTTTTTTTTGTAGGAGTTGATGCCAATGGATGTTTTTATCATTTATCAACTCAAATTGCCCTCTTAACTTAGTGATGAGTCTTAAACTCATCTATTTTTAATTCATTTTTCTGGCATGTTTTTAATAGTTTCAGATCTATTTTCATGCCAAATTATAGAATATTCACCAACTTTGTGTTTTGCAATTGTTAATTGAAAAATGAGAGAAAACAAGCAGAAAACAAGCAAAAAAAATGGAAAATGCAGCAGTCTCTGTCGCGACATAGTTTTTGTATGTCGCGACACAGTTTCAAGCAGGCCAAAAAATCTATGTCGCAACCAGTAGCTATATGTTGCAACAAAGTCTAGGCTAAACTTCAAGCATAAATAAAATCTTTGTTGCGACAAGAGTTCTATGTCGCGACATTGCTAAAGAAGAATGACAAAAAGATTGTCGCGACAATCCTTAACTCTATCACGACAATGATTAAGGAAAATGGAAAAGGAGTTGTGTTGCGATAATAATTCCTCTGTCGCAACATAAAAGGCTAAAGCCTAACAGATGAATCCTGTCGCGACATAAGACAGCTCTGCCGTGACAAAAAATGGCAAGAACATAACACAAGTCAACTGAGACAAGTGTTTTTATGTTGCGACAAAGTTTTCAGCATCAAGCCAGCTCAAGGAGGAATTTCTGTCGTAACAAAGAAAATCCTATCGCGACATAACATTCAAAATTCACAACCAAGAGCAACAAAATCTATGTCGTGACAAAGATTATTTCTATCGTGACAAACAAAACATTAATGAGATAAATTCTCTGTCGCGACAAGAAGTTGAAGAGCAAAACAAGAGGAGTGGTGACAAAGAAATTAATGTTGAGACATAGTAAAGAATTGAAAGCAGAATCTTTGTCGTGACAAAGAAATTTTATATCGCGACAATAAAAGCTAAGGAATGATAGAATTCTGTAGCGACATAATAAAATTAGGTCGCACAAAAATTGAAGGAGAACTAAGATTAGCCAAGTCAAGCGTGTCGTAACAAAGATTTCTATGTCGCAACAAATAGCTCAGCAAGCGACAAGAATCAGAGAAGAAAAGTCTGTCGTGACTAAGGAGTTTCCTGTCGCGACAGAAATTGCTAAGGACTCAAAGAAATCCCACATCGTGAAAGAAAACTCTACCACCATGAGTTGACGGAGCCAGAAGGAGAATGTTTGTCGCAACAAGGAAAATTATGTCGTGACAGATTCCAGAAGCAGAAGGACATGAGAAGCTGGTTGCAAACAGGTTTGGTGTTGCGACACAAGACATTCCTGTTGCAACAAGAACAAGACTGCTACACCAAAATTCTATCACGACATTATCAAAGTTTGTCGCAATAAAATCCAAGAAAGAGCTCATAAATTAGGTTGCGATAGAAAACAACAAGCTACGACAGAGGCCAACGGCAAAGATTGAAAACTCTGTCGCGACAGAACTTTCTATGTCGTGACAAAGCGACCAATTTGGGCAAGAATTTTGGGGATCCACAATGCAATTATCAAAGTGTGGCCCAACATTGGAAAGTCTATAAATAGACGCTTCTAGGGCAATGTGCGCAGCAGCTTCCTCAACTCCAGGATGTTTGGGTAGTTAAAGACTCTTGTATATTTTTATTTTTATTTTTATTTTATTTTCCATTTTAGTAGATTTAGTTTCAGTAGAGTTTCAATGTAGATTTTAGTTAGTTTTCTTTTAGATTTCTGGATTTGAGTAATGAACTGAAGTACAGCTTTGAGTTGGAATTTTATTGATAAAATCTTCTTTCTCATCACTGTATGATTTAAATAGAGGATGGAAATTTTCTAGAATTCATTTATTTATGTTCGTTTACAATTTCAGTGAATTTATCTGATCAGTTAGTCACTAATATGAGTGAACCAATTTTGAAAAGTTGAGCTCTATGGAAATGGGTCAATGATGATAGTCATTTTTCTGCACAAGGAGGAAGAATGTCATAATTATAATTCTTGAATTTATTTGATTGGTATTATTTTTGAATTTATTTGTTCTCAGTACTAGTACCGTGTACCCAAACAAGGTACTGTATCTCGCTCTGATTTTTAGGAGGCCCTCTAAGTGACACAAAGATGGAGAATCCTAAGAGCATAGAGCAGTTCGTTGTGGGTATGGTAGACTAATACTATGGAACTAATGAACTTTGATGGGTTACTTAGATAGATCACTAACTTACTCATAAATTGAGGATAGTTGATTGAAGTATTAGCTTATTCACTTAGAGGTCTCTCATCTTTATGATGAATCGATCCTGGTCCCGTGTTAGGAAAGATCTAATCAAGGTTAAGGAAATTTTCATCATAAATGAAGGATGAGGTGTCAATCAAATTGGAAAAGGCTTGCAATATCCTGTCTATGGGGGCAAGAATTTTTTAGTCCTAAAATTTGGGTATGAAGTACTAAAAAGGAAAAACACCCAGATCTTATAAAGAGGCTTATATTTTACAAGTATCTGATTAGACTCGTGTTTCAGAAATGAACATGAACTTTTTTTTTGGATAAGTAATGAACATGAACTTCTAATTAGTGAAAAGTATGATTAAGGGAGAAATCAAAACTATACTATCATGCATCTTTGACAAACTCAGTTTTCCAATTTATGGCTGAGCTATGAATCGATATGAGGCAAAAATTGATTATACTCATTGATCTAGATCCAATTTTGTCTGACTCGATGAATTCTCAATACCATTTTCATTAAAATTTATTTTCATGTATATTAAAGAAATCGATCTAGGATTAAAATTCTTTTTAGTCATCTCATCATCATAATAGTGGAGTTCAAATAGTAATGATCTTGAGTAGATGCAGTAAGAGAGACAACAGACTATTGGTTTTGAATCTCTGGGTCCAACTAATTCCCTTGCTTTTCAGACATCATCACAAGGACCCTTCATCACCAATTCGTCTTTGGTTCCTTTAATTGCAGTGTTGTCTTCTTGGTAAGCCGGCGGGTATTTGTGTACCCATTATGGGTTGGTAGGGCACACAACGCGTGTTCTGAGACTTCATGCATACCCTCTTGGGTACAAGCCCAAATCAAATGGCCTAACCAGCTCTATTAGGCTCTCTTTCGTCTAACACCTCTTTGCCTAAGAGTTTTACAAAAATCACCCAAAACCCTAGATGCTCATCAAAGGTTGTAGTTGCTACGGATTCATCATCCATGGATCACTCTGTGTTCAATGCAAAATTAATTGCTTACTTGGGTTCGCAGCTTCAACTTGAGGCCCAGGCCTTGAGTGAGACTCAACTTGTTGCCAATTCCTCAATCTCCCAAATTCGTGGTATTCCCTTTTCCATTTCCTCCTTCTCACATCCTTTTGTTTTGATAGGTACATGGGTCATTAGGCCCGGGTGCTACTATTGAGTTTGTTGCCACGTCCTTATTTGCGACTCCATTTACATTCCAAAATACCACTATTACTTTGCCCAATGGTCAATCAGTTGGTATTGAAAGAATAGGGTGATGCAAGGTTGGGACCGTGATGGATGATCCAGAAGTTTAGGTAAGTCAAAATATGGGTTTGGGGTAGTTTTCTTGGGTCAAAATAGGTTATGGACGAATTTTAGAGATTTTCTAAGTTAAGAAAGGTGAATTTATGGTATATAAGGGAAAATGGGTATTTTAGGAAGGTTTTGGTAGTATGGAACAAGATTTGGAAAGTTTGGGTTGAGGTTGAAAATTTGGTTATGGAAATTTTAGAGAGAGAAAATATGAGATGGTGAGGGAGAGTAGAGTTTGCACAAGGTAGTTTACTTGCGGGTTCTTGAAAAGATCCACACACAAGATAGGCCGATGGAGTGAAGGCGCCACAATCAACTATGGGCTGGTTGATTGATAAACGGACTCCTTCACCAAGGGAATCCCACCTAGGTATGAGAAGCCACGAACTACGTCCCAGGGAATCCACCCAGAGATAAGAATTAAGAGAACTCTTAAAAATGCAGAAAATATTATTAAACTGTTGATTGTCAGAAGACTACATTATGGATCATATATAGCCTCATACTTTCTAAATCAAAAAAGCAACTTCTACTTTAACTTCAAGAAAAGAAACTCTAAATTACAAAGAAAGAGCATTCTACTTTAACTAGGAAAGAAATTTTCTAAATTACAAAAGCAACTCCCTAAAAAACTTTCTAAAATAAACAAAGCAAATCTTCCTAAAATAAATAAAGCAAACTTTCTAAAATAAATAAAGCAAATCTTAAAATAAATAAAGCAAACTTTCTAAAATTAATATGGCGACTCCACATCGGGGTTTGTCAGAGTCGACCGTTTTGCCTTCAAGGCGAATGAGAGTCCAAGGAGTTTTCACATGTATTCAATGCGTCTTGACCTCCCCAATCCGATTCTTCAATAATTAGAGGTGAATTCCCAATGTTTGGTATGTTTATGAGGTGCTCTTTATCAAACCCCTATAGTTGGGAAAAAAGACTTGTCCTCGAGTCTTAGCCATGATAAGACCTCAAATCCTTAACCTTGAATGTAGGAAAGATATTGCAGTCACAGGACAATTTAACCTTGTAAGCATTCTTTATGATCTTCTTAATAATCTTGGAGGAACCATCTATTCTTGTGCACAACTTGGAACACCTCTCTTTTATCATGTGTAGCCGAATCCGCCTCACGGATCAAATACAGCCGTTATTAACCTTCCTTATGCTTGTCTTTCATAATGTTCCCTCTTTGCCCTTTGTTGAATCTTGCTTCCTCATGAATAAAAATTTGTTGAAAGCAGCAATCAAAACACATACTCAGATCATCTTTTCATGCACCAACATAGTGGGAACCACATAGGAACTTTCACTCTCTTGAACAAGCCCTTTATAGAAAATCGTAACTTGTGTTTTAAACTCTTCATGCTCCTTAGGGCTCTTCATAGAGGCTAGCTTATTAGGAAAAACCAAACCTGGTATGAGGTCTATTTGATGTTGAATACCCCTCATAGGTAGAAAACCGTGTGGTATTTCTTTAGGCATTACTTCAATAAATTCTATAATTGATTTGCTTCTGCTGAATTCTTTTCACTTCGGTTTCTTCAACAACAAAATTAAGTCGCATCTGAAACATCTTTCATTTCTAAATCAAAGATTTGTGTTGGTGAACTCTTCTCTCCTCATCTTCTTGGGTGTAGTTTAGATTCGACTACTTCTTCAGCATCCAACTTAGATTTTGACAGCGGTCGTTTATTCTCATCGTCTTCTTGGACATGGTTAGATTCGAATCACTTGTTCAACATCTTCTTCTTAAGCTTCATCTTCCTCAATTAGGCAAACGCTTTTGGTTAGGACATTGAATCAATATGCCCCAACCCTTGGCACTTAAAACCGTCTTTGACTTAGAAGCCAATTCTTGTTGCGCTTCCTCTTTACTGAGTGGGGTAGTTTTAGTACCACTAGGATTCAAATTAGAACCCTCAACAAACCTTCATTAGCACACTCTTAGTTGTAGTAGAGTTTCCATACTTTTTTTTTTCCAACCTTGGCACAAAGCAAGTTTCATCACATCTTGAAGACTATTATATGGTTGCAAAAAATAACTCTAGCAATACCAGATCTCAAACTAGCAATATAGTGGTGGGCTATGCATATTTCCTCGGCCTCTTGAAAGTCTCCTTTGATAATCAAGTTTACAAACTCAGCCGAATACTCCTCCACACTCAAATCTCGTTGCTTAAAGTTCTGAATTTTAGAGGTGATGTCTTGGTAGTAGTTAAAGGGAAGGTACTTCCTTTTAGTTCTTTCTTCATCTTTCCCAAGTTTGAATCTTCTTTTACCATCTCTTTCACGTTGTCTCTTAAATGTTTTTCCACCAAATAGAAGCATTCTTGCACATCTTTGTAGCCACCAACTTCACTTTTTCACGTTCAGGGGAATCATAATACTCAAAGACACGTTCGACGGTATTAAGCCAATCCAAGAAGTCATCAGCATGCATTCTTCCTTCAAATTCTGGAATATCAAACTTTGGATTGAATCTGGAACTTTCATCATTATTACGTTTCTCATAGTAATCATCATCGCGGTATCGATCTTCATACCTTCCTCCATAATCATATTCTCTTGAATGCTTGTCTTTAGGCTTCTTATGCCTCAAGTAATTTCGAACTTGGCTAGGCGGCCACGGTTCCTCGTGAAACTTTCATCGCACTTCACCTTCGCAGAGGTCTTTGTCGCCATAGGATCATCGTGATAGCCATCACCTGCTTTTGTGACGTTTGAACCATAAATTCAAGATCGGCAATGCGTTTTGCAATGGGGATTGAGAACCAACGAACCATGATTGGGACTCTTGTCTAGGAACCGAGAATACTCTTTAGCTTATGATCGCCAATAATCCCTTGGCTCATTCACCACTTTAGGTACAAGGTTGGGACCGTGATGGATGATCGAAGTTTAGGTAAGTCAAAATATGGGTTTAGAGTAGTTTTCTTAGGTCAAAATAGGTTATGGACAGGTACAGAGATTTTCTAAGTTAAGAAAGGTGAATTTATGGTATATAAGGAAAATGGGTATTTGGGAAGGTTTTGGTAGTATGGAACAAGATTTGGAAAGTTTTTGGGTTGAGGTTGAAAATTTGGTTATGGAAATTTTTAGAGAAAATATGAGATGGTGAGGAGAGTAGGATTTACCTGAGTAGTTCTTGGAGTTCTTGAAAAGATCCACCACAAGATAGACGATGGAGTGAAGGCGCCTGTCCCGACTATGGGACGGGTTGATTGTGCCGGACAAAAGCTCGCCACCCAGGAATCCACCTAGGTATAGAAGCCACGAACTCGTCCCCGAGGAATCCACCCGAGATAAGAGAGCAAGAACTCTTAAAAGAAATCTGAAAATATTATTCAAACTTAGGCCCGAGTTGTCAAAGACTACATTATGGATGTATATATAGCCTCATACTTTCTAAATCAAAAAAGCAGCTTCTACTTTAACTAAGAAAGAAACTTTCTAAATTACAAGAAAACCTTACACTTTAGCTAGGAAAGAAGTTTTCTAAATTACAAAAAGCAACTCTAAAAGAAAACTTACCAAAATAAACAAAGCAAATCTTCCTAAAATAAATAAAGCAAACTTTCTAAAATAAATAAAGCAAAATCTTCGTAAAATAAATAAAAGCAAGCTTTCTAATTAATATGGCGGCTCCACGTCGGGGGTTTGTCGATCGACCACGTTTTTGCCTTCAAGGCCCCAGTGAGGTCAAAAAGAGTTTTCACATGTATTCAATAAATGCGACCTCCCCAATCCAATTCTTCAATAATTAGGACTGAATTCCCAATGTTTGGTGTGTTTATAGATGCTCCATCAAGCCCCTATAGTTGGGAAAAAAGACATCCTCGAGTCTTCACCGTGATAAGGCCTAATCCTTAACCTTGAATGTAGGAAAGATATTGCAGTCACCGGACAATTTAACCTTGTAAGCATTCTTTATGATCTTCTTAATAATCTTGGAGGAACCATCTATTCTTGTGCCATGACTTGGAACACCTCTCTTTTATCATGTAGCAAGATCCATCCTCTGGATCAAATACCGACCGTTGATAACCTTCATATGCTTGTCTTCATATTATTTCACTCTTTGCCCTTTTATTTGAATCTTGCTTCCCTCATGAATAAAAATGTTGTTGAAAGCTTGGCAATCAAAACACATACTCGAATCCATCTTTTCATGCACCAACATAATTGGGAACCACACTTAGGAACTTTCACTCTCTTGGAACAAGCCCTTTGTCAGAAAAATCATCAACTTGTGTTTTAAACTCTTCATGCTCCTTAGGACTCTTCATGAGGCTAGCTTATTAGGAAAAATAAACACAGTATGAGGTCTATTGATGTTGAATCCCCTCATAGGTAGAAAACCGTGTGGTATTTCTTTAGGCATTACTTGATAAATTCTATAATTGATTTTCTTGTGAGAATTCTTTTTCACTTCGGTTCCTTCAACTTAACTTAAAAGTCGTCGCATAAAACATCTTTCATTTCTAAATCAAAATTTGTGGTAGTGAACTCTTCTCCTCATCTTCTTGGATATGGTTAGATTGACTACTTCTTGACATCAACTTAGATTTGTGGCGGTGATTTATTCTCATCGTCTTCTTGGACATGGTTAGATTCGATCACTTGTTCGACATCTTCTTCCTTGGCTTCATCTTCCTCGATTAAGGCAAACGCTTTTTGGTTGGACATTGAGTCAATATGCCCCAGCCTTGGCATAAACACGTCTTTGACTTAGAAGCCCGATTCTTGTTTAGCTTCCTCTTTGCTTGAGTGGGGGTAGTTTCGGTACCACTAAGTTCAAAATTAGAGCCCTCAACAAACCCTTCATTAGCCACACTCTTGGTTGTATTAGAGTTTCATACTTTTTTTTCCTTCAAAGCAAGTTTCATCCCACATCTTGAAGACTATTATATGGTTGCAAAAAATAACTCTAGCAATACAGATCTCAGAGCGACAGTAGTGGTGGGCTATGTATTTCCACCGACCTCTTACAAGAGTCTCCTTTGATAAATGGTTTACAAACTGGCGAATACTCCTCACACTTCGTCGTTGCTTAAAATTACGAGATTTTGAGGTAGATGTCTTGGTAGTAGTTAAAGGGAAGGTACTTCCTTTTGGTTCTTTCTTCCTCTTTCCCCAGTTTGAATCTTCTTTTACCATCTCTTTCCGCGTTGTCTCTTCATGTTTTTCCACGAATAGAGCATTCTTGCACATCTTTGTAACCACCAACTTCCTTTTCACGTTCGGAATCATAATACTCAAAGACACGTTCGACGGTATTAAGCCAATCCAAGAAGTCATCAGCATGCATTCTTCCTTCAAATTCTGGAATATCAAACTTTGGATTGAATCTGGAACTTTCATCATTGTCACGTTTCTCACTTAGTAATCATCATCGCGGTATCGATCTTCATACCTTCCTCCGTAATCATATTCTCTTGAATGCTTGTCTTTGAAACTACTGCGCCTCAAGTAATCTAGAACTTAGCTGGCGACACCGGTTCCTAAGTCAAAACTTTCATCACCTTCACCTTCCATGAAGAGGTCTTTGTCGCCATAGGATCATCATTGATAGCCATCTGCTTGTAGGCTGAACCATAAATTCAAGATCGTAATGCGTTTTGCAATAGAGTTGAGAACCACTTGAATATGATTAGGACTCTTGTCTCGAGACAGTACTCTTTAGCTTATGATCAGCCATCAATCCTTGAGCTCACGATACCACTTTGGTAGGAGTTGGGATGAAGTGATGGATGATCCGAGAAGTTTAGGTAAGTCAAAATGGGTTTGGGGTAGTTTTCTTCAGGTGAAATAGGTTTATGGACGAATTTAGAGATTTTCTAAGTTAAGAAGGTGAATTTATGGTATATAAGGGAAAATGGGTATTTAGGGAAAGTTTTGGTAGTATGGAACAAGATTTGGAAAGTTTTGGGTTGAGTTGAAAATTGGTTATGGAATTTTAGAGAAAATATATGAGATGGTGAGGAGAGTAGAGTTTACTTATGAGTAGTTACTTGGAGTTCTTGAAAAGATCCACACAAGATAGGCGATGGAGTGAAGGCGCCACAATCAGCTATGGACGGGTTGATTGTGGCCGGTTCAAGTTTCGCCACCAAGGTCCACTAGGTATGAGAAGCCACGAACTCGTCCCCAAGGGAATCCACCCGAGATAAGAGAGCAAGAGAACTCTTAAAAGAAATCTGAAAATATTAATAAGCTTAGGCTGATTGTCAAAGACTACATTATGGATGTATATATAGCCTCATACTTTCTAAATCAAAAGCAACTTCTACTTTAGCTAAGAAAGAAAACAAATTACAAAAAACCTTCTACTTTAAGCTAGGAAAGAAATTTTAAATTACAAAAGCAACTCCTAAAAACTTTCTAAAATAAACAAAGCAAATCTTCCTAAAATAAATAAAGCAAACTTTCTAAAATAAATAAAGCAAATCTTCGTAAAATAAATAAAGCAAACTTTCTAAAATTAATATGGCAGCTCCACATCAGGGGTTTGTCCAAGTCTGACCACGTTTTTTTGCCTTCGAGGCCCAAATAGGAGTCAAAAAAGGGACCTCACATGTATTCAATCGTCTTGACCTCCCAATCCAATTCTTCAATAATTAGGACTGAATTCCCAATGTTTGGTGTGTTTATAGATGCTCCTGCATCAAGCCTATAGTTGGGAAAAAAGACTTCTGTCTGAGTCTTCACCATGATAAGGCCTCGAATCCTTAACCTTGAATGTAGAAAGATATTGCGAGTCAGGACAATTTAACCTTGTAAGCATTCTTTATGATCTTCTTAATAATCTTGGAAGAACCATCTATTCTTGTGCACAACTTGGAACACCTCTCTTTTATCATGTGTAACCGAATCCATCCTCCTGGATCAAATACCAGCCCGTTAATAACCTTCATATGCTTGTCTTTCATATTGTTCCACTCTTTGCCCTTTGTTGAATCTTGCTTCCTCATGAATAAAAATGTTGTTGAAGCTTGGCAATCAAAACACATACTCCAAGATCCATCTTTTTCATGCACCAACATAGTGGGAACCACATGGGAACTTTCACTCTCTTGAACAAGCCCTTTGTCAAGAAAATCATCAATTTGTGTTTTAAACTCTCCATGCTCCTTAGGGCTCTTCAGAGGCTAGCTTATTAGGAAAAACCAAACCTGGTATAAGGTCTATTTGATGTTGAATACCCCTCATGGTAGAAAGCGAGTGTGGTATTTCTTTAGGCATTACTTGATGATTCTATAATTGATTTTGCTTCTTGTGAGAATTCTTTTCACTTTTCGGTTTCTTCAACAACCAAAATTAAATAGCATCTGAAACATCTTTCATTTCATCGAAATTGTGATAGTGAACTCTTTCTCCTCATCTTCTTGGATATGGTTTGATTCGACTATAACTGACATCCGACTTAGATTTTGGCAATGGTGATTTATTCTCATCGTCTTCTTGGACATGGTTAGATTAGATCACTTGTTCAACATCTTCTTCCTTGGCTTCATCTTCCTCAATTAAGGCAAACGCTTTTTGGTTAGGACATTCAGAATCAATATGCCCCAACCCTTGGCACTTAAAACACGTCTTTGACTTAGAAGCCAATTCTTGTTGCGCTTCACTCTTTACTTGAGTGGGGTAGTTTTCGTACCACTAGGATTCCAAGAATTAGAACCCTCAACAAACCCTTCATTAGCCACACTCTTAGTTGTAGTAGAGTTTCCATACTTTTTTTCAACCTTGAAGCAAAGTTTCATCACATCTTGAAGACTATTATATGGTTGCAAAAAAATAACTCTAACAATACCGGATCTCAAACTAGCAATGTAGTGGTGGGCTATGCATATTTCCTCGACCCTCTTGCAAGTCTCCTTTACATTAATCAAGTTTACAAACTTAGCGAATACTCCTCCACACTCAAAATCTCGTTGCTTAAAATTCTGAATTTTGAGAGGTAGATGTCGCGGTAGTAGTTAAAGGGTACTTCCTTTTGGTTCTTTCTTCATCTTTCCCCAAGTTTGAATCTTCTTTTTTACCATCTCTTTCACGTTGTCTCTTCATGTTTCCACCAAATAGAAGCATTCTTGCACATCTTTGTAGCCACCAACTTCACTTTTCACGTTCGGAATCATAATACTCAAAGACACGTTAAACGGTATTAAGCCAATCGAAGTCATCGGCATGCGTTTCTTCCTTCAGGTCAGATATCGACTGGTTAGAATGAACTGTATCATTATAGTTTCTCGTGACAAATGTGGTATGAATCATTCATGCCTTCCTCCATAATCATATTCTCTTAGATACTTGTCTTTAGGCTTCTTGCGCCTCGAGTAATCTCGAACTTGGCTATTGTACGGACCCTCGTCAAAACTTTCATCACTTCACCTTCCATGAAGGTCTTTGTACCACGGATCATCATTGATAGCCATACTGCTTTTGTAGGCTTGAACCATAAATTCAAGATCGGCAATCGTTTTGCAGTAGGGATTGAGAACCACCCGAACCATGATTAGGACTCTTGTCTCGGAACCAAGAATACTCTTTAGCTTATGATCAGCCATCAATCCTTGAGCTCGATACACTTTGATGCAAGGTTGGGACCGTGATGGATGATCAGTTTAGGTAAAGTCAAAATATGGGTTTGGGGTGATTTCTTGGGTCAAATAGGTTATGGACAATTTTAGAGATTTTTCTAAGTTAAGAAAGGTGAATTTATGGTATATAAGGAAAATGGGTATTTTAGGAAGGTTTGGTAGTATGGAACAAGATTTGGAAAGTTTTTGGGTTGAGGTTGAAAATTTAGTTATGGAAATTTTAGAAAATATGAGATAGTGAGGAGAGTAGAGTTTACACAAAAGGTAGTTACTATTTGGGTTCTTGAAAGATCCACACAAGATAGACGATGGGTAGAAGGCGCCACAATCAATATGGGTGGTTGAGTTGATAAGCGGGACAAGACCGCCATAAGGAATCCACTGAGTATGAGAAGCCACGAACTTCGTCCCCAGGAATCCACCGAGAGATAAGAAGACAAGAGAGAACTCTTAAAGAGAAATACGAAAATATTATTAAACTTAGGCTTGATTGTCAAAGACTACATTATGGATGTATATATAGCTGCATCTTTAAGCTCAAAAAAGCAGCTTCTACTTTAACTAAGAAAAACTTTCAAAATTACAAAGAAAACCTTCTACTTTAACTAGGAAAAGAATTTTCTAAATTACAAAAGCAACTCCTAAAAACTTTCTAAAATAAACAAAGCAAATCTTCCTAAAATAAATAAAATGACTTTCTAAAATAAATAAAGCAAATCTTACGTAAATATAAAATAAACGAAACTTTCTAAATTAATATAGCGGCTCCACATGGGGGTTTGTCGAGTCGACCCGTTTTTGCCTTCAAGGCCCAAATGAGGTCAAGGAGTTTTCACATGTATTCCGTGCGTCTTGACCTCCCCAATCAATTCTTCAATAATTAGGATTTGAATTCCCAATGTTTGGTGTGTTTATAGATGCTCACATCAAGCCCCCATAGTTAGGAAAAAAGACTTGTCCTCGAGTCTTCACCATGATAAGGCCTCAAATCCTTAACCTTGAATGTAGGAAAGATATTGCGATCCAGGACAATTTAACCTTGTAAGCATTCTTTATGATCTTCTTAAATAATCTTGGAGAACCATCTATTCTTGTGCACAACTTGGGAACACCTCTCTTTATCATGTGCATAACTTGAATCCAGCCTCTGGATCAAATACCGGCCGTTGATAACCTTCATATGCTTGTCTTTCATATTATTCACTCTTGCCCTTGTTGAATCTTGCTTCCTCATGAATAAAAATGTTGTTGAAAGCTTAGCAATCAAAACACATACTCCAAGATCCATCTTTTTCATGCACCAACATAGTGGGAACCACATAAGAACTTTCACTCTCTTGAACAAGCCCTTTGTCAAGAAAATCATCAACTTGTGTTTTAAACTCTTCATGCTCCTTAGGGCTCTTCATAGAGGCTAGCTTATTAGGAAAAACCAAACCTGGTATGAGGTCTATTTGATGTTGAATACCCCTCATAGGTAGAAAACCGTGTGGTATTTCTTTAGGCATTACTTGATAAATTCTATAATTGATTTTGCTTCTTGTGAGAATTCTTTCCTTTTCAGTTTCCTTCAACAACCAAAGTCATGCATCTGAAACATCTTTCATTTCTAAATCAAGAATTTGTATTAGTGAACTCTTCTCATCTTGGATATGGTTTGATTCGACTACTTCTTCAGCCAACTTAGATTTTGTGTTGATGATTTATTCTCATCGTCTTCTTGGACATGGTTGAATTCGATCCTTGTTCAACATCTTCTTCGCCTTCATCTTCCTCAATTAAGGCAAGCGCTTTTGGTTAGGACATTGATCAATATGCCCCAACCCTTGGCACTTAAAACACGTCTTTGACTTAGAAGCCAATTCTTGTTGCGCTTCCTCTTTATAGTGAAATTTCGTACCACTAGGATTCCAAATTGGAGCCTCAACAAACCCTTCATTAGCCACACTCTTAGTTGTGATGAGTTTCCATACTTTTTTTTTTTTTCCAACCTTCAAGCAAGTTTCATCACATCTTGAAGACGCTATTATATGGTTGCAAAAAAATAACTCTAACAATACCGGATCTCAAACCGACAATGTAGTGGTGGGCTATGCATATTTCGGCCTCTTGCAAGTCGCTGATAATCAAGTTTACAAACTTAGCCAGAATACTCCTCCACACTCAAATCTAGATTTGCTTAAAATTACGAATTTTGAGGTAGATGTCTTGGTAGTAGTTAAGGGAAGGTACTTCCTTTTGGTTCTTTCTTCACATCTTTCCCAAGTTTGAATCTTCTTTTTACCATCTCTCTTTCACGTTGTCTCTTCATGTTTTTCCACCAAATAAACATTCTTGCATCTTTGTAGCCTGACTTCACTTTTTCACGTTCGAGGGGAATCGCAATACTCAAAGACACGTTCGACGGTATTAGAAATATCCAAGTCATCGGCATGCATTCTTCCTTTAAATTACGGAATATCAAACTTTGGATTGAATCTGGAACTTTCATCATTATTCGTTTCTCATAGTAATCATCATCGGCGGTATCGATCTTCATACCTTCCTCCATAATCATATTCTCTTGAATGCTTGTCTTTTTAGAGCTTCTTGCGCCTCAAGTAATCTCGAACTTGGCTAGAGCGGCCGCAGGTTCCCTCGTCAAAACTTTCATCACCTTCCTTCCATGAAGGTCTTTGCCATAATAGGATCATCATTGATAGCCATGCCTTTTGTAGGCGGTGAACCATAAATTCAAGATCGACAATGCGTTTTTCGCGATAGAGGATTGAGAACCACTTGAACCATGATTGAGGACTCTTGTCTAGGAACCCGAGAATACTCTTTAGCTTGTGATCGACCATCGATCCTTGAGCTGCGATACCCGCTTTGATGCAAGGTTGGGGGCCAAGTGATGGATGATCCAGAAGTTTAGGTAAGTCAAAATATGGGTTTGGGGTAGTTTTCTTGGGTCAAAATAGGTTATGGACGAATTTTAGAGATTTTCTAAGTTAAGAAAGGTGAATTTATGGTATATAAGGGAAAATGGGTATTTTAGGAAGGTTTTGGTAGTATGGAACAAGATTTGGAAAGTTTTGGGTTGAGGTTGAAAATTTGGTTATGGAAATTTTAGAGAAAATATGAGATGGTGAGGAGAGTAGAGTTTGCACAAGAGTAGTTACTGGGTTGCTGAAAAGATCCACACAAGATAGATGATGGAGTGAGCGCTACAATCAACTATGGGCTGGGTTGATTGATCGCCGGTTTCAAGACTTCGCCACCAAGGAGATCCACCTAGGTATGAAGCCACGAACTACGTCCCCAAGGGAATCCACCCAAGAGATAAGAGGAAACGAGAGAACTCTTGAGAGAAATCGAAAATATTATTAACCTGACCCTGATTGTCAAAAGACTACATTATGGATATATATAGCCTCATACTTTCCTAAATCAAAAAAGCGACTTCTACTTTAACTAAGAAAGAAACTTTCTAAAATTACAAGAAAGCCTTCTACTTTAGCTAGGAAAAGAAATTTTCCCTAAATTACAAAAAGCAACTCCTAAGCTTTCTAAAATAAACAAAGCAAATCTTCCTAAAATAAATAAAGCAAACTTTCTAAAATAAATAAAGCAAATCTTCGTAAAATAAATAAAGCAAACTTTCTAAATTAATGTAAAAATACATCGGGGTTTGTCAAGTCGACGTTTTTGCCTTCAAGGCCCCGAATGAGGTCAAGGAGTTTCACAGCATGTATTCAATGCGTCTTATTACTCCCCAATCCAATTCTTCAATAATAATTAAATTTGAATTCCCCAATGTTTGGTGTGTTTATAGATGCTCCACGCATCAAACCCCTATAGTTGGGAAAAAGACTTGTCTCGAGTCTTCACCATGATAAGACCTCAAATCCTTAACCTTGAATGTAGGAAAGATGTACAGTCACCGGACAATTTAACCTTGTAAGCATTCTTTATGATCTTCTTAATAATCTTGGAGGAACCATCTATTCTTGTGCACAACTTGGAACACCTCTCTTTTAGCCATGTGCCATAGAATCCATCCTCCTGAGATCAAATACCGATTGATAACCTTCATATACTTGTCTTTCATATTGTTCCACTCTTTTGCCCTTTGTTGAATCTTGCTTCCTCATGAATAAAAATGTTGTTTAAACTTGGCAATCAAAACACATACTCGAGATCCATCTTTTTCAAGTACACCAACATAGTGGGGAACCACATAGGAACTTTCACTCTCTTGAACAAGTAACTGTCGAAAATCATCAACAATGTTTTAAACTCTTCATGCCTTAGGGCTCTTCATAGAAGCTAGCTTATTAGGAAAAACAAACGGTATGAGGTCTATTTGATGTTAGAATACCCCTCATATTAGGTAGAAAACCGTGAATTTCTTTAGGCATTATGATAATTCTATAATTGATTTGCTTCTTGTGAATTCTTTTTCACTTCCGGTTTCTTCAACAATAAAGTCGTCGCATCTGAGCATCTTTCATTTCTGAAATCAAAATTTGACGGTAGTGAACTCTTCTCCTCATCTTCTTGGATATGGTTAGATTCAACTACTTCTTCAACATCCAACTTAGATTTTGACAGTAGTGATTTATTCTCATCGTCTTCTTGGACATGGTTAGATTCGATCACTTGTTCAACATCTTCTTCCTTGGCATCATCTTCCTCAATTAAAATAGCGCTTTTTGGATTAGGACATTCCAGAATCAATATGCCCACAACCTTGGCACTTAAAATAATGCTGACTTAGAAGCCAATTCTTGTTAAACTTCCTCTTTACTTGTTAGAATTAGTTTGGTACCACTAGGATTCCAAGAATTAGGAACCTAAAGCAAACCTTTCATTAGCCACACTCTTGGTTAGTAGAGTTTCCAAAAAAAACCTTCCTTCAAAAGCAGTTTGTCATCTTGAAGACTATTGGTTGCGAAAAATAACTCTATAATACGGATCTCAAACCTGACAATGTAGTGGTGGGCTATGCATATTTCCTCGGCCTCTTGCAAGTCTCCTTTGATAATCAAGTTTACAAGCTTAGCGAAGTATACTCCACCTCCATGATCGTTTGCTTAAATTCACAGATTTTGAGGTAGATGTCTTGGTAGTAGTTAAAGGTACTTCCTTTTAGTTCTTTCTTCATCTTTCCCGAGTTTGAATCTTCTTTTTTACCATCTCTTTCAGGTTGTCTCTTCATGTTTTTCCATAAATAGAAGCATTCTTGCACATCTTTGTAGCCACCCGACTTCACTTTTCACGTTCGGGGTCGCGTACTTTCGAACACGTTAATTATTAAGCCAATCCAAGAAGTCATCAGCATGCATTCTTCCTTCAAATTCCGGAATATCAAACTTTGGATTGAATATGGAACTTTCATCATTATTACGTTTCTCATAGTAATCATCATTGCAGTATCGATCTTCATACCTTTCTCCATAATCATATTCTCTTGAATGCTTGTCTTTAGGCTTCTTGCGCCTCAAGTAATTTCGAACTTGGCTAGATGACCACGGTTCCCTCGTCGAAAACTTTAATCACGCTACCCTTCCATGAGGTCTTTGTAAGCTATAGGATCATCATTGATAGCCATACCTTTTGTAGGCCATTGAACCATAAATTCAAGATCGACAATGCGTTTTGCAATGGGGATTGAAACCACTTGAACCATGATTAGGACTCTTGTCTCGAGACAGAATACTCTTTGGCTTATGATCGGCCATCAATCCTTGAGCTCGATGCCACTTTGATGCAAGGTTGGGACCGTGATGGATGATCCGAGGAAGTTTAAGGTAAGTCAAAATGGGTTTGGGGTAGTTTCTTGGAGTCAAAATAGGTTATGGACGAATTTTAGGATTTTCTAAGTTAAGAAGGTGAATTTATGGTATATGGGAAAATGGGTATTTTAGGAAGGTTTGGTAGTATGGAACAAGATTTGGAAAGTTTTGGGTTGAGGTTGAAAATTTGGTTATGGAAATTTTAGAGAAAATATGAGATGGTGAGGAGAGTAGAGTTTGCACAAAATGGTTACTTCTTGGGTTCTGAAAAGATCCACACAGATGGCTTGATGGGTAGAAGGCGCCCTGATCAACTATGGACGGGTTGATTGATAAAATGAGATGAACCATGCAAGGAATCGCACAGGTATGAGATGACTAGTCGAGGAATCCACCCGAGATAAGAGAGCAAGAGAGAACTCTTAAAAATGCAGAAAATATTGGCTAAACTTGAAGCCCCATTGTCAAAAAGACTACATTATGGATGTATATAGCCTCATGCTTTCTAAATCAAAAAGCCTTCTACTTTAACTAAGAAAAACTTCTAAATTACAAAGCCTTCTACTTTAACTAGGAAAAGAAATTTTCTAAATTACAAAAAGCAACTCTAAAGAAAACTTTCTAAAATAAGCAAGCAAATCTTAAAAATAAATAAAGCAAACTTTTAAAATAAATAAAGCAAATCTTATTAAAATAAATAAAGCAAACTTTCTAAAATTAATATAGCGGCTCCACGTAGGGGTTTGTGAAGTGGCCAGCGTTTTTGCGCAAAGGCGAGAATATGAGGTCAAAGGAGTTTCATGTATTCAATCGTCTTGACCTCCCCAATCCAATTCTTCAATAATTAGAATTTGAATTCCCAATGTTTGGTGTGTTTATAGATGCTCTGCATCAATCCCCACAGTTGGGAAAAAAGACTTGTCCTCAAGTCTTTACCATGATAAAACCTCAAATCCTTGACATTGAATTTAGGTAAGATATTGCAGTCAGGACAATTTAACCTTGTAAGCATTCTTGCCAGTCTTCTTAATAATCTTGGAGGAACCATCTATTCTTGTGCACAACTTGAGACACCTCTCTTTTATCATATGTAGCTTGAATCCATCCTCCTGGATCAAATACCAGCCGTTGATAACCTTCATATGCTTGTCTTTCATATTGTTCCACTCTTTATAACTGTTGAATCTTGCTTCCTCATGAATAAAAATGTTGTTGAAAGCTTGGCAATCAAAACACATACTCAGAATCATCTTTTTATGCACCAACATAGTGGGGAACCACATAGGAACTTTCACTCTCTTGAACAAAGCCCTTTGTCAAAGAAAATCATCAACTTGTGTTTAAACTCTTCCCTTGCCTCCTTAGGAAACCTTCATAAATTTAGCTTATTAGAAAAAACCAAACCCTGGTAGAATTATTTGATGTTGAATACCTCCTTAGGTAAAGCAGTGGTATTTCTTTAGGCATTACTTCAATAAATTCTATAATTGATTTTGCTTCTTGTAGAATTCTTTTTTCACTTTGGTTTCTTGACAACCAAAGTCGTCGCATGAAACATCTTTCATTTTAAATCAAATTTGGCGGTAGTGAACTCTTTCTCCTCATCTTCTTGGATATGGTTAGATTCGACTACTTCTTCCAGCATCAACTTAGATTTTGGCAATGATGATTTATTCTCATCGTCTTCTTGGACATGGTTAGATTCGATCACTTGTTCAACATACCTTCGCCAGCCATCTTCCTCGATTAAGGCCAAACGCTTTGGTTAGGACATTCGGAATCAATGTGCTGACCCTTGGCGCAAAACCGTCTTTGACTTGAAGCCAATTCTTGTTCTTCCTCTTTATAGTGGGGTAGTTTCGTACCACTAGGATTCAAAATTAGAACCCTCAACAAACCCTTCATTAGCCACACTCTTGGTTGTAGTAGAGTTTCCATACTTTTTCCAACCTTGAAGCAAGTTTCATCATCTTGAAGACTATTATATGGTTGCAAAAATAACTCTAGCAATACGAGATCTCAAACCAGCAATGTAGTGGTGGGCTATGCATATTCCTCGGCCTCTTGCAAGTCTCCTTTGATAATCAAGTTTACAAACTTAGCCGAATCTCCTCACTCAAATCGTTGCTTAAAATTCCTGAATTTGAGGTGGGATGTCTTGAGGGGGGGGGGGGGGGGAGGGGAGGCAGAGGGGTGCTTCCTTTTTAGTTCTTCTTCATCTTTCCCCAAGTTTGAATCTTCTTTTACCATCTCTCGTTGTCTCTTCATGTTTTCCACCAAATAGAAGCATTCTTGCATCTTTGTAGCCACCAACTTCACTTTTCACGTTCGGGGGAATCATAATACTTTCGAACCACGTTCGCGGTATTAAGCCAATCAAAGTCATCGGCATGCATTTCTTCCTTCAAATTGGAATATCGCTTTGGATTGAATGTTGGAACTTTCTTAATATTATTCGTTTCTCATGGTGTAATATTAATGTGATTATCGATCTTCATACCTTCCTCCATAATCATATTCTCTTGAATGCTTGTCTTTAGGCTTCTTGCGCCTCAAGTAATCTCGAACTTGGCTTGCCGGACAGTTCCCTCGTCAAAACTTTCATCACCTTCACCTTCCATGAAGGTCTTTATGCATCATAGGATCATCATTGATAGCCATCGCTTTTGTAGATGATTTGAACCATAAATTCAAGATCGGCGTGCGTTTTGCAATGGGATTGAGAACCAGCAGACCATGGTGGACTCTTGTCTAGGAACCAGAATACTCTTTAGCTTATGATCGACCATCGATCACTTAAATGATACCACTTTTGATGCAAGGTTGGGTGTGATGGATGATCGAGAAGTTTAGGTAGTCAAATATGGGTTTAGGGTAGTTTTCTTGGGTCAAAATAGGTTATGGACGAATTTTAGGAATTTTCTAAGTTAAGAAGATTGAATTTATGGTATATAAGGGAAAATGGGTATTTTAGGAAGGTTTTGGTAGTATGGAACAAGTTTATGGAAGTTTTGGAGTTGAAGGGTTGAAAAATTTGGTTATCAAATTTTTAGAGAGAAAATGTAGATGGTGAGGAGAGTAGAGTTTGCACGAAGTAGTTACTGCGGGTTCTTGAAAGATCCACACAAGATAGACGATGGAGTGAGGCGCCATAATCAACTATGGACGGGTTGAGTTGATGGCTAGGATGAACTCGCCACCAAGGAATCCACCTAGGTATGAGAAGCCACGAATAAGTCCCCAGGGAATCCACCAGAGATAAGAGAACAGAGAACTCTTAAAGAAATCTGAAAATATTATTAAACTTATTGATTGTCAAAAGACTACATTATGGATGTATATATAGCCTCATACTTTTAAATTTCTACTTTAACTAAGAAAAGAAATTTTCTAAATTACAAAGAAAACCTTTCTACTTTTGAATCAGAAAGAAATTTTTCTAAATTACAAAAGCAACTCCTAAGAAACTTTCAAATAAACAAAGCAACTCTTCCTGAAAATAAATAAATAAACTTTCTAAAATAACAGCAAATCTTTCAGAAATAAATAAAGCGTAAACTTTCTAAAATTAATATATAGCCTCCACATCGTGGGTTTGTCCAAGTCTCACCACGCTTCATTTCCAAGGTCCAATGAGGTGTCCAAAAGGAGCTTTCACACGTGATTCAATGCATTCTCGACTCCCAAGAACCAATTCTTCAACATTTAGACTGAATTCCAATGTTTGGTGGTTATAATGTCTCTGACCAGCAGTGTCTATTAAAATTGGGTTTTGATTTTTTTATATTATGATGCGTTTCTTTTCTATAATTTAAATACGTGCTCTTTGCTCTATTTGCTTCTAGAATCATCTCAGCACGCTTCATGCTTCAAGCTACTGCAAGGAACTGAGAAAATGTTTTTTTTCCACTGTAGGCCATCCAGACTTCAGCCTCTGATAGACTAGACAGGTAGAAGACAAATAAATTTATATTTTCTAGAACTAAGAACGCTTTTCATAATCAAGCCTTTCCATCACTTATAATGCCAAAGATATTTTAACTTTAGATCGGGACATCCTTACCTGTAGAAAATTGCTATTTCATAACCACTCACAAATTCTAGTTCTATCCACTTTGTCTTCACTATCACTGCTATTATTTCACAAGGTAAGGTGCTGCATTTCTTCATTTCGAGTAATCATGTCTGCATCCTTTTGATTTGTTCATAATATATTTGAGGTCCTTCCAAATAAAGAATACGAGCGTAATACAACATTTTCTCACCATTGTTGATGGATTGTACTGAATCTACATGGTAATTTTTGAACTTCAAAATCAAATGCAGTAACTATTTTCATAATTTTGGTAACGACTTCACATAGTAAATAAGTGTACCATCAAATCTGTTAACAAATAATGCTCTCGAAGTTAGCATTCCATGATTTCTTCATTCCAAAGGAATTATCTCTTTCCATTCTCGTGGTGAACCTCACAAAATCTGTTACAAAGAGAGCACCAACACATCCTCAATGTGGCATGAACACTTCATCAACCAAATGCCTTCTTTGTTATTGGGCTGAATGTGTTTTAACTGGAGTTTACTTGATCAATAGAACACCATCACCTATCGTTGTCCAACAAAATCCCTTCGGGAATGTTAAATGATAATGTCCATATACTCACATCTTCGCCTTTCGGCACATGTTATGTCCTAACTCCTTGTTAATCAATCAACCAAATTTTACTCCAAGAGCTAGGACATCATTTTTTCTTGCTATCCTTATTATAAGAAATTACTTGATTTGGAAAGCAATAACGAGTATCACTAGAAATGTTGGTCTTCAGCGTAACTGAACTTTCCTTCATCAACTGAATAATGATAATTGATACTTGACCTTTGTCGATCGTGGTTATACCTTGTCCCATTGAGTCCACTACATACTTCTCCTCACCAAACTCCCTTCACTTCCTCTCAACCTCAACCTCTCAATGCTAATGAAACCAAACTCATGTTCTCACATGGTGTCCATCTATTACTTCAAACGCCCAAATTATCTATATATCAAATTATCACTACTATTGTCAAACCAATCATCCAACTTTGCATGGTTCCTCTACCTACCTTTTGTCTATATCCCATCTCTCTTCTTCCGAATACCACAAACCCTCTCTAAGCCCCATCGTGTTTTTACTTTAGTAGACTCAAATGTATTTCATAAACTCTTTTCACGTTGTTGAGTCGTGTACAGCAGATGCTATGATATTAAGTCGTTTTAAAGAGCACAAGTACCTGTACCACTTGTTACCCTAGGGAAGCAAACTGCTGGATGTAAATGTGTGTATAAAATAAAGTATAAAGTTGATGACACCGTGATATAAAGCCCAACTCAGAGCAAAAGGTACATAAAAGTGAAGGTAATGATTTTCTAGATACTTTTCTTTGTGGCTAATCTAGTTACAAAGAAACTTTTGGGCTCTATAATCGCATTTCGCTTGTTCTCCTCACTCAACTCTTGATGTGGATGAATGTTCCTCCATGAGATCTCAATAAGGAAGTCTATATGAGTATCAATTCGAAGAAAATAGAATTTTCTAAAAGGGCAAACAATAAATTGCTGTAATAGCATGTTGGAAAACTTGAAAATTTTTTTGCATCTCGCATTTAGCGAAACTAACTCACTGCTGGTTTGTCTTCGTGGAAATTTAGTTTCCAAACGAATTTCATCGAATTCCGGTAATAATCGATTTCATGTTTTTCGAGGCGACGGTATCTAAAGTGATCTCTCGGTGCATGAGATCGCTCATGAGCAAATCCCTAAGTCGGGAAATAACTCGAGCTAAGTCCACGAGGTAGTCTGAATCCTGAATGAACATGAAATTGAATCGCCCAGCCCGAATCGTGACTAACGAGGTGACACGTGGCACGACGCGGGCCACATCCAACTTAAACTTAAGCCAGACAAAAGAGGAATTCACGCTGTAATATTCCATTTTCCTAGTCTGACCGAGAGAGAAGAGAAAAGAGAAAGAAGAGAGCGCGCTTCCTCCCAAGATCTAGTCTGTTGGCCTGTTCACAACAAGGATGAAGTTCATCGCATCGACGCAGGGTACGACAAAATCCAAAGAGAGATTTGGCCAAGATCCATGATGGCAGATTCTGCTCGTTATGTCAGAGTTTTCCACTCAGTATCATGTCTTAGAGGTAAGGATCTTTCCTACCATTACTTCCATCTGGGGCCGAAAAGAGGGTTTTTCTATATGGCCTTGTCGTAAAAAAGCGGGATTTTTTGGGTTATGCTCATGTTTTCCTGAAGAGGTGTGAATCTTCCTTCTAAGATTGGTTTTCATCTAGTAAGGGTCCACCTAAGCTTATTTATGGGATGTAAAATGACATTCTCGTCCACTTAGCTAGCCCCTCCTCCCTCCCTCCCGTTTTTCCTAGCGAATCCATCATTTCCCCACGCCATGCAAGCCATAATAACCAGGCCTGCCAGGGGCCTCTCACACTAGCCTGCCTGTGTCCGCCAGATTGCTGCTCTGTTTAGGCCATCATGTAGACTTGTTTGAGCACTATCGTTTGACTAAGAGTGATACGTTTGAGGCCACATGTGTTCTAAACAACATTTTGATTAAGGTGATATTTATTTGCGCTAACGACTATGATATGTTATTGATCGTGGCGTGCCACCACTTGGAGCAATGTGATATCTGGTCACGCCAATACGAAAGATCAACATCACATACATGAATTGTTACAGGTGTAATGGCCATTATGGCTTGTCGGTGTGGCTATCGTTGATCGCAGAGAATGACAGGTCAATGTGAATGTTGTTACGTTTGTATGATATATCGAAGGCATCGAAATGATGTATGGAAGTCATATATGTGATGTGATCGGGTCCATGACACTTGGTGAAGTGGTGTGACTATGCTTGTCCATGCAAAGATTCATTACGCATGCGACATGATATAACATGAAATGTCACACCATTGCATATGCACGACGTACATCGTGATTATGGGTGTGAGTGCATGGTTAATAAATCGACAATGTGTTTCGTTTGATCGGGTGGGTTAAAATAACTCAACAGCCCACTCGCTGGTAAAATAGTAAAGAAAATATGTTTGATGACAAGAAGTGATAGATCCCTCCTATGAAAAGACCCGCAGATTGTATGGTAAATAGTCCCTAAATCTGAAAGGCCATAAAAGTGTCTAGTTTGTTGAGCTACTGCAGACACTCAAAAATTCATATCCACAAAAAGGCGCAGCATATTCTAGTACACCATCAAACATCAGACATCATTTAAAAGTTGGTTTATAAACAAATGAAATTGGTTTTTGAAATGATCATCGATCATTCAGACGATGGTTTATCACATTACGGGCTTATGTTATTGTGCGAGGAGCTCTGCGAAGACTCGGGTGCATGGTACATGATGACGATTTCATTTCACGATGGTACGTGTGGATCCCATATAAAATCGCACACCTTCGTCGGAACTAACGCAATGGTTAACACGTATTTACAGACTTTAGCGGAGTAGTCTCAGCGTATTTCATCGCATGGCCACCCTTCGGGACAACCTTCAAAAGGTGGTCTGATCGTGGGATCTACGCCGACGAGTCATGATCGGCAAGAAGGTTCATTACATGTGGTCTGACAACTTTGTAAAATTTGGACAAACTAGTTCTACTTTGTATTTTTTTCGATAATTTCTGGGGCCAGATTTTGTATAAAAGAATTGTAATTTTGATTATTTATAAACAATAACAAACATGGGAATTCAGCCCTAATTATTAAGAATTGATCGGGAGGTCAAGACGCATTGAATACATGTGAAAACTCCCTTTGGGACTCATTCACTTGAAGGTAAAAACGTGGTCGACTTGGACAAACTCGACGTGGAGCCATTAGATTTTAAAAGATTTGATGAGATTTGCTCCAAGATTTTGGTTTATCCCTTTTATAAGATCGCTTTATTTATTTTAGAAAGTTTGCTTTATTTATTTTAAAGTTTCATGCAGAGTCAGCTACAATTTGTAAGCTCTTTCTTCCCTGGGCTAAAGTAGGGCCGCTTGCTTGATTTGTAAAAAGCAAATGACCATATATACCCCCATAAGGTAGTCTTTAAAAATCATTCAGCTTAATAATATTTTCATTTCTCTTTTAAGAGCTCTCTGTTTTTATCTCGGTGGACTCCTCAAAGGGACGAGTTCGTGGCTTCACACCTAGATTCTTCACATGAACTTGTTCACATCAATCAACCCGGTCCATATTGATTGGTGGTTTCACCACATCATCTGTGTGATCGCTATTAACTTTGTAAGTAACCACTCTTTGCAAACCTACTCTCCCTTCACTCATCTCATCTTTTCTAAACTCACAACCAAATTTTCAAACCTCAACACAAAACTTTCCAAATCTGTTCCATACTACTAACCCTTCCTAATACCTCTTCCTTATATACCATGAATTCTCTAATTTTTCTTGTCTAAAATCTCCAAAATCATCCATAACCTATTTCACCTCCAAGAAACCAATTCTAAACCCATATTTTAATCTCATTTAAACTTCTGATCCATCACGTCCCAACCTCGCAGATCATAATTCAAAATTTTCCATCATCTAAATACAGTCTTGTATAATAATGGCAAGAGGGTCAGTGATTAGACTCTATGGATTGTATTTATGTATTATTCTACATTTTTAACTTAAATATGAATGAATGGGGGCGAAGGGACGATCGAGGTGGTGTCGAAAAACACTGTCCACGAGTAATCGTAACTGATCCTCAGTACCAAGACTTAGGTGCATGAACACCGGCGTAGAATTCAAGTCGACTAATAGTCAACTGGAGTCCGGTTTTGGGGTCACAATATGGTATGCCGTTATCTTGCCAAATGGGACTCTTCTTCTTAATGCACTGTAGACTTATAATTCACCCATGTCTTCACACAAGCTTCTCGCACGGTTCCATAAATTCTCAATTGTCTTGCTAAAATGATTTATTCCACTAATAAATGATCATCTTTATTCATCAAACATCAAAACCATGCTTTTTGTTCTTGGTGTGGCAAGATGACACATAACGTTGGTAACGATGCTGCGTACCTATGAAGACTCAAAATTTTAGATAATCAACACTGGTGATCAATCCTCTCAACATTTTGGCGGGTTTAGACATTACCTCAACACAATCGCCAGACTTCGACCTGCCGTTATACGATGCATTAGAGTCGCTTTTGAAGTCGGATACTCAGCTGTAAACTAAACTAATATTCATGAACCAAACTCTGCTTTCAAGAGATGGTGATCGTGATTGATCTTCACTGAGAAGCACCATTGGTGGTTACTTATACCCATAAATACCATTACTTACTTCATTCAAGCTATCTAGTAAATCAAGGACAGCTGAATTTCTGCCATTCCTCATGTCTGCCACTCATACATCATTTGTGTCTATAATATACATCAAGAGAACTCTAGATGGGTATTCTTCCATCAATTCAACATTCACTGAAAGTAGAAATCAATTAGTACTGTCCATATACAAGAGGATCTAAATAGTTTTTGTGTGTTTTTAGGTTCTTCTGTATCATGAAACTTAAGAAACAAAAAATTGTGTCCCGTTTCTTTAGTCATAGCAAGTAGTATCGCTCTATGGAGAACACTACTTATGAAATTATAAGGTTACTAACTCATAAAGGACTTCAAAAATTTGTAAGATGGTCCTAAAATGACACTACCTTTTCAGGATAATTAGTGTCAGTTTCCCAATCAAGCAATTATGTTTATCATAATAACAAACAGTAGAAATTGATTTACATCGTCTGCGGATGTAACACGTCGGAGTTGTGAAGACAATGTATGTCACTACTTTGAATCAGCTAGCAGATATCTTCACTAAAGCTCTTCATCCAACACAATTTCACACTCTTCTTATCAAGATGAGAATTCATGATTTGTATTCTCCATCTTTAGGGGGAGTATTACAACATTTAAAGGTATATATAAGTATAAAAATTCAAATAAATTAGTTGCTATCATATTTCTTTATGACGAATTGTGATTTTATTCACAATGACACGAAATTAGTAATTAACAATTGAACAAATAAATAAATAAACACATATTGAGATTATTTAAAAACAAAATGATAAAATATTAATTCAAAATGTGATTGTATAATTTCAAAATAACTTTTATGTATACAATATAATACTAATATTTAATGTATCTTTTACTCTTTAATCACTGTTTAGATTTTAGAATTAAAATTAAAATTTAAAGAGTAATACATATATACGTGAATATTGTATTAAATTAAAATAAATATCTCGCTTGTTAAATAAATATTAAATTTAAAACAAATCACCTTAATGTTATGTCTATAAAGACGAGTATCTTTGTTATTTCTCGGTTCAATGGCTAAATATAACAATGTTTAGTCATCGCTAAGGCATTGACGAGCAATTCGCCACTTCAGGTAAAGCACTTTCTAGCACCCTGATCATGAAGTTTGTATCACTAAGGCTTACTAATGTGAAAGGTGCGTGAGCACATAATGGAGATGAGAGACATAGTAGCCTTAACTCAAGGCACTTGAGGTTGATATGTCTAAAATCTTTTGAGTTCACTACATTTTGAAACACCTACCATAAAGCATTATGACCTTCTAAATATCCTACCACACACATATGATAAATGGTCGCATTAATGAACTATTGACCATGTGTGTGTTCAAAAGGGAATAGTGGTCGCTTTATGGAACAAGGAGAAAGTGTGATGTTGGTCATTGAGGCGAATTCCGTGAATCGAGAAGGAATTGTGAGCAATGGTCAAGCTAATAAGAAAGGGAAAATCAGCACCACCCAAGGCGACATCAAGAAAGTTAATCCAATCGTTTCTTTTGTAAACGGCGGACATGACAAAGCAAAGGATCATAAGAAATTCTGGGTTAAATGGCTTGAAAATAATGGTAATTCAATCTCATGTGTTTGTTATGAATCTAATATGGTTGATGTTAATCTAATTGATTCTGGGTCTACAATTCATATTTCGAATACCTTGAAGGGTGTATGTATCAATCCCAATCCGTAATCATATTAGATTGCACATCGAAAAATTTAAACTTGACGAGATATCTAACCCAAAGGACCCCTCGTTCATCAAAATAAAAACCCCATTCCATAGAAGGGAAAGAAACCATCACTGTGTTTCCCACCTCCCGCGTATGTGATGAATCAATGGTGAAGGACAACAACCAAACACGATCGCTCCAAGTGTAATCTCCAATGGTGATCCACAAAGAAGACATCCATGGATGACTCTTGATTCAAGGTTTCGGCGTTAGCCAAAACCCAGAATAGAGAAGAAAACGCTTCGAGAGAGAGAACCTGAGAAAACGCTTCTCTCTCAGACGTAACATGTGTCACAGCCTAGTCCGATATGAAGCTTACATATCGCCTTACCATCCAAAAGAATTGAAGATACCTTCTTAAAGAGGGGTGGCTTGCTATGACTGCCCATTAAGACTTGCCTCAGGCTTTAGCCATATTCGAGCTCAATGACCATTGGACCATCCATGTGGCCCCGGGATTCACTTAATCTTAAGATTATCCATCTTTAGAGCTCTCCTTTTCTATTTGGATCCAATCCAAACATTTCCTCTCAACTTGGATCCAATCCAAGACCAAATTACTTTTCTACTACTCTTTTCTAAGTGTGTAATTCCCATTAGTTTCAAGCATATGCTCAATTGAACGGTCCATCTGATTTGAGCAAGTCATGAGCAAGATTAAAGAACACATCATGACCCTCAATCGACCGGAGAGTCAAGGGCTTGATCACGAACCTTCCCATATGCAATATATTATGCAATGCCATCCTTTCACTCCATACTATACCCGACTTGTCTGAGCATGGACTATGCATCCGCTTCTCTACTAGATGAACCAGTCATGTATTTATCTTGTCCTGCATCCATTACTCATAAAGTATGCCATCAAGACTCTTTCATGGCATTAATACTCAGCCAAAGAGTTCGAAAATGGTTTCTATAAGAGGCCCATAGTATAAATTTCCTCCTCTCACGAGAGGTAACCTCTACACTACCCACCATCTCAATAACTCAAGCCATACCCAATCATCACCCCACGAGCAACCTCCCCCTGAGGCAACAATGATCGGGTCAAAGTATAGAATCAATGTCCAAGATACCATTGGTCTAAGGATACTTGCACCAATGATAAGGATGAGACTATCAATTACGTTTTTAATAATATAATCCACATAATGTCCATAACATGAAATTCTCTACAAATGCCATTTAGTATATTCATGCTCATTATAATCATCACATGATCATATTTTATAGAATCAATCATTTATCAAATCATGATATACATGTTATTCCCGTCTGGATTAACACTATTCAATCTCATCACTCAACTAGGGATAGTCAGACTTGCCATAATTACATAGTTAATAGGAATCTCATTATCATGATCACCTGATTTGCTTTATGTTATGTATCGATCAAGGACTTCATTAATTTGATTTAAGATCGATATCAATTCATACATGTTCGAACATCAAAGAAATGAAGGTGTGTTCTATTATAAACGAATATAAGACGCATAACAAGTGCTAAAGGTGATTGCCTTATATTTCTCTTTACACCTCCCACTTGAACTAAAGCTAATCACCTTATATTTAATACCATAGGCGAGTACATGAGAGTCAAACTTCTTTTTGGGAAACAAGGTGTCAAAGGATCAAGAATATGCTGAACATTAAATTTTTCATGATTACACATGGCGTCAGACCGTGATGGATGATCCGTAAGTTTAAAAAGTCAAAACATGGGTTTGGGGTAGTTTTCGGTCAAATAGTTATGACGAATTTTAGAGATTTTCTAAGTTAAGAAAAGTGAATTTATGGTATAAGGAAAAGGGGTATTTAGGAAGGTTTTAGTATTTAACAAGATTCTAAAGTTTTGGTTGAGGTTGAAAATATGATTATGGAAAGTTTAGAGAAAAGACGTAGATACATTGAAAGTGTAGCTCAGATAAGATGTGTTACTTACCCAAGTTAATTGGAAACGATCCACACAAGATAATGGATGGAGTGAAGGCGCCTACAAATCAACTATTATGACCTGATTAAGTTTGACAAAGATCACACCAAGGAACCACCTGTATGAGAAGCCACGAACTCCGTCCCTAGCTTTAATCCACCCAAGAGAGCAAGAGAATAACAAAGAGAGAACTCTTAAAAGAGAAACCAAAATATTATTAAGCTTGGACCATTGTCAAAAGACTACATTATGGGGGTATATATAGCCTCATACTTTCTAAATTAAAAAAGCAACTTCTACTTTAACTAAGAAAAGAAACTTTCTAAATTACAAAGAAAACCTTCTACTTTAACTAGGAAAAGAAATTTTCTAAATTACAAAAAGCAATCTTAAAAGAAAACTTTCTAAATAAACAAAGCAAACTTCCTAAAAATAAATAAAGCAAACTTTCAAATAAATAAAGCAAATCTTTCAGAAATAAATAAAGCAAACTTTCTAAAATTAATATGGCAATTAGCGATCGTGGGTTTGTCCAAGTCCTAATTAATGTTTTTGCCTTCCAAGGCCCAAATGAGGTCCAAAAAGAGTTTTCACATGTATCACGCGCCTTGACCTCCCCAATCCAATTCTTCAATAATTAGGATCGAATTCTAAATGTTTGGTGTGTTTATGTATGCTCCCGCATCAAACTCAAGGCTGGGAAAAAGACTCATTCCTCAAGTCTCTCATGATAAGGCCTCAAATCCTTAACCTTGAATGTAGAGTGATATCATAAATACCTGACAATTTAACCTTGTAAGCATTCTTTATGATCTTCTTAATAATCTTGAGGAAATCCACCATTCTTGTGCACAACTTGGAACACCTCTCTTCTTTATCATAACCGAATCCATCCTCCCCGGATCAAATACCAAATGCTGATAACCTTCATATGCTTGTCTTTCATATTGTTCCACTCTTTCGCCTCTTTCTGCCGAATCTTTGCTTCTCATGAATAAAAATGTCGTTGAAAGCTTCTGGCAATCAAAACACATACTCCAAGATCCATCTTTTCATTGCGCACCAACAATGGGAACCACATAGGAACTTCACCTCGAACAAGCCCTTTGTCAAGAAAATCATCAACTTGTGTTTTAAACTCTTCATGCTCCTAGGGCTCTTCATAGAGGCTAGCTTATTAGGAAAACCAAACCTGGTATGAGGTCTATTTGATGTTGAATACCCCTCATATAAGTCTGCAGCTTTAAAATACCACATAAAACCCAGCAATTGATATTCTGAAGCTCCATGAGGTTCCTCACTTTCTTGCCTTCAACAACCAAAGTCGTCGATCTAAACATTCTTTCATTTCTCAACCAAAATTGATTCGCAGTGAACTCTTCTCCTACTCGACATGGTTAGATTCACTACTTCTTCAACATCCAACTTAGATTCACACACATTTATTCTCTATCTGCCTTCTGACATTATTAGATCTGATCACTATTCAACATCTTCCCGCTTCATCTTCCTCAATTAAGGCAACGCTTCGTTATTAGGACATTCAGAATCCAATATGTTCCAACCTATAATTTAACACGCCTTCACTTAGAAGCCACCTGTCAAGGGCTTTCACTCATCAGAGGTAGTTTTTCTACCAATAGATTCCAAGAATTAGAATCCTCAACAAAACCCTCTTCATTAGCCACACTTTAGTCAGAGAGTTTCCATACTTCTTTTTTTTCCCAACCTTCAAAGCAAGCCATCACATCTTGGAAGACTATTATATGGTTAAAAATGTACCCCAGTTAGTTTACCTCAGATCTCAAAACCAAAGAACAATGGTGGCCATACATTTCTACTAAGTCCTCTGATAATCAAGCTTACAACTATCAATATTCTCCACACCAACCTCGTTATTTAAAATTCGAATTTATGTAGATGTCTCGTAGTAGTTAAAGGAAGGTAATTTCCTTTTTTAGTTCTTCTTCATCTTTCCGTTTCAGAACCCTACCAATTTTCACGTTGTCTCTTCATGTTTTTCCACCAAATGTAAGATTCTTTGCACATCTGTAGCCACCAACTTCACTTTTCACGCCTGTGAACCATAATACTCAAAGACATGTCTAATTATATATTAAGCCAATCCAAAATTCATCAGATCCATCCATCGAATTCGAATGTGTTAAATTTTGATCGTGATCTAAAGCCTCAATCACAGGCTACTATTCTTAGAGTAATCATCTCTGTATACAATCATACCTCCCATGATAACCATAGTCTCAGATACATACACTTTACTTCTACGCCCCATGAAACGCTCGTTTAATTAGTTTAAAGTCACAAAATCATTTTTCGCTGTTGAACTCACCTAAACCCAGATTCAGATTCGGTTCAGTATCAAGCACAATCAGTTGAATAAGATCAACAATCCATGAGCCTGGAGCACCACTTTCTCATGCAAGGTTGGGACCGTGATGGATGATCTGTTTAGGCAAGTCAAAATATGGGCCTGGGGTAGTTTCGGGCCGTAAAATAGGTTATGGACGTGAATTTTGTGATTTCTTAAGTTAAGAAAAGTGAATTTATGGTATATAAGGAAAAGGGGTATTTTAGGAAGGTTTTTGGTAGTATGGAACAAGATTTGGAAAGTTTTGGGTTGAGGTTGAAAAATAAGATTACAAAGTTTGCAGGTTAATGTAATGCTAATAAGAGTCAGACAAAGAGCGGTTATTTGTCAAGTTGTTCAACCATCCACATGAATGATTTGATTTGGCTGCTACAATCAACTATGGATCGCCATCGATAAGCTACAGACTTCACACCAAGGTCCCACCTAGTATGGAGAAGCCACTCAACTCAGGTCTATGAATCCACCAAGAGATAAGAATGCTACAGAGAACCCTAAAAAGAGGAATCCAAAATATTTATTGTTTCTAATCAACACAAAAGACTGTTATTTATGGGTGTATATAGCCTCATACTTTCTAAATCAAAAAGCAACTTCTACTTTAACTAAGAAAAGAAACTTCTTAAAATTACAAAGAAACCTTCTACTTTAACTAGGAAAGCGAATTTAAATTACAAAAAGCAACTCCTAAAAGAAAAACTTTCTAAAATAAACAAAGAAATCTTCCTAAAATAAATAAAGAAACTTTCTAAAAATAAATACAAACTTGAAATAAATAAAGCAAACTTTCTGGGGAAAATTAATACAGCCCAACATCAAAATGACTGTTCCACCACGTTTTTCACTTCTCCATGCCCAATCCAGGTCCCAAAAAAGGAGTTTCACATGATTCACCGCCTCGACCTCCCTAATCCTAATTCTCTCAATAACAGACCAATCTCAATGTTCAGGTCATATACCTACATCATTACACTACCAATGATTCTAATTATGGTATCTGCCCATAATAATTGACCTGACAGAGATCCATGGTTCCTTCGTCACGTTCCACATATCCAATAATTTGAAACTTAATTAACAATATATGAAATCACCGTCATAAATGGAACTTCCTCTTCTGCCTAAACCGCTTCCTGAATGCCATCTTGGCAACTCATGTACTCTAATTTATTTAGGATCAAACAAATCGCCCATGTTTGAACCTTCTAACTTATCATTTCATCATTCAACGTGGAACACATAACCCATCGAGATTCCTGAGTCATCCTATCGCATTGGGCCGGGGCATCCATATACCCCTTTATATGAATGATTATCATTCCACTTCAGATATCCTGTTAGTCATTCTCAAGACAAGGATATTCTACAGCCACCTATCAACTTCACTGTAGCGATACCTAAATCATATGGATATGATCAGTCCAGCACACATCATAGAATACATGATTCATCTTATAGTTTGAAGGGACACTTATTCAAACTATGGTCCATCCTATGTCCCAGATGATGACTCAGAGGTCCCATGAATTGCTAGAATCTTGAACCTCCTAGACTCGTCTTGCTAAACCTCTTGAAATTTCTTATCTATATGTCGACTATGAAAGACCACACAACCTTAGATCACCTCTTATAGATCTTAATCCCTAAGATATAGGTCACTTCTCCAAGGTCTTTTCAGAAGAACTTTTAGATAAACTAAAATGATATATTGTAAATCGAGACGCTATTTCCATCAAGAGATGTCATCTATACAACACTGGTAATATGACACTCTGAATAATTTCTAACACACAAGCCTCATTTGAATTTCTTTGTGAGAAACCAAAATTTTTTATCATTCTATCAAATTGAATGTTCCAACCTATAGATGTTTCTTCAATCTATAAATGATTTGGTCAGATAATTTATCACATCTTTGACAAAGCCTTCCGATTATGTCATATGCATATAGGTTTTTATTATAAAAGTCGCCTTCAGTTAACTACTTGATATATCTCAGAACAAATGAGCTTCCACAACCACAAAGCCTTGAAATACGATAAAATTCATTATCATAAATGATGCAGACTGAGCACTCGAGACTATCACAGCATAGAGATCATCAAGAAGGTTATGTAATGATGGTAGATCAAAGGTCTAGTGCCGAGTACTTGGGATAACCCAGATGGTTTCGTCGGTCACACAAGATTCAAACATTAAATAGGTTGATTACCCGCTAAGAGACCATACGCCATGTTCTCTACAGATCAAAAGCCCTGCCCCATGGTTTCTTCACGCTTTTATGCACATGATATTACCGAAGCTGACGCAAGTGCACTGCGGTTTTCTTCAACTCGTGAAGCTCGCCTAGGAGATTAATTTTCATGACAATTATGTTTTCGTTCAAGGTCCCAACCTGTGATCTCCGCAGACGACATGTGCCAATTTCTCGATGTAATACCAGTTATGAGGCGTATTTCAAGATCATTGCCGCGAGGATTAAAATGGGTTGCATCCCAGATCATTACTTCACAACATCCAGGTCTTATCGGCCGACAATGTCCTCTATCACCCAAGATCTTGTTATAACTATCATCTATGATAATGGTCCTCCCCAGTGTGCTAAAAGTTGACATCAAGAAGGCATATGACATAATCATTGGAGTCTGATTTTGATATCCGGTCCAAGATAGTCACCTTCACTGCCTCCGAGGCGGTCTCATCATGAGCCACGCTTCTCAGTGATGCTCAGAGATTCAACTAGATCAGGGCTGGCACCATCAGATATTCTATCAACCAGCCAAGAGTCTCTTGGTGAAGAGACTTCCACTCTGACCTTTAGCCACTGTCTCGGTCTCGAGTCCTCACTGCGAGGCTAAAGATGCCTCTGCAGGAGGGCACATGATAAACAGGAGGGACCACCCCTCGCCTGAGGGGCTGTGGGTAGTTCTTGCTGAAAAAGGCGCCTTAGATTTTCGTCCATAATCTCACCGAGGGAAGACTATTGCAAGAGCCCTTCACAAGAACACCCCGACCACGAGATTATCTCAGGCTCCAACCACTGAACCAACAGAGCCTCATTGGCACGGGAACTACCTAATGGTGATCGGTCATGGTCCTGTGTTCAGCCCACTAGGCAAAGAAACCCCATCAGTGGGAGAACATGACGCACCACCGTCTGAATGTGTCATGTAAAAGTCCACAACAGTAGCTTTGACAGACACCACACTGCCCAAGCCCACTTGACGGGCATAGGTCTGATTTTAATAGGTTAGTTCCCTGATCATGTGGTTTTTCGCTCTGCTAGTTTGACCTGACCACACCATTCTGATGGTACTTTCATCACCAACCTGAGCCAGCCTGGGCTGGTAGTGGAACTACCTCGAATCTTATTTCAGCTCACGTCCTGTGTCTGGCACTAATTTGCGCCAAAAGAAACCCCATGCTTTAGACACCAGCAAGTGGACACACCGCCCGCTTCTGATGGCGGCAGAGCGCCATTGACAATAAATTATTTGAGGTTTATCAATGAAGTGGTCCTATCATTGGGGAGCACAGACACTGGTAGCCTCACTTCACTGAACTGGCTACTGCCTTAACAGAGCGGAACCCACTGAACGGGTATCAAGCTCACGGTCCTGTGTCCAGCCCACTTTTAGCAGAACTCGAAGCCAGGATAATGGGAGCTGGACCAATCTCTCATCTGAGGGGCTGTGGCGGGGTTCCTGAGAATAGTGCTGCTTTACCATGGAGAGTTCCACCCCGGTCCCATCCACACCTGTCCCACCTACATGGGTTCCCCACTCATAGAATATATGGTTTGGGCCTCGCGCTCACAGAGCCAACCCAAGACAGTAATATATTAATGAAGATTTCACCCAACCAGCGCCTACCGGTAGTTGATATGCCCCATTTCAATACGCCTTCGCTCCTGTCTGAAGTTCTCACTTGAGGCGAAGGCGCTGACATGCCCCTATAAATTGAGCGGGACCACCCTCGTCCCATGGGCCAGTGCCCTTACAAAAGGCGCTTATCATATGGAGCCTTGACTGAGTCCCACTACACGCTCTGACTGTGATGGTTCACTCACAGGAGAGAAAGGTTTCGCTTTTTTTCACACACCTGACTGACACAGGACGGAGCACTCACTACCATCCAGCCAGAAATTAACAGAGCGAGAGCCAGCCCCATTTCACATGCCAGCCCCAGGGTCTGGTCTCCAGCTCCATCACGAGGCGAGTTAGTGCACAGCATCAGCCTGCTACCCCGAGACTACACAAGGGGACCCAAGTGGACTTTGTGGGGCCTGCAAATTTCACTACTCTGCCAAGATTTAGTTAAGGCACCACTACCCCATCCTTTTCTATATCTGTGAAATGGTGAGCTCGGGTTCTTTGCCAGCAAGCGAGGTTGGGCAAGGAGACCCGCATCTCGCTGTCACCACCACTACGGGAAGCCTTTCGCATCCTTGTCCGCGGGTCGCCAATAGACTAGAATTTCATTTCATCCAAACGCGGAACCAAACTATTAACACACTTATGGGCCAGCTAGATGATATGTTTTTATCTACTGAGTGGATGATGTCCAAAGGTCCAAGCACCACACCAATCAGTTGTGCCTGCTGAGAGCTCTCAGCTTCCAAGTAAACAAGCAGGAGCCCATATTCTCACGGTTGAATGATTTAAAACTGGGAATGATTTCACTAACACCACAAAGTTTCTCAGCCACAGCTTCACAGCACTCAGAGTCCATCGATCTCTACAAGGCTCTCCCAATGTTGACTACTTCACCGCCTGATAAACTGCTGGCTTAATCCAGCTCTCGACAGCAAAATAAGATTCACAGAAGATTGAAATGATATCTTCAAGTATAGTATTCAGACAATGGTACCCATTATCCCTAAGACATATCTCTAATTGAGCAAATCCAAGGCCGTCCTGAAATTTCTAAATTTCATCAAGCAGATCAAAACTGGAATCCGCGGTGTCTCCGAAGGAGGAGGGAGGTTCGGCCCGCCGTGTCAAGGATCTCAATGATGCTAATAAGGCAACATATTTAATCATTACAGAAGACCATCGCTGGTGCATGGGCGCAGAGGTCGAGTTTGAAATTGTGGAGCCTCGTGCAAAGTCCTTCAAGTGTTCCAGAGTCACGTAAACCTTCAACTGAGAGAGATGTGGATCACAATTCCCACAAAACACAAGGTGGGTAATGAAAGTGGACTTTTTATGGCATGATTTCTTAACCTTGGTCAGTCTCTCTCTCCTTCCTAACAGGCTAGAGATTTAACACATATGATTATGTTCATAGTAATCGCTGTAGTTATAATATTGAATGAGATGGCATGAATCAGCTTCATCGCTTAATTCAATGAACCTTATGGATATCAAGAATATCAAGATCAACTATCGCCATGTTCCTCTAAAGAGACACATCTCTCGACACTTCGATCCTTCCTGGGTTTCACCGTCGCCCGTATTTGAATCTCATTTGACCTAAAATGTCACTGGTGTTTTGCACCACATTGGTTTCCTGGTTATCAGGAGATATGCTTTATCAGGCGTCACGATCCATGATAGATTGGCTACTGTAAGCTTCTCAAGTGGGTCCACCAACTCTCGTCTTGTGTATTTTGTCTTCGCTAAAGGTCAGACAGAAACCACTTGTTTTTCTATTACAATTCAGCAAATGTATCCGGTTAAGGATTTAAAGTTGTGGGATCCTGTAATGCCAGAATCGAGAATGAGTTCTTCGTGGGTAATAGCCTACCAAAGGAAAGTCTTTCATTTATAACTATAAGAGTGATCATGCGGGTCAGTTACTATATCACCCGAGCCATCGAATAGTAGAATCATTGAAACACTTTCTCCCGTCGATGCTATTTTCCACCCGATATACGATGTTAGATCACGATATCCGTATTCAAAGTTGTCGATAATCCCTAAACATCACGCAGAGATAATCTCCCTCTCAAATATTCTCGCACCTGGGCACATCTTCCCGACATGTGATCGTGGTCCTTAGCCTCTTAATGCCTGCCTGGCGGGGACCGCGCCGCCTTGGCCGGGATGTGTGGGCTTCGTGTTTTTATTTGCATTATTTTGCTCTGGTCCCGAGCCAGGATTTATTTTAAGTGATCGGGTTGTATCAAGCAGCCCAATATGTGGGTGACTGGTGGTTTGGTCAGTGGTTTTAGAGCTGTCAAGCCCTTCATATGTTTTGTGGAGGTGTCGCCTCAGCTTTTCTTTTTTTCAAATTTTTTGGCCAATAGATTCTTTTGCTGGCTTCTCGCTCGTAATAATTTCTAAAACAACCAAAAAACAATGGCTAAGAGATCCTTATGGATTTAAGCATGTGCAAGACTGGGGCAAGTCTCATCATAGTCAATCCCCTTGGTCTTTGACGATAGCCTTTAACCACAAGTCTCTTTCAGAGGTAACAACATTACCTTCCATGTCTATCTGACTCAAGATCCACTTGCACACTATGGGCTTATCCTCTGCTGGTCAACCAGTCCATACTTGGTTTTCAAGGCTATTACGAAACCATTCGACTTCGCGCCTATAAGCCACTTATCATATTCTAAACTGTTCAGATATGCTTCATAGGTAGTAGGCTCATCATCTTCTATGAGCAATACATCATTATGTTCACTAATGAGAAATCCATCTCTGTATTAGCACATATCCTACGCCGATGATAATGGCGCTTGTGCTTTAGAAGGACCAACTGTTGTTTCATCTCTATGAATGTCAACCTTAGGTTCAAGATGTTGATCTGAGCCTATTCGAGCATCTTGAACTTTTTCAAGCTCAACTTTACTCCCACCGCCTCTTAAACTCTTTCTAAGAAACACATGTTTTGAAACAAACACCTTCTATTCCAAAGTGCTATGTAATCCAATATCCCATCGTTTTTGTAGATATCCTCATAAACTAAACTTGTCAGATTTAACTTCTAGCTTATCTAACAATATCCGCCTTGCATGTCGGATAATCTCATACTTCATGAGAAAGATAGTGGTTTCTCATATCCATATCTCATACGGAGTAACATCAATCGATTTCGATGGACTCTCATAGGATATAAACAAAGAATTCTCCCGAGTATAACCTTATAAGGACTCGAAGGTTCAGTCACTAACATAAACTCTTCACCATGTCTAACAACATCTTGGCTTCTTTTCAACAAATTCCATTTTGTTGTGGCGCAAGGTGGAGTCCATTGATCAGATCCCATGATCTTCAAGATAATCCTGTAAATCCTTGCTTACATTTCACTACCTGATCGGATTCTGGCGTGATGCAAGGTCAGACCGTGATGGATGATCTGAAGTTTTGGTAAGTCAAAATATGGGTCTGGGGTAGTTTCTAGGGCCAAACAGCTATGGTCGAGTTTAATAGATTCTTTTCTAAGTTGCAAATGTATTTGTGATATATAAGGGAAAAAGGCATTTAAATGTTTTAAAGAGGGCAAAATATGGAAAGTTTGGGTAGAGTTGAAAAATCATGGCGGAAAGTTTAGAGAGAAGATGAGATGGTGAGGGAAAGAATTTGCACAAGTGTGGTTACTTAACGTTAATGAAACGATCCACGCTGGGATATATGATGGAGTGAAGGCGCCACATAATCAACTATGGACTGTTGATTGATGTTTGACAAAGACTTCACCACCAAGGAATCCACCTAGGTATGAGAAGCCACTTAACTCGTCCCAAGGGAATCCACCCAAGAGATAAGAGAACAAAGAGAACCCAAAAGAGAATCAAAAGGTTATTAAACTCGAATCGATTGTCAAAAGACTATATATTATAGGATATAGCCTCATACTTCTAAATCAAAAAGCAACTTTCTACTTTAACTAGGAAAAGAAACTTCTAAATTACAAAAAGCAACTCCTTAAAAGAAACTTTCTAAAATAAATAAAGCAAACTTAGTAAAATAAATAAAGCAAACTTCTAAAATTAATACAGCCTCCACATCAGTGTCATCTAAGTCCGACTACATGCCATTCCAAGGCCCAAATGGGAGGTCCAAAAGGAGTTTGCATTGTATTCAATGCTACCTTGACCTCCCTTAATCCAATTCTTCAATAATTAAATGGAATTCTAATGTTCGGTGTGGTTGAGTAGAAGCTCCTGCATCAATCTTTGATGCAAGGTTGGGACCGTGATGGATGATCTAGAAGTTTTGGTAAGTCAAAATATGGGTTTGGGGTAGTTTCTAGCCAAAACAAAGTTATGGTCGAGTTTATGAGATTTTCAAGTTAAAATGTGTATTTTGTGATATATATGGGAAAAAGGGTATTTAGGAATGTTTTAGTAGTATGGAATAAAATATGGAAAGTTTTGGGTAGAGGTTGAAAAATTGCTTATGGTTTTTGTGAGAGAAGATGAGATTGAGGGAAAGTAGATTTCGCACAAGTGTACATTTACCGGGCACGAAACGATCCACGCTAGATATATGATGGAGGAAGGCGCCACAATCAACTATGGATCTGCCGATTGATACTTCTGGGACAAAGATTCCCCCACCACCAAGGAATCACCCGAAAAGAGAGTCACAACCTGGTCCCAAGTGGAATCCACCCAAGAGACAGAGAAACGCAGAGAACTCCTAAAAAGAGAATCAAAATATTATTAAACTGACTGACACAAAGACTACATTATGAGGCAGGTATACCATACTTTCTAAAATCAAAAGCAACTTCTACTTAACTAGGGAAAGAAACTTTCTAAATTACAAAAAGCAACTCCTAAAAGAAAATCTCTAAAATAATATATGTACCCACATCGTGGGTCATTCCAAAACCACCATCGTTACTTCCAAGCGCCCAAACGAGGTCCAAAAGAGCTTTCTACATGTATTCAATCTCGACCTCCCCAACCAATTCTTCAATACTAGGCGCTGAATCTCAATGTTCGCTGTGTTTCATGGTCCCGTGATCATGAACCCACAAACTAGCCGCTCCGAGTATGGATAGATCGATGGTTTCGTATGGTCCCCAAAGATATGGATACTGAATAAAGCAATTTCCCATGAAGAGATCAAGGAAGCCATTTTCCATCGATGATTCCAAATCTCCCGCCCCGATGGGCGTCTCTCCTCGCATTTTTCGCGGCGCTGGGTATTATCGGGAGTGACGCTCGCGCAGCCGTGAGTTCCTTCTTCAACTGAAGTATGCTTCATGAGATTAATCGTACAATTATGCCTTGGTCCTAAGGTTCCCAATCCGGTTCTATGCACGATTATAGCCTATTTCACACATAACACCATCTATAAGTGATCTCAAGATCATTGCCGCGAGAATTAAATTGTCTCCTGACATTATCACCACTACCAGATGGCCTGAGCATCACGACAATGTCCTTATCACCCAAGACCTTATGTTAAACTACCATCGTGATATTGGTCCTCCCAGGTGTGCGCTAATGGTTGACATCATGAAGGCATACGACACAGTTAGTTCGGGTTGTATCTTGAGTATCCTCCATGGGAACCCCTACTCACCTAGTCGGAATGTATTACGGTCAGATCACGCTACTCCCATCCTTCTCTATTTCGATAAATGGTAAGCTTATGGATTTTTTACTAAAGAAGCGCAAGCATGCAAGGACCCATTATCATCTTTTTTTTATTCATCCAGCAATGGAGGCCTTTTCCAGATCCTAACCATTCTGTAATAGCCAAATGACAAGGGTTTGGCCACCCCAGACGCAAGGAAATCAACCCAACCCACTTATGCTTTCAGATGATATGTTTTTGTTTCCGTGTGGACGCAAATTCAATGTTCGTGTCTTCAGCGGACGAATTAAGGTGTTTATGTGCTTCTGGTTTATGAACAAGCAAATTGCCATTTTCCTAAATTGAAGTTTCAAGCTTTAGTTCTCAATGATCTGGTCGAACGCCACAGGGTTCAGTCTCAAGTGCTCCTTAGCGAGATATTCGGGAGTCCTCTGATTTACAAGGCTCAATTACTGATCAGATGCCCTTATTCAAAGAATTACTACTGTAATCCGGCCTGACAAGCAATTTATCTTATGTCTGCTAGACATAAATTGACATCGGTTTCCTAGCCTATACAAGATAATCAGATCAGGCAACTGCGTATTATCCCCAAGTAGCATTATATCTAAGATCGAGCAACCATTCCGTAGCTTCTATGGTCCTGAAATCTCGGGAGCGCCACACTGCTGGGAGATCATGGGAACTGTGGTGTCTTCCAAAGGAGGAGGGCGATTAGCCTCGTATCGGTTAAAGACCGAACGATTCAAATGTTATGAAGCATGTCTGGAATCTGTTCTACAAGAAGGACTCTCAGGGGTGGGCGTGGGTGCTAAGGTTTTGATTCACGTGTGGGAGCCTGGAATGCAAAGGTCCCTTTATGAGTTGTGCTCCCGAGCTGGCGGAAATCCTCCAACTTAGAGAGAGGATCAGACCCCTCATAATGCACAAGGTGGGTGACGGTGCGGCGACCTTTTTATGGCATGATTTCTGGAACCCGGTTGGTCCTCTCCTTCCCTATTATGGTGAGCGGATCTTGTATGACTCTGCAATTCATTGTAACGCTCGAGTAGCTGTAGTTATTGATGAAGGGGGGTGGAATTGGCCTATCGCACCAGACTCATTGCTATCAAGAACAACAAAGCCAATTACCATATCGATGCCTCTAAGGAGGATATTATCTCTTGGACTCTAGATCCTTCTGGGGTTTTCACTGTAAGCTCTGCCTGGAACCACTTTAGACCAAAGATGCCGGTTGTTAATTGGCACTATTCGATTTGGTTTCCTGATGCAGGAGCATCTATAAACACACCAAACATTGGGAATTCAGCCCTAATTATTGAAGAATTGGATTGGGGAGGTCAAGACGCATTGAATACATGTGAAAACTCCTTTTCGACTTATCAGCCTTGGAAGGCAAAAACGTGGTCGACTCTGGACAAAACCTTGATGTGGAGCCGCCATATTGATTTTTTAGAAAGATTGCTATGAGATTTGCTCCAAGATTTTGTTTTATCCTCTTTAGGAAGATTTACTTTATTTATTTTAGAAAGTTTGTTTTATTTATTTGCAAGATTATTTTATTTATTTTTAGAAAAGCTTTTCTTTTGTGAAAGCTGCTTTTTTAATTTAGAAAGTTCTTTTTCCTAATTAAAGTAGGAGTTTTTATTTGATTTAGAGCAGGCCATATATACCCCCTAATGTAGTTCTTTGACAATCGCTCAAGTTTAATAATATTTTTAGATTTCTCTTTAAGAGTTCTCTCTTGTTCTCTTATCTCGGGGGGTGGATTCCTTGGGGCGTAGTTTGTGGCTTCTCATACTCTGGTAAGTGGATTCCTGGGTGGTGAAGTCTTTGTCCGGCCATCAATCAACCTGTCCTGATTGTGGCGCTCACTCCGTCATCTATCTTGTGTGACTGCTTCATTAACCCGGTAAATAACCACTCTTGTGCAAACTCTACTTTCCATCACCATCTCATATTTTCTATAAACTTTCCATAACCAAATTTTCAACCTCAACCCAGAACTTTCCAAATTGTGTTCCATAGTACTAAAACCTTCCTAAATACCCCTTTTCCCTTATATACTATAAATTTACCTTTCTTCACTTAGAAAATCTCCAAAATTCATCCATAACTCCATTTTGACCCAAGAAACTACCCTAAACCCATATTTTGATTCTACCTAAACTTCTCGATCATCCATCACTTCAGCCCCAACCTTGCATCATTTCCCCTGCCATCAGGAGGCATAAGCTTTCATTGTCCTGGTCGGGTCGCATACGCATTGGTTACCCAGATAAGCTTCTCAAGTGGGGTCTCACCACTATATCTTGTGTTTTTGTCTAAGTAATGTTGGAAGACAGGAACCACTTATTCTTCGGTTGCCATTTCACAACCGGTATTCGCGTGAGATTCTATGGTTGTGTGGGGTCTCTAGAACTCCGAGGAGTTGGGAGAACGAATTCTTGTGGGTAATTGCCAACAAGGGAAAGTCCTTCAGCTCTATTACAAGTAAGATTGCGTGGGGTGCTACTATCTACCACTTATGGGATCATCGTAACAAGAGGATCTATGAGAACAACTATGCTCCACTGGATAATATTTTCGCCTCATTTGTGATGAGATGTTAGACTTCGTATTTCACCTAAAGGTTGTTGATAGTCCCAAACAAGATCAATGTGTGAGAGATGGTCCTTCCTTATTAATATTTTATCTCCTGTAGGTCGCATGCTTGATTTGTGATTTGCTGGGCTCACGCTCGTCGGCCAGGCTGTTCGAGTTGTTTTTTTGCCCGATTGTGGGCTTGTGTCTTGTTGGTGGCTTTGTGTTGTTCGGGCTGTTGTCTGCTCCCATTTATAGAGGAGGTGTCATCTCGTTCTTTTTCTTTGTTCCAAAGGTGGTCTGCCCGCCTGTATTTTGTCACATGCTGCCTGGTAACAATTTTAACACATCCAAAAAAAAAAAAATTGAGTATCAACCGAGCCTCCGTGAATCCAACCTGGCACTTCACCTGAAAATCAAGTGTTGGCTGATCGCCTCAACACAACTACAACCACTTTCTTCCAACTGCTGCATTACCGCCACCTAGGACACTAACCAACCTAAATAGATCAGGACCCACTCTTATTCCCCAACTCTTTTTGTGTTGTAGGGTGCAATGCTGAGGAATCGACCTCACCAAAGTCCATGTTACTGGGATCTACCGATGACTCCCAAACAATTAAGGCTTAGGGCACCAAGTCATAAGGATCGTTCGACCACTAACTCTTCAGGTTTCACCCCGGACTTCGAATGATTTCGAAACTCCAGCACCTACAACTCGCTAAACCTCACCCATCTACCCATGTACGGAGCAGCACTAAGTCTATGGGCTCCTAACCGCTGGTTTAGGACACTGTGCTTTAAAGACTTTCGCCATATACCCCTTGGACCATGCTCGGGTTTCAAGGCAAAGCGTTGCAATTTTTCTTCTTTTTCTTTTTCTTTTCTTTTTCTTTTTCTCTTGGTTTATTTTAGAAGAAACATTGGCCTTCTATTCATGGGGGTCCTTAACCTATTAAAGGTGGTCAACGAAACTAGGATAGGTTTCGCAAAGTTTAGGAGGTTTGGCAGTTTTTCAGCCTATTGTTGAAACCTGATGTGCATAGTGTGTGGTTAGCTAGAAGTGGAAGAAAAAGGGTCAAAAGAAGCAAGGATTCAACTAATCATCCACTCAATTAGGCATGGAACCAATCTAACATAAATAAAATTGGACAGTGGTTCAATTTTTCAAACCGCAGGCTAGGCAAAACACAAAAAAAATGGGTGTAATTTTTAATTGAAAAGTAAGTCGTAGATAGTATAACAATCTCACAAAAGGAAACCAAGAAGCCACCGAACATCACAAATGGGCTTGCTCAAAATAGTAACAAACATAAATAAATGCCACTTCCTTCGCTAATCCTCCCCAACCAAATGTCACATCATTCACAACGGGCCTCTGGATTGAAGTTAGGAGAAGGAGGTGCTACCTCCTTGATGAAATGTACTCGTCGTTGGATAAGAGACTTCGCAAGCTTTCCATCGACACCTTATTCACTCCGTTTGGGCTTTAAATAAACAAATTAGGAGAAGAAAAGAGAGGAAAAAAGTGACAAGTTGTAGCATTTTGAAAATTACACCTTCATAATAATTTCAAAAGTGTTCTTTCTGGCTATATTTGGATTCTACACTCTAAGCTTCCAACAAGCATCAAAACGCCTAAAACCTGAGTTCGAATGAGAAAGTTATGATTTAAACAAAATTAGGGTCATGAAATTGAGTATGTGTCGCAGTAATTTCATAGGTCGCAAAATTTTTTTTTTTGATAATTAATTTATTACCGTTATAAACGCCCACCAAAGAATACAGCAATGAGGCCCAGGCCGTGAACAGCAAAGAAAACGGGATGCTGACCTCCCTATAATATAGGAACAGCAAATGCACCAACAACACAAAGCCACCAACAAAAACAAGCCCCACACCGCAAAAAGAAACAACGCAAACACAACCCTAAGGCAACAAGGCTCCCAAATAATCACAAATCAAGCAACCAACTGCACATGAGATAAAATATTAATAGGGAAGGACCATCTTCACAATATTGGATTCATGGCAGGACTATCAACAACCTTCGACACCAAACACGGGGTCTAACATCATCACAAATGAGGCGAAAAATAAAGATCACTGGAGCATAGTTGTTCTCTTTGAATTTTTCTATTCCAATGACCCCACAAGTGGTATATAGTGAGGCACCCCACGCACCTTCCTCACAGTCAAGGACTTCCTTCCCTTGCTGGCAATTTCACCATAAGAATTCGCTCTCCCAATTCCTGAGTCTGCACCCCACACACAACCATAGAATCCTCTGCCAAATACCAGCTGTGAAATGGCAACTGAAGAATACCAGGCTGCAAAATTTGGGTGCGAAATTTTTTTTTTTTAATTAAATTGTTTTTTAAAGACCAAAATTTTTTTTTTATATATTTTCAAAGACCAATTTTTTTAATATATATATATATATATATATATATATATATATATATATATATATATATATATATATATATATATATATATATATATGAACAATGCACATGGATGAATAGTGCAGCTTAAGTAGGCTCGCATTTAAAATTCCTCACAGTTGCGAAATTTATGTAATTTGCCTTCTACTCCAAAAATTAAGCAAAAACCTGCAAAAATAACACAAACAAAATTAGAAAAAATTGCATAAATTTGAAAATTAAGCTAAAAACAAAGATTAACTAAGAATTAAAGAAAATCTAAAGATGAAAAAATTAAAGAAACTAAAAACAATAAAAGATAAAATAAAATGAAAACAAATGGGAGACTGTACTCTTCCCAAATCTACTTCTGCCTTTGAGGCCACTGGTCCAGGAGCTACAAGAATGCTGGTGTCCAGTCCCATGTCCGAACTAAAGATTCTGAAATCCATCCACGGTCATGCAAGCAGGAGCACCGCCAATGTCTTCGATGTAGTGGCAAATATTTGAACAAAGGCCACTATGATGCAGGAGCTTCTATAAACACACCGAACATTGGGAATTCAAATTTAATTATTAAAGCACTGACTGGGGAGCTCAAGACGATTGAATACATGCTAAAACTCCTTTTCGACCTCATTTGGGCCTCGAAGGCAAAAAACGTGGTCGACTTGACAAACCCTCGATGTGGAGCGCTTTGTATTAATTTTAGAAAGTTTGCTTTATTTATTTTTACTAAGATTTGCTTTATTTATTTTAGAAAGTTTGCTTTATTTATTTTAGGAAGATTTGCTTGTTTATTTTAGAAAGTTTGTTTTATTTATTTTAGAAAGTTTTTTAGGAGTTGCTTTTTTGTAATTTAGAAAGTTTTCCTAGTTAAAGAGAAGTTGCTTTGATTTAGAAAGCATGAGGCTATATATACCTCATAATGTAGTCTTTGACACCGCTCAAGTTTAATATTTTCACATTTCTTTAAGAGTTTCTCTGTTCTCTTATCTCTGGGTGGATTCCCTCGGGGACGAGTTCGTGGCTTCTCATACCTAGGTGATTCCTTGGTGGTGAAGTCTTTGTCCTGGCTTATCAATCAACCCCGTTCATAGCTGATTGTGGCGCCTTCAATTCATCGTATATCTAGCGTGGATCGCTTCATTAACCTCAAGTAACCACACCAGTGCAAAATCTACTTTCCTCACCATCTCATCTTCTCTAAACTTTCCATAAGCAATTTTTCAACCTCTACTCAAAACTTTCCATATTTCCTCTGTCTATTACTACTAAAGAGATTCTGGGCACTTTTCCTTATATCACAAATACACATTCTCTGAATTTGAAAACCACAACTCGAATTACAACCTGCTTTGGCCTAGTAGAAACACCCCAAACCCATATTTTGACTTACCAAAACTTCTAGATCATCCATCACGGTCCCAACCTTGCATCACACTAACTTCTTGAGGTTTTGAAGGCAAGCAGCAGAATGGGATGGCCTTACAGGTGTTTCAGGTCAGATGCATGTGTAGGCGTGGATGACCTGGCGCTGGGTTGTTTTGCCATGCCGGGCACTGATCCAAATTTATGGGGATGGAGGAAGGGATAAGCTTTTGGGGCTCCTCCCCGCCCGATATCTCCTCCGCTCTCCCCGTCTCTCCCTTACCGGGTAGCTTCAGAGCCACCGGCCTGCGATCAATTCCTCCCGGGCATAAAGTCGCAGCTTGAGTCTCCGTTTCACCCAAATTAGTGTCGGGCCAAGCACTCTTCCTCCGTGATTCTCCTCCTCTTGATGAACAAGTTGATTGGTGAGCTGAGATGGATTGCCGAGAATGTCACCCTTGATCAATTTCGCCTGGAACTCCATCCAATTCCTTTATTCGTGAGCTCTCCACGTGTCAATTTCCTGACACCATTCACTGCCCTCTGCTCCCCTATGAAATTATCCACTAGTTTGCTCTAGTTCAGTATTGCTTGCTCAACTGAAGATGTCAACTGTGGTGGTTGTGATGGCTGAGGAGTTGAGGCATAATATGGAGGAGTCGGAGGTGTATATGTGAAGGTCTTGATTCCCATGAGGAATTTGTGTGCTTCCCCTAACTAGGGTTGTAAGTACTATCATATGGTGCATTAGTTGGGGAAACACTGCAAAAAGGTGCACTCATCCATGGAGGATTTCTATAGTCCCTCATGGACCTAGATGGGTTTGTATTTCTCTCCACTGGTTGTTGATTCTGTCATGGATGGTTTCTGTAATCCCTCATTGACATATATGCACTAGGGTTTCTCTCCACTGAGTACTCACTATATTGCTCTCCCTCTTCCATTTGGTCAGTATTCAAATTCAACCCAGGTTCCTATGGAAAATTGACTTTGATCAACTTGCCCTTTGGATTTCTAATCCACCGAAATTCAGCAGGCCAGGGCAAACACCAACGACTCAAGAAAACAATCCTACCTAAAAGGTTAGTTACCCAAAAAAAAATAAAAATAACCAAACTAAAACTAAGAAGACCACAAGAAGTATATACAGTGAAAAATTTCACTGTGACTTTGCGGACGGTGGATCACAAGTGTTCATCAAGTCATCATTTGCACTTAGGCACCATCCCCGACAACGGCGCCATTTCATTCGTGCCACAGTAGGTGTACCGAAATCAACAAAATTTATATCCTAGTCTTACCACGTAGCAAAGCATCGCAAAGATAGCTGCCTCTAGGGTCGAACTAAGGATGGGTTTTTCGCACAAATGATTTGGCTGGAGGTTCAAAAATGGTGAATTTCAATTTGGATTATGGGATTTTGTAAAAACAGTGGTGTATGGAGGTTTACAAGCTGAAAATAAAATGGAGAAAAATAAGAAAAAGAACTCCTTGAAGCATCACACTGCTCGAGGTCCTAAGGCGATCGAGAGGTCCTCTGCACCATTTCCTCGCATTGGGGATGACCTATAGTCATTTCCTCGAACTACCTTCATTTAGCTATAAAAAATCGAACCCACACTATTCCAAAGATGGCATTTAATGATCATTTATGGTCACCGGCAATGAAAATATTTCCTCTTGAATCTACCCTACAATGACTCATAAGAGACAACTAACTGAATATCAGTGGATCTAGCAATAAGCATCCATTGAACCCAAAAAGATTGCCAAGTACTAGTCATTCAGGGCACATACAAGGGATTTAAACCTAGTGTGAGAAACAGGGGTGAAGGATGAAGGGTCATTCAGTTTACCTTAAATCCAAACCCCAGTAGCCCTCCTCTTCAAGGATGAAGGGGTTTTAGCCAACCATTCCTTGAGTTGTCATCCTCAAGGGGTGTTTGGCAGCCGAGAAAGTGAGAGAAAGGGAGAGAAAATGAGAGAAAAGGAGAAAAGCGGGAAAAACTCATGCCCAGAATTTTATTAATGCCGAAGATCTTTCTAACAGTGCTTGTCTGGGGCTTTTATAGCCAAACCCCTTTACAAATTACCAAAAAACCAAAACTAAAAGCTATTACAAGGGATAAATTTGGAAGAAAACCAAAAAGGGATCAAAACATCAAAAAGCAAGATGGTGAATAGTGCAAGAGACATGAAAAGTGCTACAGGACGAAAATTTCGTAGGATGAACAATGCAGGCTGTGAAAATTTCTCACCCTGCCAAATTTCTTGCAGCTTCAATTTCTTTTGTATTTTCTGCTCTTCTTTCCTTCTGGTATATGATCTGCAATGATGAGTTTGACTCGATTTCTTTGTGCTTAGAGCGACTCAATAATTTTGGGATAAATAGCTTGCAAAAACTACAAAATTAGCCACAAAATGCGATCAATAGAATAACAGGGACCTTAATGTGCAAATTGGGTTAATTACACTGATTAGTATACAAAAAGTACTCAAAACCCGCACAATAAACAGGGTTCAAAAAAGCACTTTTTGAGCACTAATCAGTTGCTGACTAGGGACTAGCATAAAGGTCCATATCAAGTTGAAGAAGTTCAATACTTGAATGGGAATTGAAGTTACAACTTCAAACCCAACAACAACTTACCTACCCACTACACACCAGCTCTTAGGAACCATGAGAATCTTTCTTATGGAGGTGGAAATCATCAAGGTCAAAGACCAAATTTGAACTATCAACAAAATTACATTCCACCTATATTCCAAGGGCAAAATCAAGACAATACAAGGGCAGAGGAGACCACCATCCTTTGAAGATCAAATATTGAGTTACATGGCTGAAAACAAAAGGATCCTTAACCTTCAAGGGAAGAGTTGTTGAACCTGATAAGTTTCGTGCAAACACAAATGCTTCTAAAAAAGCCCTGAAACCTGCTGGTATTAGCCCAAACTTGCAATTCGGGCCAAGGATTATTTCCCTAGTGATACAAAGAAAAATCCAAAAGACTGTGTGGCCATTACACTAAGGAGTGGCAAAGAATTACAAGTCAAAAATCAAGTTGAGAAGAAGAAAACTGAAGAGGATACTGATAATGAAGATCGAAACCAAACAACTAGTGATGAGAAACAAGAAAGAACTGAAAAAGCAGATGAAAGTCAAAAGCTGAAAGGGAAGGATGAAGTGCAAACAAAAAAGACAGTTTAAAAGGAGAAGGAGGAAGTGGGAGTTTATCACCCTCCAATACCCTTTACATCAAGCAAACAAAATCGATGACTAGTTTACAACAACATGTTCAGGAAATTGGAGATAAATATTCCTTTTGCTGAAGCCTTGGCTTAGATGTTATACTCAAGGACTAAAATAGCTGCAAGCTGCACGATTTTTTCATTAAAATCTATTCGCTTGGGTTGGAAACGATTTTGGGAAGGAAAAATTGTTTGTAAAAAAATCGGCGAAAAATCGCCGATTTTTCGATATTTCCCCAAAAAAATCGATATTTTCGATTTTTTCCCTATTCTTTCCTTGGCTCCAAAAATATGAAAAAAGTTGCTTCTGAAAGGATTCGAATCTTATCCAAATGGCTGGCTTTAATTCTCCAACCACTCAAGCCATTAATAACACTTATTATATATAGTGCAAACATTTTTTATATTCTCTTATTATTTATTCGTTTCATAATCCCTTTATAATATTTTATTTTTATTTTTATTTTATGTTATGCACTTATAATATTTTTAAATAAAAATATTAATTTGAAAAGGAAAAGAAATAAAATAGGTCATTTAAAATTTAAATTATAATATATAATATTTGAATCTCCACATTATCTACATTAATATTTATAATAATAATAAAACAAATAAATAATATATCTTTAATTATAATAATATTTGAATAATATATTAAATATAACATATTTATTTTAATAATTACTAATCCATTTGATTTAATCTACCTTAATTACATATGAATCATTTCATAATCTATATAATTAAAATATGAAAAAATTTAATAACTGATATTTTTGTAAAAATATCCACCTTACGGTTTTACCAATATTCGGATATTTCCGTAAAATCCACTCACGATATATTCGTGTTTACCGATATTTGATCCTTGGCTATACTATGTTAAGTCATGAAATAATTAACAAAAAGAGGAAATCGGATGAATGTGGGATAGTAAACTTATTGTTGACCAATTTTCCGACACGATTACCAAAGACTAACTAAAGTCCCCGACAACGGCACCAAAACTTGTTGAGACTAGATTATATATACAAATTTATAACATCAAGTACCCAGACTAAATAAAGTCCTGCATAACAAAGACCTTAAACTTGTTCACTGATCTTTATATAGACCAACCGTGCAAACAAAGCAGTGACTTTGCTACCATGACTATATTATCTAATCCCCGAAACTGTACACTGCAACTGTTCACACCAACTGCATACAGACGAAAAGACGGATTTGTCTTTCGCAGTAAATTGATTCATTAAAATTTGAGTTTGGTCTTGTTCATCAGAATCGCACGTGTCGCATAAGTAAAAAGTGGATGTTTTAAGTCCAGATATCGCTCTAATGAGGAATAATAATAAATCATAAAATCAACTATCCCAACAACTCAAGATCATTACTTCGCCTAACTCCAATATTAAGATGATCGAAAACAACAAAATAATACTCAAGGTAAATTCATCATCGCACATAAAAATATTAATACATCAAAGTTCCGTAGTTCACGAGTGAGCATAAAGATTGGACATAGATGAATGAATAATTGTCAATTTTTACATCATTTTGAATCTTACCTAAGCCATAAGTTGGGAAGATGAATTTGTCAAAGATGCATAGTGGTATAGTTTGGATTTCTCCCTCAACCATACCTTTCACTAATTAGAGATTCATATTCATTTCTAATTCATGAATTTAACTCAGCCAATAAAATATAAGTAACCTTCAAGATTTGAGTATTTTTCTTTTTTAGTTCATACCCAGATCTTAGAACTAGAGAATTCTGCTCTATAGACAAGATATTGCAAAGTCTTCCACCCCAGATGGTACCATCCTCAATACGATTTGTACCCCCTCCATTTCCTCGATGATCCTTGCTAACACGTGGATCGGGGACCCTTAATCGTAGAGAGAGGAGAAACATTCGATTGATTAACCGATATTTCATTCGCCATCTCAAAATATGAGTGCTATGATTTATCCTGAGTAATTCAGAGTTCAACAATTCCAAGTTCACGATATCTACAAAGAATTGCTTTCTACCCTCGTGATTCTCCATTTCGTGTCACGCCAAGGCCTCCCCGAAATCGAAAGTAAAGGATGATGAATACTTCTTGTTTCGGGTACAAGGTACTAGTACTCGGGAACAATTAAGGTTCGGGGAATAATACTAATCAAATAAATTCAAGAATCTAAGGTGTTCTTCCACTTTGTGCAAAATGACGATCATTGACTCATCAGAGAACATCTTATGACTACTGGATCTGTCGTAATTGATCAGAAATCAGTATAATCAAATGAAAATGCATCAACTCATTTATCAGAACGAATGAAAGAGAAATGATCATCCATTCAACACATGTCATTGACTATCCGAAACAAGATCACTAATGTATTTATTGATTTCATAGTTGTCATAACAAACAACACTTGCGTCTGGATTTGCGTCTAGATTGCGATTTTTATTTGCGATTTTTATTGCTTATTGCACTTCAATACTGCGTTAGATCCCAAATTTACCAATCGTCGCTTCATCACAGAAATTTCCGTCACCACCGAAGTTTTAAGTCTTTTGTCACCGGCTTCTATCGCTACTTGTTGTTTTCTTTATCGCGATCTTCTTTTCTGAGTTTCTTTGGATTCTCGCCGACAGATTTTGATAATGTCGCGGATAAGATTTTTAGTTCTTTACTTCCGTCACGATCGAAGCTATGTTACATGTGATTTTCTCAGTCCTTACATCTCAGCCAGCCGTTTGTTGCATGTATAGAGATTCTTGTTACAATGTAATCTCACTGTTAATTCCGCTTTTAATTTATGTCATCAAAGCTTTTCCGCTTATAGATGCAATTCATCAACCCACTTATCGTCAGATGGAAAACTATTTACTATATAGAGATTTTGCTTCCTATATTACTATGTCGCGAATATTGAATTTCTTTGTCGTCATTCCTCTTGTATTTCTCTTTAACTTCTATGTCGCGATAGAGAATTCATTATCGCAACAGAATTCACCTCAACCTCATGTTTTGTTAGTCGTAACAGAAATAATCTTTGTCACGATAGAGATTTTGTTGCTCTTTGTCATGAATTCTAAGTGTAATGTCGCGACAGGATTTTCTTTGTTGCGACAGAAATTCTTCCTTGAGCTGGATTCAAGCTAAAAACCTTGTCGCGACATAAAACATTTAATCTCAATTGATTTGTATATATTCTTACCATTTTCAGAAATAGACAGAGTCATTTTTTTGTCGTGACAGAGTTCATTTGTTAATCTTAGCTTTGTGTTGGCAATGGGGATTTAGGATTGTCACGACAAAGTTCCTTTGCCATTTACCTTGATCATTGTCACGACAGAGTTAAGGGTGTCACAACAGTTTTCTTCAAAATCTTGTTCAGCAATGTCGCGACAGAAAAACTCTTTGTCGCGATAGAAATGCTCTTTAGCCTGAATTCGCTCTAGCTTGTTGTAAACAGGCTGCCAGCCGCGACATAGTTCTTTAATCATGAAATTTGTCGCTAGACAAAAACTATGTCATGACGTATAATGCTGCAATTTCCATTTTTTTTGCTTATTTTCATATGGAATTATCTTTTCAATTTAACTCAAAACACAAAATTACGATTATCTACATTAGTACAGCATGAGATCTCAAATTATTAAAATATACAAAATGATAAAACTAGAGTGATTAAGACCATCAAATTCCCCAAACTTAAAGTTTTGCTCAGATGGGTGTGGGTTTCTCTCTCCCGAGATGGGGTTCATGGCGAAAGCATCTGTTATTCGCCTTTTTCTTTGATCTCCGATCCTTCCATAAAACATGGCTTATGGGGTTATGTTCCTTTCATGGAACAAGACACACAAGTATCTTTCAAAGTATTCACGTCAGTTTTTAATGTTTAGAATGAGAGTTCCATTTCGAGTTTAAATGTTACTCATGTGGGTTCCGCTCCCTATTCAAAGGAGCATGGTTTAGCTGATGAGATATGCTTGTGGGAGGAAAGTGATCTCCCAAAGGCCGACGCGAGTCCATTTTTGCAGAGAATCACGCGATGTTGGGAAAGGTTAGCCACTGCAGCAGCAATATTCTCCCACGGCAGGATCCAGCCGGTCGGAGCGAGTTACAGACGCTTCATGGAACCCGATCTAGTGAACCGGGTCCTAACTGTGTTCGATGACTACGAGCCTCCAAGCCGCTTCACATTGCCGATGCCGACATTCGAGCGCCCGCATCGACCAAAATGGGTCTAAGGCTAGCTTAGATCCCAGATTTAGCGGAAAAGGAAATGGAGTTTCGGGTCACGACATCGACGATCTACCGTCAACTGATAGAGCGTTTGTGTCCCGCCAGCAGCCGGTTTTGCTGGATTCCATCGCTCGACGCCGCCACCACTACGCCAGGTTTCGATGCGCTCGGTTTATGCATTTGAGGTCTCGCCAAGCATCGCTTTTCCCACTCCGCCGATTCCTCCGATCTCCACTGTTTGTGCAACCGGCTTGGTCCCTTCGATATATGTTATTGAAGTTCGTCCGATCTATGCAAGATTCTTCCAATTTCCACGACAAGTCATATACGAGACGGGCGGTTAAGGGCTGGCCCACTGATATTTTGGGCCATTATGCTTATTCATTTCTAGAATGGTGAGTACCGAGTCTTACATCGATTTAGGCTCTACTTTCGATGGTAACAAAGGTTTGGTTTGCATCGGAATAAAATCACTCCCACAGTGTCCAACTGGTCGGTATAAAGGATTTGGATCAATGGCATAGGTGGCCCAATAGGTCAGATGCACAATGACATTACTTCCAAGTTCATCCACATTAGATTGTTGTAATGGAGTTACCAACTCAGACTGTGTCCAATTTCTCGCTGACAAAGAAATGGTTGATATTTGAGTTTCTTAACAATGATCTCATTTATCCACAAAAAAAAATCAATGAATTATATTGGAAAAGCCAAAGGTTGTTGGCGTGGTCAGAGGGTTTTATTTCCCTGACTGTTCTAATTTCGGTGAGGAAAATATCAAATAGTCCCCGTTGTTGCCGCCAGTATGTCAGATTTTCTTCAGCCTTTGGCCGTCAGTTCCAAGTTGTAGCGCGTCTTGTTCTCTTTCATCGGGTGAATTTTTGTTAATTACAGGTCGCTTGGTGGCTTGCTCAGAGGGTCCGGTTTGTCTCGGCAGGGCTTTGCTTTTATTTGCTTGGTTTGTTTGTTGCAATAATATTCTGAACTGCTGCTGCCCTTTCCTATGTTTATTATATGGAGGCAAACATTTTCGCTTGTGAACTGTTACTGTAATGTTGTTTGTTTTAAAGTACCATCTTTTGCAAATAAATTCTTAATTATCCAAAAAAAGTTTGCTTGTCCCTGCAAAGAAAATAAAATTGCTTGTCTCTCAAACAATTTAGTTTTTTATTTTTATGACATTTTTCTATTTAAAGCTCAATTAGGCAGAAAACATAAGTCGGGCCTAAAATTATTTCTAAACATGTCAATCAGAATCTAGTGAAGAGTTTAATAAGTTCCCACCTGTAATCACAAATAATTCATATGGTAAAACAATTAAATCGTTAAAACCCCGATTTGTGAGTGTGTGTTGGTCTTCTCTCGCTTCATGCATCAATATCTTCTAGATAATACTCACTGTATACTTCATTTGAAAAGCCCATATACTTGCTGATCAGATAACTCCACTCACAGACATGGCAGACTCACATTCAAGATCAAACAAGTCTTTGAGGGTTGAATGTATTTAGGCAATTTATAGATAATTTGACAATTGAAATCAATCAACTCTGAGATTTCACCACACCACACTTCCTGTCACTCATAATCTGATTTCCTGACTGCCACAAATCCTCCCAACAGGTTTCGTGCAATCTTCTTGATGTACTTCATTTCTGTATTTTCAATATTTAACTTCGTGAAGTATTCCTTCTTCCATTCTGGTAAGTTTTTTTTTCATCTATTATCAAGGTTTTTGGAATGGTGCAATGTTTTGTCTTTTGCTTTCTACCTCCTTAATCTAACTTTGGGTCAAGAATCCTCATACCGCTTGGCATTAGGTGCCAGGTGCTGAACACCTTAAGAACTTATCTGTTCAAGGAGGAATGCTACATGACCAAACTCATTCCTTGATGTTTTTTTTTTTTTTTTTAATTCTTTACAAATTTCTTTTCTTAATATTCTCACCTTCATCTCAACGAGTTTGTCTTTTCACCATTTTTCTTATTTTCTTTAAATAACATTCCCCCAAACTATCATTTTCACATTATTATTTTTTGTCTGTAATATGGGCAAATAAGGGTTCTTTACTATAGGATTATGTTTAAGGAAGGTAATTGGCTTCTCATTTGCTGGTTGATGATGAGATTGGTTATAGGCTCAAATAAGGAACTAATGTATATGCTTATGCATATCATAGGGGCAGGCTTTGAAAGGCTCAAACTTCTAAGAATGACCTAAACCATTTCCTGTTAGTGGTATTGCCTAGGATTTCACCTTGACTAATAATCCAACAAGTTCTAAGACATTGAGAGAGCCACGTGATGGATCACAGAAGATGTTCTAGATCTTGGCACAATTTGTTTCAGAGTTACTGTTGACCATGTGCAAAGCTTATCAGGATTTTTTATAACCCAACTATTTACAAAATTAGAATTATAGGTTTTATCTGTTCTATCAATTTATTAAAACCTTCCTTATTCTTGAAGTTCAACACATTTATTAATATCTTTACAACTTTCCTTTTCAATTCACCTCATCCTACGCTAATGCATCTTTCAGATGTTTGTTTGGTTTTGTGGATGTGTTGTTGTGTTATTTAACAGTTAGAATGTGCAATTAGATCAACAATTCAGTTCAGAGAAATGTAACAAACCAACAACTCAATTCCATCAACACCAACAATTGAAAACAATTCCACAAACTTATTTAGCAATTCCAACCAGAAATTTGGTTTCTCATTTATTCAACTGCTTATTTACCACAAGTCAACAATTTCAAATTATTAAACATAAAGGGCAGAAGATAAACAAAACAAACAAAAATACAGTGAAATAAAAATAAAAGTAATTAATTAGGTTGGCAAAGAATTTTCTATTTCCTATTCGAATTTGTCAAGGATCGGATATTAGTAATGTAAAGGAGGGAGAGATGGAAGAGAAGGGTGAGCTATTTTTCTCTTTTTCTTTTCATGCCTATGAGAGGAAGGTAGGTTAACTGATCTAATTGAAACTGGCGTATGCATAACTGTGTGATCTGACCCATGGCCGCCTCGACCTACTGCCTTCTCCACTTCTGTTTAGTATAGACCACTCCATGGTTATGGCTAATTGCTTTATCAATTCATTTTGTCTTTGCCCAATAGAATTCATGGTTCCTTTAAATTCTCCTTAGGTAGATCTGTAAATTTTTGTTGATCATGTCCAAGCTTTCAGTCTAGCATTTTTCCTTATCGTTGAGGGTGCCCTCGATTTCCTTATTTTTTTTTCTATCAAAGTTCTTATTTCCATATGATGTTCCTTGTATATACCCAAAGATCTCGCTTTGCAAAGAAGTTCTTCTCCATGGCATCCTCCCATCTAATAGTCACTATCTCTCCCCGAGCTTATCTCGAGAGAAAAGCATCTCCCGAGCTCGCCTTACTCACCTCTGCTCTCTTAGTTCCCATACTTTTCACTCTCATCTCTCTGCTTTAGGCTTCTTTCCACCTCAAGTCCTCATGTTCAACTCAAGATCCATATACTCATCCATGAGCTGTGCTTGGAGTTTCCAACCGGTTGTCCCTTTTTATTTCTGTCTGTGGCTTTAAGCATTTCTAGGACTACAGATATACCTAAAGGCTCAGTTCAACATGATGCCTGTGACTTATCCACCCTTCATGGGAGAAGGCCCAAGATCTGTCTGACATCTTTCATTTTGTTGCTGAGTTTCTAACTTAGTCAATTACTTAGAGCTTCCGTTAGTTCTTCTTCTTCTACAACTTCCACTCCTCCCGCCTTTGTTTCTTAAGCCCACAGATCATAAGAGTGTTAGGGCTTATGTCTTCGGGGCAGTTCTCTCTTCTTCCTAACTCCTGACACCACCCAAGATATAGAGCTCGAGATCGCCGTGTGGAATCAACCCTTGTATCCTCCTTCAGAATAACTTAGAATTGAGTTTTTTATTATCTTGCCCACATTGAATTAAATTCTCTGAGGATGCATATAACAATACCATTTCTCTTTTCTTTCCCAAAGCTTGCATAGATGCTTGGAAGGAAGAATGGATCAACATAAAAATAAAACCACCACACCTTTGCCGGTTCGCCAAGGTCATCTGGCGATGGATTCATGTGGGTTTTTCCTTGCGTATCTCCACTTTCCCTTGCTATCATCACAAATTTCTACAATCTTCTGAAGTCAAGGCTTCCACCATTTTGACTTCGACTTGTTCTCACCCCAAATGATTGTAGGTGTGATCTATTTGTTCCTTCATCAAGGGCATCTACTGGAATGAACTGTTTTATCCTTCGGCCTCACTCACACATAGAACCTCTTCACCAAGATCACAATCCAAGAGCTTATGCTCAGAATGCATATACAATCCTGTTTAGAATCACAAATTTTTAACTGGAGAGATCCACTCGGTTGAAGCCTTTCTCCCTACGGTCTCAGGTTGTAGTTTATCTTCCAAATTAATATGGGGCTGTTATCAGATCAATGATTGATCTTTTTCTCACGCTTCTTCAAGGCTTCTTTTTTCATCTCCTCTCTTCCTCTTTCTAGATTCTTCCTTAATCGATCGAAGCCGCTTCGTTTCTTTTTTTTTTTTGGATAGTTAAGAATTTATTACCAAAAAGGGCAATGCCCCAAACGAACAAAACATCGAGCCAAAAGGCTACCCGAAAAAGAAAAAAAACGGACAGCACCTCCCCTAAAAACCTAGGAAAAGGGCATTAGCCCGATACAGATCCCTGCATACGGCAAGAACCACCGCCACGCACGGCAAATCAACCCCACACAAAACAGCACGCCAACCAATCACCAAAGATAATCGACCGCTGGATAAAACAAAAGCCCACAACCCGGGCACAGGGAAACCAAAATATAATCCATAGACTTAAGATGCAGAAAACGTAACACTCAACACATAACAAACCCCAAAAACAGGGCAATCAAGAATCGAACGAGAAATAAGACCACCCGAGCGACAATATCTGGCAATGAGGTGGGGCTATGTATCCGGCCAAACAATACCAAAGATTACATGCCAAAGATGTTTCGAGCTTCTTCGACAACGACACGACAAATAGTCCATCCTCATGAGAATGGGAAACCAATCCCCTGGGATGCAGAGGGCAATGCAAGAATCGCTACACTCGAGGCACCCAACATCCGACCCCGCTTACAGGCCACCATGAAATAAACCACAGACCACAAACGCCCCACACCCCATGAGAAACTCAAAGGGAATAAAATTCTGAGATCCCACTGAGCTGCACTAACTTACTTAACAAAGATACACACTAAGTGGCATACTAAATTTCATTAATCCACCAACATAGATTCAACAGATCCCACCATTTTAGCAACGAATTTAGATTGTTAATACGATCTGAAACCCAAAACTCCATCAGAATGATTTGAAAACTAAGGTTACTAAAGATGGAGGTTCCCAAGATTCTTCATCCCATCAACCAACCTTCCGCCTGATAACAAAAACCAACAACTGAAATGCCCAACATATCCCACCACAAGAGGTTTACAAGACAGCACCCCAAACTCCCCAACCGGGCCGGCCGCCAACCTCATGCCTATCTCGATCGACACCTCATGCCGTAAACCGGCCTGGCTGACATACCGTAATCCACGCACTGTCGCCCCAAAACTGCCAAACGGTTGAGAAGTTCGCCCCGCGAACCCCATGGCTGTGCCAGAAGTGTCAACGCCGCCTACCCATGCCTACATCTGATCCGGCCCCGCTACAAACCCCACCGTGAATGGCCTGAAGAAACCCAAATTAACGCCGTTTCCATGGGATTAACAACACCCTCGACTGGAACTAGGACGCGGGAACCCTGAGACACCCCAAAACCCGGTCCCCATTGACTACTGGGCCAACCCGTGAAACTCCGTGTGTCTCATCATGAGACCCATACATGAGTAAAATGGCCCAATAGGGCCCATCATCATATTCGTCCATACGGTTACAAGACCATACATTTCTATACGATCTGAGTTATTACATCACTCATAATACAAAACATATTAAAAATTAGTTGTTCTTAATAGATACACTAAAACATGAACTGGCGCCACGCTGGCCTCTGCTGAATAACCCGCCTCTATGAGCGTTGTTCGCACTGCCCCTTGCACTAAAGGGGGTCCCACGACCCGGTGAGCTAACGCCTCAAGAGATAAATCCTATAAGGGTTATTTCCTACCTAGGTGCACATGCAAATGATCATTTCACAGTCAAACCAACAACCAATCCGTGCATACATGTTATCCTATCATGGAAAAAAATCTACATGCATGTAAGAGACGACACTATACATGGCCCAAGTACCGGGTCAACCTTCGACCCACCACCTAACGCAAGTGCCAATGGGAAATCAAGATCAGTAAATCTCGACTTCCATCTCACAACTCAGAGTCTATGTGATATTTATTTAATCGCTTCGTGTCTTTTTGGGCAATTGTAACTTTTCGGGTCTCACCGCTGCCCCTTACACCCTCCGACATTTTTTCTAGCTTTTCACCGGTGATACGCCGCTTCCAACTGTGCTTTCTGTGTTTTTCACTCCCAGGGCCACCCTCACTGCTACGCCCGACACATTTCATTTTCCATTTTCGTTAACACTATGGAACTCACTTGATCCCGTCCCCATCTGTTTGACGTTAACTGGATGGATGATCCAAGTTTAGGTAAGTCAAATATGGGTTTGGGGGTAGTTTTTGGTCAAAATAGGTTATGGATGAATTTTGGAGATTTTCTAAGTTAAGAAAGGTATTATGGTTTATAAGGGGAAAAGGGTATTTAGGAAGGTTTTAAATAGGTATGGAACAAGATTTGAAAGCTTGCTGGGGTTGAGGTTGAAAATTTGGTTATGGAAAGTTTAAAGAAAGCATGAGACGGGTGAGGAGAGTAGAGTTTGCACAAGAGTGGTTACTACTGGTCTAATGTGAAACGATCCACACAAGATCGATGATGGAGCGAAGGCGCCACTAATCAACTATGACGGGTTGGATTGATAAGCCGACAAAGACTTCGCTACCAAGGAATCCACCAAGGTATGAGAAGCTACGAACCCTCGTCTCCCAAGGGAATCCACCCAAGAGATAAGAGAACAAGAGAGAACTCTAAAAGAGAAATCAAAATATTATTAAACTTGAACCGATCAATAAAAGACTACATTAGGGGTATATATAGCCCCTTACTTTCTAAATCAAATAAAGAAACCTCACTTTAATTAGAGAAACTTAAATAAAAAGAATCTTAAAATCTTCTTAAAATAAATAAAGCAAATCCTAAAATAAATAAAACAAACTTCTAAAATAAATAAAGCAACTTTCTAAATAAATAAAGTAAATCTTTCCTAAAAGGGATAAAACAAATAAATCTTGGAGCAACTACAGCAAATCTTTCTAAAATCAATATGGCAAACCCACATCAAAAGGTTTGTCCAAGTCCGACCACGTTTTTTGCCTTCCATGCCCAAACGAGTCCAAAAAAGGAGTTTTCACATGTATTCAATGCGTCTTGACCTCCTCTAATCCACCTTCCACTAACAGCTGAATTCTTAATGTTATGTGTTACACATGCTCCTGATCAACCCTCATATGGGAAAAGACTGTCCTCTGCTCACTCCATGATAAGGCCTCAAATCCTTAATCCCTGAAATAGGTAAGAGATATAACTACCCAATACTAACCAAAGGCCTTAAGATCTTTACCAATCTGAAGAACCATCTATTCTTGTGCACAACTTGGAACACTCTTTTTTTTTTTTTGATAAGCAGGAACACCCCTTTTATCATGTGTAATCGAATCCATCCTCCTCGATCAAATACCGCCGATAACCTTCATATGCTTGTCTTTCATATTGTTCCACCCTTTGGCCCTTTGTTGAATCTTTGCTTCCTCATGAATAAAAATGTTGCTGAAAGCTTGGCAATCAAAACACATACCCAAGATCCATCTTTTTCTACGCACTAACATATTGGAACCATAGGAAGTTTCACTCTCTTGAATGCTTTCTCCTTGTCAAGAAAATTATCAACTTGTGTTTTAAACTCTTCATGTCTTTGTGGCTCTTTCATAGAGGCCAGCTTATTAGGAAAACCAAATCTGGTAGATGAGGTCTATTTGATGCTGAATAAATTTCATAGGAAACCGTGGTATTTCTTCTCGTGCATTACATCAACAAATTCTATAATCGATTTTGCTTCTCGTGAGAATTCCTTTCACTTTCGCTTCTTCAACAACCAAAGTCGTCGCATCCAAACATCTTTGATTTCTAAATCAAAAATTTGACTCGTAGTGAACTCTTTTCCTCCTCATCTTCTTGGATATGGTTAGATTTGGATCACTTCTTCAACATCCAACTAATATTTTGACAAGAGTGATTTGTTCTCATCGTTTTCTTGGACATGGTTAGATCTCGATCACTCTGTTCAACATCTTCTTCCTTGGCCATCTTCTCAATTAAGGCAATCGCTTTTTTGGTTAGACATCTTAATCAATATGCCCCAACCCTGGTACTTAAACACGTCTTTGACTTAGAAGCCAATTCTTGTAGTGCTTCACTCTTTACTTCTGAGTGTGGGTAGTTTTCCTACCACTAGGATTCCAAGAATTAGAACCCTCAACAAACCTTCATTAGCCACACTCTTTGTTGAAGTAGAGTTTCTCCATACTTTTTTTAGTCCCAACCTTCAAAGCAAGTTTCATCACATCTGAAGACTATTATATGGTTGCAAAAATAACTCTAGCAATACCAGATCTCAAACCAAGAATGTAGTGGTATATGCATGATTTCCGGCCTCTGCAGCCTCCCTTTGATAACTGTTTACAAATCCAGCCGAATACTCCTCCACACACTCAAATCTGTTGCTGTGCCCACCTTATAAGATATGGTGCCTGCAGATAAAGGAAGGTACTTCCTTTTTAGTTCTTTCTTTCTATCTTTTCCCTAAGTTTGAATCTTCTTTTTACCATCTCTTTCACGTTGTCTCTCTTCATGTTTTTCCACCAAATGTAAGTATATCTTTTGCACATCTTGTAGCCACCAACTTCACTTTTTCACGTCAGTAAATCATATCACTCAAAGACATGTTCCACCACATATTAAGCCAATCCAAATTCATCAGATTCATCCTTCCATCGGGAATTTGGAACACAATTGGACAACGTTTCACCATAGTTACTGGTTGCCTTTGCACCTTCATTCCGCAGTAGTAATCATACTCCCATGATAATCATAGTTCCATACATACATTACCTTTAGCTTTCAGGCCCCAAGAAACGCTCAAGTTGACTAGGCCCAAAAGCTCTTCAAAACTCATATTTTTCCTCTGGCTAGTGGAACTGATCAAAACCCATCTAGACTCATCTCTACAATCGCTAACAATCTATTAGTTTATGATCGCCATCAATCCATGAGCTTCCGATACCACTTTTGATGGCACAATCTTGATGGATGATCCAAGTTTAGGTAAGTCAAATATGGGTTCGGGGTAGTTTTCTGGGTCAAAATAGGTTATGGACGAATTTTGAGATTTTCTGCTAAGAAAGGTAAATTTATGGTTTATAAGGGGAAGGGGTATTTAGGAAGGTTTTAGTAGTATGGAACAAGATTTGGAAAGTTTTGGGTTGAGGTTGAAAATTTGGTTATGGAAAGTTTAAAGAAAAGACATGAGGAGAGTAGAGTTTGCACAAGAGTGGCTAATATATCGGGGGTTCATCAAACGATCCACACAAGATCGATGATGGCGAAGGCTATAACTGGTCTATGGATCGGTTGATTTATGGTTTAATGTTATCTCACACTAAGAATCCTCCACTGTTGCATGAAGTCACGAACTCAAGTTCTCGCTGATCCACCCAAGAGATAAGAGAACAAGAGAGAACTCTAAAAGAGAAATTGAAAATATTATTAAACTTGAACCGATTGTCAAAAGACTACATTAGGGGGTATATATAGCCTTACTTTTCTAAATCAAATAAAGAAATTACTTTAATTAGGAAATAAACTTTCTAAATTAAAAAGCAACTCCTAAAAGAAAACTTTCTAAATAAATAAAGCAAATCTTCCTAAAATAAATAAACAAACTTTCTAAAATAAATAAAGCAAACTTTCTAAAATAAATAAAGTAAATCTTCCTAAAAGGGATAAACAAAATTGAGCAAACCTCATAGCAAATCCTTCTAAAATCAATATGGTACCACATCAAAGGTTTGTCCAAGTCTCGACCACGTTTTTTGCCCAAGGCCCAAATGAGGTCCAAAAGGAGTTTTCATTGGCCCACGCGCTCTCGATTCCTCCCCAATCTAATTCTTCAATAATTAGGGCTGAATTCCCAATGTTTAGTGTGGTTACAGATGCTCCTGCATCACAAGCCCACATGATTCAACACCAAATGCAGTGCCAAATCAGTACCATGTACACACTCTCATGTAATGTGGTGTTACCGCACACCAATGCAATGCAATTTGTGCCATTGCACTCAAACCCATGACCAATGTACCTCTACATGGACATTCTAATAATCGCACACTATGTGTGCTATGAATACTCATGTCTAATGCACACAACATTTCATATATTTAACATACATGTAGTCATGTTAATATTCCACATATTCAAATCAATACATCACATAAGCATGCACTAACCAGATTAGTTCCATAAAATTCTGCATGGGGGTTAGCAATTCTCAACCCCGTGTACACCGTGCCTCATTCAATGTTTTTCCGCCGATGGGAGCAGGGGTTTCCCGCTCTCTCCCTCGAAATGGGTTTCCCGTCGATCACAGCCTTGAGATCTCCGATCCCTTTGCAAGGGAACTTGGTTTTTCTCAAGTTTCTTCTTTGATTTCCGTTTCCCTTTCCAGGGAACTTGTTTCTCTTGTGAGAGAAACTCTTCTCGTTTTCATGGCAAGAGAGTCGATTCTTGCACCACTCTGTCGCGCTACTTTAATGGATCTCTATATTCTTGCAGGAGATGAATCCAAGCCCTCGTTTTCTGCCTCTCGACGGATCCGCATCCCGTCTTATATGAGGGAAAAGGCATCGTGCCGCAAATTCCGAGCGTGTCCAACCGGCGAGGCATGACGTGCATATTTCCTACCATCGTGGTCCGTGGTCCATCTGATCGGGAGAGTCTACCATGCGGACCCTGGGAAAACCTGCATTCGCCATATATACGAAGATTCGACCATCGGGGTCTCGTATTGTTCACGGGGTTTGAGGTTCGAGATCCGGTCAGACACGCAAGGTCCACACACGAGGGCATACGAAGGCGGCGCCGCGATGATGACGCCAAGACGCATCTCGCGATTAAGGCGTTGGGCTTCGGGAAATATACCAGTATCCCGATCTGGTCGGTAGTGACAAAGGGCGGACGGTCATTAGGTACCCACGATATCGGAAGGCGCCCTGAGACTCGTGAGTGGTGTCTCAGACCTAAGTGGCTCACGATGGGACGACTGGGCATCATGGATCTTGCATCCTCCTGTGATCGGCCCGTACCTTGGTTTACAGGACCCGATCTCGCGCATGGGGTATCGAGGCCCATGGTGGTCGTTGGTCTGGGTATCACATACGCAAATAGCGAAGCCACACGGAAGTCCAGACGGCAATTGTCGGGTATGACCTCAAGGGTCGCCGGCTCAACACGGTGGAAGATTCCTGATCTTCAATCGGGTAGTGGTTTGGTTGTTCAGAAGAGCCCAATTTTGTGTTTCCCATTGGGTTATTCTATTTGATGGTTTGGTTCTTAAGCCTGGTTTTGGGCTTGACTCTTTTGATATGCCCGGGGTATGGGCGGTGTTTGATTTTGTATCTCCCTACTGGGTGTATTTGCATGGTCGGGCTACTGCGGGTTGTGGGCTGGCTGCCTATGCCTATTTTGTATTCCTTGGTTGCCTATGCCGTGCTGTGGACGAGGTTTTGGTCTCTCTTTGCCCGGCTCGCCTCTGCTTAGTTTTCTCCTTTCGTTAGGTTGTCTCGCTGACTCGTATGTGGGTCCGGGCTGGCCACTCGTGACTATTGTGTAATGGTTGTTGGCGGTCTCCTCTAACCTGGGAATGGCCTAGTTTTCGGGGTGGTGTGTTTGTGTTGTTGGGTCGATGCCCCTTTCCTATGTTTTGCGGAGGTGTCGCCTGATTTTCGCTTTTCTCCGGTTGCCTTGGCTTGTCAGAATGTTCTTCATTGTTTGTTGGGCTCGCCTCGAATTCTTACTTATCCAAAAAAAAAAATTTCAGACAGCATTCCATCTGTAAGTAATAATGAAGTTTAATCTGATTTTCTACCAAACTCAAAATGAAATAGAGACACAGACATAAATAATACGTAATAATCATATTATTCTAAATTCTACATTCATAATAACAGTTTAACTTTGATTTTTAGTCTGAAACTAAGAAAAACAAGACATCCAAAAACATGCAATAACCATATTAGTTCCGTAATCTCGTGATGCTTAATATTCACAATTTCGCATGTTATTCATCGCCATCGGGCCTGGTGAAAATTCTCGTATGTTAATCCCGCATGGTGCTTCAGAAAATGAGGGCATGCTTTACATGCAACATGACTGCAAACCCGAGTTTTCTTCAAGATAAAAAACTAGAACATTCTCGCATGTTAGTCATGCATACAAGGATACACCAACCGAAGTTTTCTTTGATCTAAAAACCTAAAACATTCTCGGCATGTTAGTCATGTATGAAAAAGCCCATAAATTCATCATGTTTTTTCATGCATTACAATAATACACAAACTGAAGTTTTCTTCAAGATAAAAACCTAGAACATTCCCGCATGTTAGTCATGCATTACAAGGATACATCAAACTCAGTTTTCGATCTATCAACCCAAAACATTCTACATCTTAGTCATGCATGGAAGCCTGTAAAATTCTCGCATGTTTTTCATGCATACAATACTACACCAAATTGAGTTTTCTTCGCCTAAAAACCTAGGAACATTCTCGCATGTTGGTCATGCATGAAAGGATAATAAACCTAGTTTTCTTTGATCTAAACACCCAAAACATTCTCGCATGGAAGCCTGCAAAATTCTGCATGTTTACGCATACAATACTACACCAAATCGGAAGTTTTCTTCACTCTTAAAAACCTAGAACATTCGCATGTTGTCAAGCATGAAAGGATACACAAAACCGGAAGTTTTCTTTTCGACTAAACACCCAAACATTCTCGATGGAAGCTCGTAAAATTCCCATGTTATTCTTCAAACAATCACATAGCAACTCAACCAAATGTCATTTCCATGGCCCCAAACAAGGAAATAAACTGTAAAGAGGAAAATCCCTCACCTCTTGAAGTGTGTAGGATCGGGCTTCGATCCAATCTGGGGTCTTAAACAATGGAGGAAAAAAAAGCTTCCTCCTCCCTTTCTCCTTTCTTTCTTCTTCTTCTTTCTTTCTTCCTTCTTTCTTTCTTCTTTCTTCTTTCTTTCTCTCCTCTTCTCTACTAATCACTTGCCATCTCTCCTCAAACTACCAAGTTGTTTTGGACCTAGGGAGCCCACCTAACATCCATTTGTTTGACACTTGGTCAACTCAAGACCAAGTGTTCTCCATGCCACAACTTCAACCACTTTCACATGTTCATGCATGAGGGTGGCTTGACATTTGGCCCCCACCCAACTCATGCAATCCTAAGGGCATGACACTTGGCCCACCCATGTGCCAAGTGTCTCCCATGAAAGTGCCACATGGCACCCTATGGTTGGCCCATTCCGTCTCAAAATGCGTGCAAAACCGACAGTCTCGGAATTCGACGCAGTTTGTTTGGTTCAACTAGATTTCGCGAGATGATTCTGACGGCGTGATCCGTTTCGTCATCCGAGGTCTAGAGAAAGATTTAGGGTTTTGTCCGTATCGCTCCGTAAGAATTAATGACGCTTCATTTTTTAAAAGAAAAACGCTTCCCTGCTCTTCACAAACCCGATCCCCAAGAGAACCGAAAATTGGAGATTTGGGTCCCAAGATCTAGACATCTCAAAATATCCCGCCTGATCCGGTTCAGCGGATCCAATGAACCTCGTGCCGTCGGGTTTAAACTTGTCCCGCCTACGCTCGAAGTGTCGCGACAGCCGACCGCCACCGGCGCTTTTAGTGCTATTGTGGAAACCCAACAACAGCCGTCAAGAAACTCCGGGCCAAGTGGATCTAGAGAACCGCTCGATCCGGGCCATCGCCAGCCCCGAGGACCCATACAAAGCGCGGTGACTTCGTGTGAACGCCTGGCCATCTTTTATCGCCAAGACGCTTTTTGCCTCGTGGTGGACCCGATCCGCATCACCATCGCCTCGGATCTCGAAATACTGACTCCATTAGCTTCGATAAACCGAGATCCAAGACCCCTGATTTGGCCAATCTGATCCGGCTCACCTGAGCAAGAAACACCACTCCTAAGTGGGATCGAACTGATTCTTCCTTGTTTTGATCCGAGTCAAAAGAGGATGCCCTGTGAGCATGGCTTTTGGAGTTGATAACCCCAAGATCTAGGAATGGGATCGGATCGACACCCCATTCAGATGGATCCGCCTTGAGCTCAATGGATCCGTACTGGACTCCATTGGCGACCACACCGAAATCCCCAAACACAAACAGTACGATGATGGTCCCATTGGCGCCACCGAAACCCGCTTTCAACCTCGGGATGAAAGCTCCATTGTAGGAGACCCTTTTAGGGGCAACGTAAGGATAACCCCTTTCCGAAGATTCCGACCGTGTGGACAAGATCCAAACCACAATAACAATATCCGGCAGATCCAAACCACCAGAATAGTTTCTCTCACAAAGAGAAACATGCTCCCTTGTAAAGGGAACGGAAACTAAAAAGGAAAATGCAGGAAGGAGGGATGAGCCAGAAACCCCTTCTCGGGCTAGAGAGGGGGAAACCCCTTCCTCCATGACTTATGCACATGCAATGTCATGTTCAGTTTCTCTGTTCACTTCACCCCTTTCTTCACTTCACCTTGATTCTGCTTGTGGGGTTTGAACAATTTCTTCCTCTCTCTCAGCCTATTCTTCATGATTTCATTGAGGTTTGGAACTAGGTTCGTTAGCTCAGACATTTTGAGAGAGGGATTTAGGGTTTCGAAAGGGAGTGAGAGATTTGGTGAGGGAAGGATTGGGTTCAAGGTTTATGAGGTAGGTGACTCTTCAATCTTCAAACTTTTCTATTTATAAGCCAAGAGTCATAGGTTTCATTAATTGTCGCTTACAAATTTGACCTAAAGTCGCTACTTCTTTTAAATATTGTGTCGAGACACAGAGAAATAATGTTATGGCTAAATTTTTCTAATAAATCATGGCAATTCTTTGTCACAACAGAGAAATCTGTCATGATGATGATTTTTTATGCCTGTTTGGTCGTCATCACAACATAAAGAAAATATGTCGTGACAAACTTTTTCATTGTAAATCAATTGTTAGCACCAACTTTGTCATGATAGAAAGAAAGTGTAAGACCCGAGAAAATTCCAATTTTCTGAAAAAGGGCAAAATCGTAGTTTCGGTAAAAACCCAAAATTTTTCTAGGTCTCGGATGATGAAACGAATTTCACCGTTGTAATCGTATTGCGAAATCTAGCTACCACGTCAAATTTCGTCGAATTCCAAGACAGTCGGAATTTGCACGTTTTTCGAGGCATCGAGTATAGGGTGCCATAAAACTACATGTGATGTGACAAAAGTCACCTATAACATGTACTCATGTGACATATGTTGCATGAGTAGAGATGATGGAAACGTAATGTTTGAGAAAAACAAGGAAAATCCGTTTCTATTACATTTGGTACAGATGACTGTAAATGATGGCATGACAAAAGAGTGCATAGTATCATCTTTCTTCCTTCAAACAAGAGAACAAAATGCAAAAAGGATAAAAGGGACAAAAGAGTAGGGTTGACATTTTTAGTTGGTTATTGCACTTCTCTCTGGGATCCCAGATTCAACGTCAATTTCTCTCGGCAAGAAGGAAAGTTGCTCTACGCGGCGAGGACTACGCGTGGGCACCGATTTTAGGGAGTTTCGACAAATTCCGTGAGGTAAGGGTTTTATCCTTCTTGTTTGACTCTTGATTTAAGTGTTTTGTGATGTTTGGGTTGATTTGAGGTCGGGAGGGAGTCGCTTGACGATCCCCAAAACTTGGAACCGAAATGTGAAAATTTTTAGGTCGTGGTGGCAAATCTCAGGATGTTAGTGTGTGGATTCGTTTGGGAGCGGATCATAATTCTATTCCATAAATTATGTTGTAAGTGCATGAGGCCGAAAAATGGCCATGGAATTAGGGTTCCTAATGGAGCCCGATATTAGATGAGTGGTGTGCGTGGACAGCCCACTATTACAGTATGGACAGTTCGTGATCGGTTTATAAGTGGGTTCAAAAACCAGTCCATATGTTTGTGTGCATGAATTGTGTGGAAAATTTGTTGTTATATTTCCAGTAGGTTAAGCTTTTGATGTTATTGATTAAAATAGAGTAACATGTTGTTGTGATTTAATTTATGTCAATATATGCATGATGATGTATTGGCATGTGTTGTATAAATTGTGTTGGAATGGCGTAATGCGTTTCATAATACCTTTGGGTAACCTAAATTAGGTGTGAGTGCAAGACATGAACAATTGAAAGAAAATCGAACATGGTTGCGAAAGGAATTTCAATGGATGATTTTCCAGATAATGGTGTTGGGAGATGGTCCTATAATTACACGTTGGAGGAGCCCATGTATTGTTTTGGAAGGTTCTCCAACACATTCGCCTCGGAGGGTAGTCCCATATTTTTACCGAAATTCGGTAGTGTATTTTCAAGAATAACAAGTTTTGTTTTGAAAATGATATTTTCTCATACATGGCTTAGGCAAGTGTGAGGGAGTCGATGAGGACTCGAGACATGGGAGCAGACATTCCAGGCATTCAAGTAGGATCCACGAATTTGCGAGTATGTGTTTGATGGAGCATTGCATATGCACTTAGGTGGGAGTAACCCATTTTAGGGTGATTCAACTATTGGGCGATAGCTCATGTCGGAATATTTCGAGTACGGGGAGTGTTCGAGAGACGGCTTATCTTAGAGGCGGGTTAGAAGAAAGCAGGGTTGTGGCTTGATATTTTTTGGATAATATGTATTCGGTGTAGATTTTTAATAGCCATAATTTGTATTAGTAATAAAATAACTCTTGCACTATTGGAATATAGTTGGGTATATGTTTGATGGTATTGTTGTATGGGCCCGAAGCCATTTTTACTCGGGTATGGGGTCGTAATACAGGGAGGCCGTGTAAATTTTCAGCGAGGTTGTGGGTGGTCAACAGACACCTCGGGTTTTGGGGCGTCACAGAAAGTGTGTCGCGACATAATTACTACGCGACGTAATGGCGAGGTTTGATTTTCGTGACAAAAGAACCAATGTTGCAGCAAAATTTCAAAAATTGTTGCGACAAACTTAGATTAATCGCTACGAGAATTTTGTCTTACCCTGAAGAAAGTCCTAATACTTTTCTATTTTCAACCTTGACCAGAATGTCATTATGCAATAAAGTCTTTTCACTTAGTTCACGCTTGTGAAAACACATTTTACAACAGACAATCCCAATTCAAACTTATAAAAGTTAACTACATTAAACAAACTATCAAAATTAAAATTCTGCTTGGGTTTCCTCCCAAGAAGCTACGCAGTTTAATGTCCTTAGCTAGACACTGGCTGCAAAGTGTCTTCATTTCAGAAAAACTCTTTCGCTTTTCAAAATGCGGGTGCGCTTCATTTATACTTCCTCCAAGATAATGCTTCAGTCTTTGACCATTTACTTTAAATTCACTTCCAGATTAAGCCTTCAGTGTTACTGCTCCAAAGGGTGTACTTGTCACCACTGTGTAAGGACCACTCCATCTTGATTTAATTTTCCCTGGAAATAGCTTGAGCCTAGAGTCGTATAAGAGGACTTGTTCTCTTACCTTGAATTCCCTCCTCATAATCTTTTTATCATGTGATGCAAGGTTGGGACCGTGATGGATGATCCAGAAGTTTAGGTAAGTCAAAATATGGGTTTTGGGTAGTTTTTTTTTTTTTTTGGATAATTAAGAATTTATTACCAAAGGGGCAACGCCCAGCCAAAGAATACAAAGCAAAGGGCCGAGAGGCCAAGAGCGAGGCGAAAGAACGGACCCACCTCCCTAAAATCTAGGAAGCGAGGCAACACGGCCAGAACAACACAAAACCCTGACAAAAAACAAGCCCTGGCCAGGGCGAAAAACAGCGGATCACGGCCGAGGCGAAGCGATGAGGCTGACAAACCTGAATCAAGCAACCCCGACCTACCATGAGTTAAAATATTAATGGGGAAGGACCATCTCTCTCACCACACATTGTGATGCAATTTTGCGGGAGGCCCATCAACAACCTTACGAATGCCGAAATCTGAGAAGTCTAACATCATCACAAATGAGGCGAAAAATAGTGTCAGCTGTAGCATAGTTGTTCTCTTGAATTCTTCTATTCCGATGACCCCACAAGTGGTATATAGTAGCGCCCCATGCAATCTTCCTTGTAATAGAGCTGAAGGACTTTCCCTTGATGGCAATTACCCATAATAGCTCGTTCTCCCAATACCTCGGAGTTCTAGAGACCCCACACAACCATAGAATCCTCTGCCAAATACCGGTATTTGTGAAGTGGCAAGGCGAGAAGAATAGATGGTTCTTGTCTTCAACATTAGCACGACAAAATGCCACGAGGATATAGAATTGGTGAGACCCCACTTGAGAAGCTTATCTGGGTACAACAATGCATTACGAGAACGGCCAACCAGACAATGAAAGCATGCCTCCTGATGGCTTGGGGGAACCAGATCGAATAGTGCCAATTAACAAGCATTCTTTGGCTAAAAAAAGTGGTTCCAAGCGGTAGCAGAGAAAACCACAGGAAAGGATCACGGTAACCAAGAAGTAGAATCCTCTCTAGAGGCATCGATATGGTAATTAGCACAAGCGTTCTTGATAAGCGATAAAGGTCCCGGAATTAGCGATGGACGGTTCACCCCCTCATTCGGCTAACTACGGTACCGAGGCATTCTGATGATTGCGAGAATCATACGGTCAGGCTCACCATAATAGGGAAGGAGAGGACCAATAGGGTTCAGAAATCATGCCATAAGAAGATGGCCATTTCGAGTCACCCACCTTGTGCTTTATGAGGTGCGATCCTCTCTCTAAGTTGAAGGATTTCCAGCTGACTCCACTTAGGCAACACGTCGGGACCTTTGCGTTACGAGGGCTTTGCGCGGATAAAACCTCAGGATTGGATGATTTTCTAGGCAAAATGAGTTATGGGCGAATTTTGGAATTTTAAGTTAGGGACGGGGGTGTGACTGGGTATATAAAGGGAAAGGGGTATTTAGGAAGGTTTTATTATGGAACAAGATTTGGAAAGTTTTAGGTGGGAGTTGAAAATTTAGTTATGGAGAAAGTTTAGAAAAATGAGATGGTGAGGATTGTAGAGTTTGCACAATAGTGGTTACTTGCAGGGTTAATGAAAAACGATCCACACTAGATAGATGATAGATGAAGGCGCCACGATCAACTATGGACGGGGTTGATTGATAAGCCGAACAAGACTTCGCCACCAAGGAATCCACCTAGGTATGAGAAGCCACGAACTCGTCCCAAGGGAATCCGCTGAGATAAGAGAACAAGAAGGCTTCTTAAAAGAGAAATACGAAAATATTATTAACTTGAGGCCCGATTGTCAAAAACGTATGGAGTATATAGCCTCATACTTTCTAAATCAAAAAAGCAACTTCTACTTTAACTAAGGAAGAAAACTTTCTAATTACAAAACGACTCTAAAAGAAAACTTAAAATAAATAAACAAACTTTCCTCTAAAATAAATAAAGCAAACTTTCTAAAATAGAAAGCAAATACGCCTAAGGGATAAACAAAATCTTGGAGCAAATCTTATAGTAAAATCTTTCTAAAAATCAATATGGCGGCTCCACATCGAGTTTTGTCAGAAATCGACCACGTTTTTGCCTTCAAGGCCCAGTGAGTCCCGAGGAGTTTTCACATGTATTCAATGCGTCTTGACCTCCCCAATCCAATTCTTCAATAATTAGGGCTGAATTCCCAATGTTTGGTGTGTTTATGGATGCTCCTGCATCATCATGCCACCTCTTTGTCTTTTCTTTGTAGAATCTGGCATTATCATAAGCTTCATTTCTTAACTCTTCCAGTTCATTCATTTGGAGTAGTCTCTTTTCCCTGGCAGCTTGAAAGTCACAATTCAATTTCTTGATGGCCCACATAGCTTTGTATTCCTGTTCTAAAGGGAGATGACAAGGTTTTCCAAATACAATTCTATATGGGGACATTCAGTAGGAGTTTTTAAGCAGTTCTATAAGCCCGTAGTGCGTCATCTGAGCTTTATAGACCGGTCCTTTACGCTGTATTTACTATTTTCTCCGAATTTTCTTTATCTCCCACCATTGGAAATTTCAACTTACCCATTTGATTGAGGGGTGATAAGCCAGTCTCATCATATCATTTGATTCCATATCTGCTCATGAGTTTGCAAAAACTTTGTTGCAAAAAATGGCTTCCCTCATCATTGTTACAGGTGCACTAAATGATGCAAGGTTGGGGCCAGAGTGATGGATGATCCGAGTTTAGGTAAAGTCGAATATGGGTTTGGGGTAGTTTCTTGGGCGAAATAGGTTATGGACGAATTTTGGAGATTTTCTAAGTTAAGAAAGGTTATTTTATGGTATGTAAGGGAAAATTATTTTAGGAAGGTTTTGGTAATATGGAACAAGATTTGGAAAGTTTTGGGTTGAGTTGAAAATATGGTTATGGAAAGTTTAAGAGAAAGATGAGATGGTGATGGAAAGTAGAGTTTGCACAAGAGTGGTTACTACCGGTTTAATGAAGCGATCCACACAAGATGGATGATGAAGTGAAGCGCTACAATCAACTATGAATGGGTTGATTGATAAATGGGACATAAAGACTTACATACCAAGGAATCCACCAAAATTATGAGAAGCCCTGTGAACTCCACGATCCCCCAAGGGGAATCACAAGAGATAAAGGAACAAAGATAACTCTTAAAGAAATCGAAATCTTATAAGCAGAGGCTGATTCTCAAAAGGAACTACATTATGAAATTTCTTATATAGCCTCATACTTTCTAAATCAAAAAAGCAACTTCTACTTTAACTAGGAAAAGAAACTTTCTAAATTACAAAAAGCAACTCCTAAAGAAACTTACAAATAATTAAAGCAAACTTTCTAAAATAAACAAAGCAAAATCTTCCTAAAATAAATAAAGCAAACTTTTTTTTAAAATAAATAAAGCAAATCTTAGTAAAAATAAATAAAGCAAACTTTCTAGAATCAATATGGCGGCTCCACATCGGGGTTTGTCAAGTCGATACGATTTTTTGCCTTCCAAGGCTAGTGAGATCCCAAAGGAGTTTTCACATGTATTCAATGCGTCTTGGCCTCCCCTGATCAATTCTTCAATAGTGGGGCTGAATTCCCAATGTTGGTGTGTTTTATGAGAAGCTCTGCATCAATCCCCCATAGGCTGGGAAAAAGAAGACTTGCCCTCGAGTCTTCAGTGATAAGCCCTCAGTCATGCATTGAACATTGGAGAATTTCTATTCGTCGGCAGCAGCTTGTGGCATTACGTCAATTTTCTCTATAATCTTGAGAACATCTACCCTTGGCTTGAGCAAACTTTCTGGTGAGCCTATCCTTGCGAAGATGTACCCAAACCAATTCGCCAACCTCAAAACTCAACCATACTTTACGACGTCTATTTGCTTGTTCCACATATTTGCATTCTTCTTCTCAATCTTCAGCGAACTTCTTCATGCAACTACTTGATCTCTTTATTTGGCTCTAACTGGCATCTCCACTCTAAATTGTTGAATAGTCGGATGGGGTGCTAACATTCCATCGATTGTCGGTTGTAGTCCATAGACTACCTCAAATGGAGCTTTTCCGGCGAGTTCTATGCATGTGGACTGTGTACAGAGCAAACTCAATTTGGGGTAGAATCAAATCCCATTGTTTCCACGGTTCTTTCCCACATAGCTCCTTAGCAAATTTCCCAAGCTTCTATTAGTAACCCCGGTTTGACCCATCAGTTTGAGGGTGATAGAGGTACTAAACGGTAAAGAAGTCCCGGTTTCTCCACGAGTTCTCCAAAGTGACTAAGAAACTTAGAGTCGTCTGAAACCATAGTCTTGGGAATACCATGTAGGCACAATCTCTTTAGTACAAGTCGGCAACATGCGAAGCATCATTAGACTTGTTGCATGGCTAAAGTGAGCCATCTTTGAAAACACATCAGCGACCACGAGTCGAATCTTTGTTTCTTTGTAATTCTAGGTAATCCCAAAACAAAATCCAAGCTTACCTCTCCCACTTGGCATATTTAGGTGGCAATGGTGTATATAGTCTGCATTATTTCCATGAGTTTAGCCGTCATGCACCTGACACACTTCTTGACAAATCTAGCAATGTGCTTTCTGCAGCTTAGGCCAAAAGAGTTTGCCTTCACTAGAGCTAAGGTTTTGCTTCACCAAAGTATGTCCTCTATTCCCTGCAACTCATCTAGAATACTCAATCTCAAGGAACAAGGCAGGATGCATAGAGTGTTTCATTTTAAAGAGAAAACAGTGTCCATCCTTACAAAATCCTTGAAAGGCTTGTCAGCGCATACCTTCCATATTTCACCAAAATCAGCATCCTCCTCGTATAGTTCTTTCAACACATCGAATCCAACTACTTGGACTTGCATGGAAGTCACTAGGGCATGTCTCCTACTCCCAAGGCATCATGACAACGTTATGAACACCCGCTTTATGCTTGATTGTGAAAGTTGTAAAGCATAAGAATTCACCCATGTCGCATGTCTTGATTCAACTTGTGCTAGTGGTTGATGCAGTTTAGTGCTTCATGATCTGAGAAGCACAAATGGCTTGTAAATAAAGTATTGACTCCAATGAAATAAAGCTCTATAGATAGCATAAAACTCCTTGTCATAAGGTGGAGTACTTCCTTTTGCTTCATTCTTCTCTCACTAAAGAAAGCAATGGGTCTTCCTTGCGACTAAGGACAGCACCAATCGACTTGAGATGCATCACACTACACTTCGAAGACTTTGTTGAAATCGGGTGAGGAGCCAAACATGGGACCAGTTACTTTCTTCTTAATCAACTCGAAGCTTTCTTCGGCAACACTAGTCCACTTGAATTTGTCGCCCTTTAAGCATTCAGTTACAGGAGCCATTATAGAGCTAAAAATCCACGAAAAAATCTCCTATAAAGAGACTAGCCATGAAACTACTCACATCATGGATCGAGCTAGGGGTGTGGTGTGTCGCCTCTATCTTGCCCCGGTCCATCTCGATTCCATCTTTAGTAACCACACTTAACCAAGAAATATGATTAAATGTATAGAAGTCACACTTCTTTCAAGTTGACAAATAATCGTTGCTCCCTTAGGATAGAGAACAATTGCCTCAAATGCTCCAGTGCTCCATCGAATTTTGCTATAGATCAAAAATATCATCCAAAGTATACACCACAAAATTTCGATGCATGGCTTAAGGATGCAGTTCATAAACCTCATAAAAGTGCTAGGGGCATTGGATAGTCAAATGGCATCACCATCCCTCATAGAAGTCCATACCGAGTTTTAAAGGCCGTCTTCCATTCATCGTTCCCTCATACGAATTTGATGGTATCCACTCCTCAAATCAATCTTCGAAAAGATGGGCGCACCATAGAGTTGATCCAGCAAATCATCGAGTCTTGGAATGGGAAATCGATATTCAATAGTAATCTTGGCTGTCCTACTATCAGCATCCTCCAAGATCCATCCTTCTTTTTAGTACTAAGCGGCGGGAACCGCACAAAGGGCTCTTACTCTCTCGAATAAGCCCTTTGTTGAGCAACTCATCAACTTGTCTTGTAAGCTCTTCATGTTCTTTAGGACTCATCCTATAGGCCGGTTTATTGGGCAAAACAGAACCTGGTACGAGGTCTATTTGATGTTGTATATCTCTCATAGGGAGCAGCCCGTGTGGAGTCTCTCGGGTACTACATCAAGCAAGTGCGGAGTGGCTCTTCTTTTGGGATCTCCTTCTGCTTTCGGTTTCTTGATAGCAGCAAGGCCATCCAGCCAGACAGTCTGTTCTTTCTCCAACTTCAGTTTTTTGACAACAAAAATTTTGCTCTGTGGTTTGGAGAATTTAGGCGATTGCCGGTTCCATGATTTCAAGTTTTTCATTTACTGAAGCCATCCTTGCGGAATGTGTAAGTGTTCTTGAAGCCATCATAAATGACCTTCTATCCATGTGCCATGGCCTCCCAAAAGTACAGCAAGTGACAACATCCATTAGATAGCATCACACCCATACCTTGTCTGGTAATTAGCACCAGGAATTTATAAAAGAGACAAAGACACTATGCTTTACCTTGATATCACTACCCTCTTGAAGCCAGCTAAGTTTATAGGGTTTCGGATGTGGATCCATCTTCAAATCAAGCTTTTTTATCTCGAAACACAAATTTCTGAAGCTCTGCCCCATCAATATAACTAGAAACGAAGCCACGTCCTTAGATGTGCTTTGTGTGAGAAAGACATTGGGCCATAGCAGATTCTCCTCGGCTGGCGGTACGCCCTATCATGAACTTCTTTTGAGCAACTAAGGAAGTCCCCTTTAATTGAGCTATAGTAGCTCATCCTTATCTTCATGGTCGAGGATTCAATTTACCTCTTCGACGTCTTCTTCCTCAAAACTATATTCTTCAACTAGATGACCACTCGTCGGTTAGGACATTAGGAAGCTATATGCCCCAAATCAAGTGGCATTTAAAAGCACGCACCTTGACTTAGAGGTGAGCTTCTTCTTTGTGCTTGTGCACTTCTGCCCTTTACTTGAGGTTTAAGGGTGGTTTTAGCACTACTAGGACCCACTGTTAAAATTCGATAAATCCTTCTTTAATCGGGTTTGCAGTAAACCCCCCATACTTGTTTAGAGCCTGACTTTTAAAAATGACTTTATCACATCTTGAAGAGTATTATATGGCTGCAAATTCGACAGGTTAGAAATTTACGACCTCAAACCAGTAATTATGGGCTATGGGCCCACTCCTCAGCCTCTTGCAAGTCTCCTTTGATCATCAGAATTTTCAAACTAATTTTAGAATACTCTTCCTGATGGATCTGTTTGCTTCAATTCACAATTTTGAGGAAGATATCTTGGCGATAGTGGAAGGGAAGATACTTCCTTTTTAAGTTCTGCTTCATCTTTTCCCAAGTTTCAATCCCTTCTTCTTGTCATCTCTCGTATTTTATCTTTAAATTTTCCCACCAAAAGAAGCATTCTTGCGCATCTTGATAATACACCAACTTCACCTTTGCTTCTCGGGGGATCATAATATTCAAAGACATAGTTGACGGTGATAAGCCAATCAAGAAGTCATCTGACATGCATTCTTCCTTCAATTAGAACTCCATCAAAACTTTGGATTGAATGCGGAACTTTCATCATTATTACGTTTCTCATAGTAATCATCATCGTAGTGTCGATCTTCATACCTTCCTCCACCATCCTTATTCTCTTGAATGCTTGTCTTTAGGCTTCTTTGCGCCTCAAGTAATCTCAGCCCAGCTGGCGGCACGGTTCCCTAAATCAAAACTTTCATCTTCACATATTATGAGATGCTGGCCATATAGGATCATCATTATAATCGCCATCACACTTTGTGAAGCCATTTGAACAAATTCAAGATCGGCAATGCGTTTTTGCAATGGGGATGAGAACCACTTGAACCATGATTAGGACTCTTGTCTCGAGACTAGAGAATACTCTTTAGCTTATGATCAGCTGTCAAATCATGAGCCTGATACCACTTTGATGCAAGGTTGGGATAGTGATGGATGATCGAGTTTAGGTGAAGTCAAAATATGGGTTTGGGGGTAGTTTTCTTTGGGCCAAAATAGGAGTTATGGACGAATTTTGGAGATTTTCTAAGTTAAGAAAGGTTATTTTATGGTATATAAGGGAAAGGGGTATTTTAGGAAGGTTTTGGTAATATGGAACAAGATTTGGAAAGTTTTGGGTTGAGGTTGAAAATATGGTTATGGAAAGTTTAGAGAAAAGATGAGATAGTGATGGAAAGTAGAGTTTGCCTGAGTGGTTGCACACGGTTTAATGAAGCGATCCACCTGAGATGGATGATGAAGTGAAGGCGCCACAATCAACTATGGACGGGTTGATTGATAAGCCAGGACAAAGACTTCGCCACCAAGGAATCCACCAAGGTATGAGAAGCCACGAACTCGTCCCCAAGGGAATCCACCCAAGAGATAAGAGAGCAGAGATAACAAAGAGAAATGCGAAAATATTATTAAGCCCAGGCGATTCTCAAAAGACTACATTATGGGGTATATATAGCCTCATACTTTCTAAAAATCAAAAGCAACTTCTACTTTAACTAGGAAAAGAAACTTTCCTAAATTACAAAAAAGCAACTCAAGAAAACTTTCTAAAATAATTAAAGCAAACTTTCTAAAAAATAAACAAAGCAAATCTTCCTAAAATAAATAAAGCAAACTTTTCAAAATAATAAAGCAAATCTTAAAGTAAAAATAAATAAAGCAAACTTTCTAAAATTAATATGGCAGCTCCACATCGAGGGTTTGTCCCAGTCGACCACGTTTTGCCTTCCAAGGCCCAAATGAGGTCAAGGAGTTTTACATGTATTCAATACGTCTTGGCCTCCCAGCGATCCCTCTTCAATAATTAGGGTCGACCCGCATTTGTTCAGTAGGTTGATGTGGCTCCATCACTAAATCTACTCAAAATATTTTTGTATGAACTCAACCAATCGATAGCATCATTCTCAAGGACAGCCGTTGCTTCAACATTTGGAGAAAAGAGAATCCATCGTTAGGAGAAAGTATATATTACCAAATGATGATGGGAAAGGTCCCATGAAGTCTATCTCTCATACATAAAAAATCTGCACCACCATAATTCCTTACAGGGGCATTTCATTTCTTTCATTATGCATCATTCTTCTCCATTTCAAGCATCACAATATTTCACTGATTCAAAATAATCTTGAATAGAAAAATAATCTTGAAGAGAGCAGCGAATAAAAGATATCGAGAATTTTCTCTCGTTGTTTTGTTCTGAAGAAGTGGTCTTCAGATATGGTGATTTGGCTTAATATTTCCATATAATAATTAAATTTTGTTCTCGCTTTCTCGAACACATCTCCAGGTGGATTTATCATCTTTTGGTAGGCAATGGGTCATCCCAAATATAAATCAGAATCGCCTCAATTTTCTTCTTTGCCGGGTAGTCAATCGTGTGGTAGAACCCACGTTGGCACTGACAATATCGGAGCATTTAAGGTAATGAATTGAGAACAAAAAACAAATGGCTTTAGAATGTGAAAATTTTTATGTTATTTCATTCTTTTTTTTCTTTCCTCCAACACCGCTTCAATCTAGACAGGATTCACATCACATTGTCACTACCCTTCTTATCTTGATCTCAAGCAGATCAAACTCCCAGAGTAGAAAGGTACTCATCTGACGCCTTGGTTTGGCCTTCTACCATTAGATATTTAATTATAGTATGATCAAGTGGTGTATTATAACATGGGGACCCCAATATGGGCATATTTGAATTTTTCACAAGCAAACAATTATTGCCAAGATCTCCTTCTCTCGCAGGAGTAGTTATCTTATGCCTTTATTGAAAGTTTTGTCAGAGTGGGATATGACCTTAAAGATGGTTTTTGTCCACACAATGATTTGTGGTTAATCAATATCACATAAATTTCATAATCCTTGATTCCAATCGTGTGGGTTAATATGGACAGAAGTACACGAATTGATTTGATTTCACCAAACGCAGATCAATATTGATCACATCAAACTAATTTATTTCAAAGAAATTCATTTATCTTCGGTGATTTTATAGTTTCTTTACGAATCCTTTCCTGAAACGAACATGTCCAGTAGTTCTCATCCACTAATTCATAGGTGGTACAGAGTTTCATATAAACAAATAACTTCGTTGTCTACTCAATCTAGCGCTGAATTTGAAGTGTCTAAAAGACAATTCAAGTAACATAAAAAGACATTTCTCCCAATTTACAATGATTTTGTCTTAACACTCCAAGTATTGTTTTACAATCTCTTAAAGAATTTTTTAAAGAGGATCCACATACCGAGAAGTCATTCATAAAAAGTTTCATAGCCTCTTCCACCAGTTCCAAAACATAGGCATCATACATCTTTGAAAGGTGGCAGGAGCATTACATAATACAAAAGGCATCCTTCTAAAAGAAGGTGCATATGATGAGGGAAATGTAGTTTTCTCCGGATCCTCTAGGGCAATAGGAAATCAAGTTATAACGAAGATCCACTCAGAAAAACAGTGCAATGTGAGGCCTCTAACCCGTCCAAATGATTTCATCAATACAGAAAAGGAGGATAATGGTCAGCTTCGCAGCGCCGCTTAGTTTTTTTGAGGTCTATACACTCTTCCCATCTGTCATGCTTTGTAGAATCAATTCATTCTGATTCTGATCACAAAGAATCCTCCTTCTTTTAAACCATGAACTAGGTTTCACCATATCGCTCGAGATTGCATATATATGAAGCCCATTAGTCATCTCTCACGCAGTGGATCACTTTTTCATTTACAGATTCTAGCCTGAAGGTCTAGAGGTTTTAGCATTCTCCTCCAACAAGATCTTAAAGGGCCATGAGAGGATTTGATTCTTTCAATCTTCATGGGACCAAAGCCATTGCTTCCATATTTTCAGAATTTCAGTGGTTATTCTTCAGCTCGGCTTAATCAGCGAAAATGATGATTGGCTTTCCTTTTCTAGTTACAAGAAAGAGGCCTGAAGATCACTTGTTATCCAAAAAGCATTTCTCAAATATTCTGTACCAGCAACTCTCTTCTCATAACCCCTGGATTTTTCAGTATTAATTCTTCAACACCGAGTAGCATTTCCTCTTAAAAATTGGAGTCCGTAAATTGAATCTTTATAGATGTCAAGATATTGGAATCATCTCATTCTCAGCCCGTTTAAATCTTGTTTGTAACTATTTGATCCACTGAGAAATGATGGGAATTTTTGCTTTATAACTCATTAACCAAGATGACAGTCTAATGTTCCTAAACGAGGATGACATTGTGCAACGCCTCATTCCAACCTCAGGAGTTAATTCCTTTTCTAGATTTGACTGTGTTTTGCTCTGCTGTTTAAGAAAGTCCCAACAAAGAAGGAGACTCTTGCTTGTCTTCCTCATACATTGATTTGTTAAAGTCCATTTAGAAATGAACTTTCCCACTTGATCAAGATATCTTCAAAATGCCCTCAAGATGGGCCAAGGTTGGTTTATTATCATGTAAGGTCACATAAAGGAGCAAGCTCCGCCTAAACTAGTCTTTAACCAAAATAAAGGCATCGGTTGATGTTGGCTCCAGACTTGACATAATATTATATCGCTTGCCCAATTTTATATGTTAGTAGTGAAGCCGTCTCGGATCCCGCATTTTCTCCAAAACTTCAATCACCGCACTCAAGGTTGCCGGGCCGTGCTCACTATTCCTTCAACAACTTTCTTCAACATTCTTCATGAATTCTTGCATAATAGAGGTTTGAGTCAGTCGTTTTCTGAGAAAGGATATTGATCTCTATCTTCTTGAACATGTTCAGCACAGACTATTTCCTTCGTTTTATTTTTTGAAAAACTTCTGAGCGGAATGAGTCGGAGGGTTATGTTTTGAACTACTTTTTTCCAGATTTTCTTTTTCACCCGCCGCTTAGCTTTATTTTTAATATTCTTTTAGTTTCGTTAAAGTTGTTTTAAATTCTTCTCCACTTTCTCGAAAGCTTTTTCGTTATCCTTCATTTGAACTCTCATTTCTTCCAAGCACACCACTTCTAGAGTTACAAAACACACCCACCACTTTTCTGAGGTCCCAATATCCTCCAGGCTTGTCTGAGGAAGCTAGAATAGCTACCCAAACTTGAAGGCCTCGGGGTCTTCAAAGAGGCGTTGGTGTTAACTCCTGAATGTGGCTGTTGCAGCCTGGCTTGAATGCTGTTAGCTTAGCAAACTTCTGCTCATGTATGTTCAGCAACCTTTTGTTTTCCACCATGAAAGCGTTATTCCGTCAAATGGAATTAGATCTCTTCATTTCTTATTATTCGTTTAGTTTGCTTGCTATTATGAAAGGAGCTGTTGTTAAACCAGGGAGGTGGGATATTGTTGCAGAAGTATTCTGGCTGGGCTTTGACTTTTGCGGTGGTTCCTCCACCATATAGAAGTTCTCATGGTTCCCGAGTGTTAGTGTGTAGTGAGTGGGAAAAGTTAGTCAAGTGAAACTAGAGGCTCATAAGCATCGAGGCACTATGCCTCCTCACCTTATAGGGACCTCATGGTTTGATCCTCTTCAGCACTCTTCTTCTCTCCTTCGTCTAATGCTCCCACTTCAAGTGAGATCCTCTCTGTTGCTTAAAGCTGTTCATCACGCATCCAACTTTGCTTCTGCAGCCATACGATTAAGCCCACTAAACCACTCCCTCGCGCCCCATTGTTGGCCTCCCTGAGGTTTCAGATGGAGCTTTAGTGCTGTGATCGGCAGCAGCCTTCAGACCGCTCTTGTGGCCTTCCGTGACTCTTCTCTGAGTAAGTCTCATGATGGAGGTCCAATGAGACAGTTGAGGCATAATTCATGCAACATGATAAAAACTATCCATCTAAGAGGTCAAGTCTATCCCATGGATGAAATACTTTTGAGGGTCTCCCAAATCTCTCCCAAGGATGATAGAGATATTTTCTCATCCTCCCTTGAGCCTAGTGACTGTACCTTGATTTTTTCCAAACCAGATTTGCAGGAAAGAATCACTGTATAAGCTTCCTAACTAGTTTCTTCCATCACTATTACCGATTCAAAAGGTTGATCTGAACTAAGCTGTATAAGCATCTTTCATTGATTGGGGCAAAGAGTGAAATTATGAATTGAAGCTCACCCCATTTAATCCTGATCGGCTCTCGACCATCCTCATGAATCTTCCAGAGGCAGAATTGGGTATTCAAAAGGATGACCAGAATTCTGTGAAGCAGAGAACATAACAGATTTATATAAGTTCAAAATTATTTTCTTCTATGGTAGGTTGTCATACATCAGAATATTCCTCTTGAATAATACTCCAAACCCTCCAAAGATAGGCCCCATCTCTCTTCGCTTCTTCTTTCTTTGGGAATAGCTTATGCCTTTTCTCCTCCTGATTTTCTCCATACTGATTCTTTCTGCTATACTTGTGATCTTCCCCAGACTTTCAGTGTTATCTAATTTCTGTCTAGGGAGGCAAAGATCCGGCTTCCTCATTTTTCTCAGATTTACCTTTTTCCGGGGAATAGAAACACGTTGCTAAGATCAACAAACCTAGGGAAGAAGATTTTGGATGAGGGGTTCGCTTAGTGGCTAGATCCTGCTCAAAAGAGGACAGCCGCTTTTTGCTTCAGTAGCCCAGTTTCCGAGCGTGGGGCTTTTGGTTTATTTGATGTAATGCCGTTTAAGAAGAATTGCGTTGTTATGTTTGCGACTGGTGGTTTGAGCGGCTGTTGCCCCTTTCCTATGCTTTTAGAATATGTCGCTTAAGCAGTTTATCGCCTTTGGCCTGAATGTTTTGAAGTCAGATTGTCGGGATTTGGCCTTGGAAATAAATTCTGATTTATTCAAAAAAAAAAATAGCTATTCTCATTTATGTTTCAGCACCTTCATTATATTAATTCAAATACACATTAAAACTGAAAAAAAGTGTGGATTCGAAATTTATGATAAAAGAAAGAAAAAGAAAGAAAAATGTCTAAATTAGTAATTCCTTTGGTTAGAATATTGATCTTTTAAATTCATCACTGTGATGAGCACCACATAAGATATTTCAGTATTGGGAATTCAGCCCAATTTTATATAAAGAATACTGTGAGGGCTTAAAAGACGACTGAATACATGTGAAAGTCCCTGACCTCATTCGGGGCCTTGGAAAGCAAAAAACGGTAAGACTTGGACAAACCCGATGTGGAGCGCTATAATACTTAGAAAGTTTGCTATTTTATTTTAGAAGATTTGCTTTATTTATTAGTAAAGCCTGTTTATTATTTTAGAAAGCTTTGAGAGTTGCTTTTGTACTTAGAAAGTTTCTTTTCTTATAAAGAAGTTATTTTTGTAATTTAGAAAGTTTCTTCCTGATGAAGAAGCTGCTTTTTTGATTTAGAAAGCATGGGCCATATATACCCCTAATGTAGTCTTTTGACAATCAGTTCAGCGATTATTTTCTTTATTCTCTTTGGTGAGTTCTCTTTGCTTTTCTTGAACACAGACCTGGGAGATCAGTCTTCCGTGGCTTCTCATACCGAAGGACATTTCTGTATATTCTCGAAACCGGCGATTAGAATCAACCAACGAGGTTATCAGTATGTCACGACTTCAATGAGATGAAGTGGATTCTTTCCAAGAACCCAAAGAAGAACACTGCGGCAAACTCTACCTCCCACCATCCAGAAGTTTCTCAAAATTTCCATAACCAAATTTCAACCCCAACCCAAAACTTTCCAAATCTGAAACTATACTATTTAAAACCTTCCTAATAATTTTTCCCCTTATATACTATAAATTCACCTTTCTTAACTTAGAAAATCGGCAATTGGTCTGAGACTTATTTCGCTCAAGAAATACCTCCCAAACCCATATTTTATTTTATTTAACTTTGACTTTATCACATCGCTTATCCATCCTTACAAATCAAGTGTATCGGGGAGTCATGAATATATACGATCATAAATCGAACGGTGTGTTTGGAGTGCTAGAGACAAGAGATCGATGCTAGAAGTTTGAGTCGCCACTAGCCAAGGAGGAAGGTATGATTTTTGAGAAGAGTCAGAAGATGACTTAAGGTTTTTGGGTATTGAAAGCAACAGTATGAATGAAGATCGATTATCATGGATGGGCGATTACAATGTCACAGTAAGGATGGCTATATTATGGGATGGTAACTAGTATTATAGTTTATGCAATCCAGCATCGAAGATTCTGTAATCATGAAGATGGATCCGAATTTGGACATGGCAGCAGATATGTCTGATACTATGACTTCTGAACTAGAAAAAGTGAAAACATGGCACAGATTGTTAAGAGTCTATTTGGTGTCACAGCGAGATGTTCCGAAATGAGATAAACAAAGATCAAAACCGGAAAGTGATAAAGAAGAACTAGCGCAAATGGCCCTTCCTTTAACGCCAGAAGATCATTTCAAACAACAGGACTTGGCCAAAATGGATCAGTGTGTGAGAGTATCACAAGTTTGTAAACTTGATTATCAGCGAGACTTGCAAGAGGCCGAGAAATATGGCAGCCCACCACTACACGGTTTGAGATCTGCATTGCTAAAGTTATTTTTCGCAACCATATAATAGTCTTCAAGATGCTACTTAAACTGGCTAAGGTTTGGATTAGTGGTGGGGAAACTCATTAATATCCAGAGTGCAGTTAATGAAGGGTTTAAGAGGGTCGAATTTGAATCCTTTAGTAAGAAAACTCACACTAAGTAAAGAGTGAAGCGCAGTCAAAGAATTGGCTTTTAAGTCATGATGCGGATTAAGTGCTGCAGGGTCAGTATACGATCAATGTCCTAACTAAAAAGTGTTTGCCTTAATTGAGAAGATGAAGCTACAGGCCAGTGATAAGTGGGTCAGGTTGATCGAATTTAACCATGTCCAAGAAGACGATGAGAATAAATCACTGCTATCAAAAGTCTGCTGATGTTAGTGGTGAATGAATGTTCATATCTGGGTTAAGATTTATATGGTATTCATCACCGCCAAATTCTGATTACTAAATCAAAGATGTTTGGAGGTACCACTTTTGGTTGTTGAAGAAACCTAAAGTAGTGAATTTTCAGCAAGAAGCAAAATCAACGAGAATTATGAAGTAATGTCAAATAGGGGCAAAACACACCCGCTTTCACCAGGAGGGGATCATGATCTCAATGGACTTAGTAACTGTGTTTGGTTTTTCCCAATAAGCTAGCCTCATGGAAGAGCTCGGCGATACGAAGAGTTTAAAACACAAGTTGATAGTTCCTATAAAGGGCTTAGTTCATGAGGAGTTCATGTGGTTCCTGCATCATGTTGGTGCAGAAAGGATGATGAGTATGTGTTTGATTGCCAAGCTCTCAACAACATTTTTATTCAGAGAAAGATCCACAAAGGGCAAAAGAGGAACAACAATATGGAAAGAATGTTATATATTATCAGCTACTGGGGCTTGATCCTGTAGATGATGGATTCATGAAGACATGATGTGCAAGAGAGGTGTCTCAAGTCAGGTACAAGAATAGATGGTCCTTCAGATGGTTTAGTACAAAGATCAGAAGGTTTACAAGGTTAAATTAATCAGGATCGCAATATCTTGCCTATTCAAGGTTAAGGATTGAGGCCTATCATGGTGAAGACTTGAGGATGTTTTTTTCTAATGAGAGGGCTTCATATGCAAAGAGCATTCATGAACATGGCCTCAAACATTGGAATTCAGCCCAATTATTGAAGGGTCTGATTTAGAGGTGGGCCTAGATGATTAGCTATTTCATGTGAAAACTCTTGGACCTCATTCGGGCCTTGAAAGCAAAAACGTGGTCGAACATCAGATAAACCCCCATGTACGTGATGGGAACTGTTGAGGTAGCCTGGAGGTAATTCTCAGTTTTTCACAGAGGTCCTGTTCTGAGTTTCATTGCATCACCTAATGAATTTCATGGTTTCTGACTGCGTCCGTTGGGTAGGGTATTATGGCACCCGAGAGTCAGTCAGGTGCGTAAGTCGTCTTATCAATCCCTCCTTCTGCGACAAAAAAAAAAACCCCGATGTGGAGCCGCCATATTAATTCTTAGAAGTTTGAAAGTTTATTTATTTTATAAAGACGGCTTTATTTATTTTGTTTGCTTTATTTTATTTATATTTTCTTGTAGAGTTTGCTTTTAGAATTTAGTAAGTTTCTTTCAGTTGTAAAGAGAGTCATTTGTAATTTCTAGAAAGTTCTTTTCCTATTAAAGGAGTGTTCTTTGATTTAGAAAGTATAAATAATAACAGCACTCTAGCTGGGTCCTTTTGACCATCAGTTCAAGTTTAATAATATTTTGTATTCTTTAAGAGTTTTCGCCTCTTATCTCAAAGGATTCTTTGTACTCCAGTTCTGGGTTTCATACCAGGTAGAATTCCTTGGTATAAATCTTTGTCCCATTTTATCAATCAACCATCACTGAGATGATTGTGGCGCCTTCACTCCATCATCTATCTTGTGTGGATCTTTTCAAGAATCCAGCAATTACTCTTGTGCAAACTCTACTTCCTCACCATCTCATATTTTCAATCATTAATCCAAATTTTAATCTAACCCAAAAAACTTTCCAAATTGTTCCATACTACTAAAACCTTCCCAAATACCCTTTTCCCCATATACCCATAAATTCAACTTTTAACTTAGAAAATCTGGGTAATTGGTCTGAGAATTTATTTTGGCCTCAAGAAAAACTACCCTCAAACCTGAAAGATAGACATTTAAATTAGATCATCCATCACGTCCCAACTGGAGCTTCAGTGGTGTACGGTGAGTTCTGTAGGATTGGATGGCTGGATCATAAACTAAACGGGTATTGATAAGTAGATAGATTCCAGATATTGCTTGAGCTCGTCACTAGTTATGGAGGAAAATATGATTTTTATGAAGAGCTTTGCAAATTTCAGTCAACTTCAGAACGCTTCTCGGGGCACAAGAAAGCCAAAGGTATGTATGTAAGAGACTATGATTATCATGGAGGTATGATTGTTACTCACTTAATGAAGATATTACAAGAGGCATGGTAATCCATGATAGAAGGCCTTTAGATTCAATCCAGTAATTGAAGATTCATAATTCAATGGAAGGACAGATCCATAATTTTTTTTTTTTTTTTTTTTTGATAAAAGCATTTATTTCCAAAAAGGCAACGCCGCGACAAACTAGTTAGAAGACATTTAATGGGGCGGTCTAAAAACCGTAGAAATCAGACGTAACTTCCTTATAACCGAAAGTGGCAATGCCTAGAATACAACCAACAATTAACCAGCGAGAGCAAAACAAAACAAACAAGATAATGTAATGGCAACCTGGCAGAGCCACCAGAAAACCCCAAAGCTCACTTCACAACCCGTTAAGACACCCAGCCCAACGCAGATAGAGGACCCAACCAGCGAACTAAACGATTTTAATTATAATCAATGAAACAATAATGTCAAGAATATTAAGAGGGAAAGACCATCTCTCACATTACAGCTTCAAACATCGATTATCTACCACCTTTTGGAAACTGATTTTAAACGACATCGTTTATAAGCCGAGATGAAAAAATGGCATCACCGATAATAAATATTTTCAGCGAATTCTATTATTCTGCTCACAAGTGATAGATGGTAGCACCCATGCACCTTGGTGATAGAAAAGGATTTTTAGCAATTACCCATAAGAACCTCATTCTCCAATTCAGCGGAGTTCCAGCATTCCCACATAGCCTTAAAACCTCAACCGATACCACAGTTGAATCGCAAATAAAAACAAGTGGTCTCCCGCTTCAATGATGATCCGAAGAGAAAAACACATGATATAGAGCCTGGTCATGCCTCACCGAGAAGCCGTCTTGCATAACCAATCTATCCCGAATGGCCAACCAACCGATGAATGTACATGTCTTCCCTGACAGAATTTTGATTGGCTAATTATATGGTGAGCATGTCTTTGAGTATTATGATTCCTAACGTGAAAGGTGGTGTTATGGTAATAAAGATGTAAGAATGTCACGTTGTGGTAAAAGACATGAAGAGAATAACGTGAAAGAGATGGTAAAAAGCAGATTCAAACTCGGGAAAGATGAAGAAAGAACTAAAAAAGGGAAGTACCTTCCCTTAACTATCGCAAGAGTTCACCTCAAATTTAACCTTAAGCAAATCTAGATTTGAGTGTATGAGAGTTATCAAGAAAGTTGAAACTGATGATTAGTACAGGCTACAAGAGTCGAATATAAGTGAGAGTCGACACAGACATACTATTAGTTCAGATCTTAGTATTACAGAGTTATTTTTTTGCAAACTATGAGTAAAATAGTCTTCTGAAGATGTGATGAAACTTGCTTTGAAAGTTGGGACTAAAAGTATGGAAACTCTACTACAACTAAGAGTATGGGTTAATGAAGGCCAGATAGGGTCGAATTTTAATCTGAGAGAAAAATCCACCATCAAAGGGAAGGAAGCATAAAGAGGAAAGCACCACAAGAATTGGCTTCAAGTCAAAGACGGTTTGAATTAGTTAAGGTTGGGGCATATTGATTCCGAATGTCCTAACCAAAAGCGATTGCCTTAATTGAGGAAGATGAAGCCAAGGAAAAAGATGTTGAACAAGTGATCGAATCTCCAACTTAAGGTCCAAGAAGACGAGATGAGCAAACTACTGCACAAAATTCCAGGTGGTTAGATGTTAGGAAGTAGTTTGTAATTCGCACTATATCCAAGAAGATGAGGAGAGTTCAATTACCGCTGGCAATTTTGATTTACAAATCAAAGATGTTTCAGATGGAGACTTTGGTTGTTGAAGAAACCTAAAGTGGTGTGAATTTTGCAGAAGTAAATCAATCTAAATATAGAATTTGTTGAAGTAATGCCTAAAGAAATACCACACGGTTTTCTACCTATGAGGGGTATTCAACATCAAATAGACCTCATACCAGGTTTGGTTTTTCCTAATAAGCTAGCCTCTATGAAGAGCCCTAAGGAGCATGAAGAGTTTAACACAAGTTGGATAATTTTCTTAATAAAGGTCATGTTCAAGAGAGTGAAAGTTCCTATGTGGTTCCCACCAGAAAGAAAAGCATGAAAAGATGGATGTTGGAGAAGGGGTTTGATCGCTAAAGCTTTCAACAACATTTTTATTCATGAGGAAGCAAGATTCAACAAAGGGGCAAAGAGTGGAACAACATGAGCAAGCATATGAAGGTTATCAATGGGTCAGGTATTTGATCCAGGAGATTTGATTCGTTACAGACATGATAAAAAAAGAGTAGGGTGTTCCCAAGTTGTGAAACAAGAATAGATGGTCCTGAAGACACAAGAAGAAGACTAAAGAATGCTACAAGGTTAAATTGTCCTATGGATCGCAATATCTTGCCTATCTCGTTAAGATTGAGGCTCACGCGGTGAAGACTAGAAGACGCGTATTTTTTTTTTTTTTTTCCAACTATAGGGGTTTGATGCAGATATCCATAAACACACCAAACATTGGGAATCCAGTTTTAAAATTAATGAAGGAATTGACAGAGGCTTCAAGACATTTGGGAATATTATGAAACTCCTGGGACTCCTATTTGGGCCTTGAAGGTAAAAATGGCTGGATTCTGGACAACCCCCCGATGGAGCCACAGATGGATTAGTGATTTACAGAAAGATTGTCTCAAGATTTGTTTTATCCTTTGTATGCATTTGCTTTCTTATTTAGAAAGTTTGCTTTGATATTAAAGTTTTTTCAGGGTTGCATTTGGAGTTTTTCTTAGTTAAAGTAGAAGTGTTTGTAATTTAGAAAGCTTTTTCCTAGCAAGTAGAAGCGTTTTTGATTTTTAGTGCCATGGGGTTTATAGATACCCCAACGTAGTCTCAAAACCATCATGTTTCTGAATAAGATTTTATTTCTTTAAGAGTTATCTCTTGTTCTCTTATCTTTGGGTGATTCCCTTGTGACTGAGTTCAGTGGCTTCTATACCTAGGTGGATTCCTTGGTGGCGGTTTTGTCCCATTTAATTGAATCAAACCCATCCATAGTCATTAGCGCCATCATCATCTATCTTAGCGGATCTTTAGTAAACCCAATAGCAACTACCTTGTGTAAAACTCAATTTTAATTATCCAAAAAAAAAAAAATCCATTTCTCACTATCCAGATTTCTAAAAGAATCAAATTTTCAACCCAACCCAAAATCTTCCAAATCTTGTTCCATTACTAATAAACTTCTTCAACACTCTTCTGAGAGATTATAATTAATTTTTTCTGATGCTAGAAATCTCCAAAATTGTCCATAATCTATTTGGCCCAAGAAAACTACCCCAAACCCACATCGGATTTTACTGGGAATCTCTAGACTATCCACATGGTCCAACTTGAATTAGTAAGTAGAATGAGCTCATGGATTGATGGCTGATCATAAACCAAACGGTGTTTGATGCTAGAGACAAGATCTCTAGGATACTGCTTGAGTCGTTTAATGAGCAAGGAGGTAATATGAGATTTCTTTTTATGAAGAGCTTTACAAACTTCAGTTTAACTGAATCGTTGGGCACAAAAGAAAGCTAAAGGTATGTATGTACGACTATGGATTATCATGGATAGTGATTGTTACCATGTAATGAAGATTACTATAAGAGGCATGGTAACTATGATGAAGGCTTAGATTCAATCCAAAGTTTAATATCTCTGAATTCGATGGAAGGATGGATCCTCGATGAATTTTTGGATTGGCTTAATATGGAAAGGAGGAAGGTTCTAGAGGATGATGATTCCCGAATTGAAAAGCTAGTTGGTGGCTACAAAGATGTGCAAGAATGCTTTCCATGGTGAAATACAGAAGAGACAACGGGAAAGAGATGGTAAAAAGAAGATTCAATTGGAAGATGAAGAAAGAAATCTAGTGCGAAGCACTTCCTTTAACTACACAAGAAGACATCTACTGGTAACGGAATTTTGCCAACCAGATTCGAAAGTGGAGTAGATTCGGGCAGCTGGTAAATCCTGATTATCGCGAGACTCTGCAAGATATTATGAAGATGAGGTAGCTTCATCAAGATGGCTGGGTTTAGATTCAGCATTTAGATAATTAATTACTAAAGGGTAATGCCACCAAAGAATGGTTAAAGCAAAGAGGCCCGAGGCCATGAACGGGCAAAGAAAAACGGACAGCACCTCTCCTATAAATATAGGAACAGGCAACAGCCCGAACAACACAAAGCCCACAACAAAAAAACAAGCCCACAGTCCCAAAGGAAACAACAAACACACCCGGCAAGGCAACAAGGTCTCCAAATAATTAAATCGTTGAACACAACCTACCATGAGATAAAGATATTTAAGATCATCTCGTGAGATGATTTGTCGGTAGATTTATTTAATAAAAGATTTTGGTTAATGGGAAGGCGTAAGTCTAACATTTTCATTACAAATGAGGCGGTAATATGTCATTTGAGCATAGTTGTTCTTGAATTTTGAGATCCTGTGATGACCCCACAAGTGGTATATAGTAGCGCCCAGGAATCTTCCTCAGAATAGAGCTGAATGACTTTCCCTTGATGGCAATTACCCATAAGAGTCGTTTTCATACTGGAGTTCTAGAGACCCCACACAACCATAGAATCCCACAATGCCCACTATGAAATGGCAACTGGTTAGCTGATGAGTCCCGTCTTCAAGATTTAGTACCCACAAAAATACACAAGATATAGGCTCAGAGACCACTGGTAGCTTCCTCCTGTGCAACCAATCTCAATGAATGCCAACTTCGTAATAATGAAAGCATGCTTCCCGGACAGTTTTGGGAACTGGAATGAATAGTGCCAATTAACAAATCCGCCTAAAGTGTTCCAAGCAGAGCTATGAAAACCCCGTATGATTCGACCAAGAAATAGTATCCTGCAGGCATCGATATGGTAATTGGCAGAATCGTTTCTGATAGCAATAAGGCCCTCAATTTAGCTAGAAGCAGTCACCTCCCCCTCATCAATAACTTCAGCTACTCGAAAGCATTAAGGCAATGAATTTGGGACATGCGCACAAGATCCGCCACGGAAGAGGAAGGAGGACCAAACCGGGTTCCGGGAATCATGCCATACAGTTGTCGCCGCTCCGGTCACCCACCTTGTGCTTTGCGAGGGGCCTCGATCCTCTCTAAGTTGAAGGATTTTTCCGCGAACCCATGAACAACTCGTAGATCCCGCGCCTGTAGACTCCTCGCAGCAGAGAACTTCTGACGCACGCGCACCATAAGGAGTCCTTCTTGTAGAACGCATTCCGGTGAGAGGTTGGCAGAAGATGCAACCGTATTCGTGTCTTTAACACGCCCGGCGCCCAAACCGCCTCGCGTACACATCGACCCCACTGGACAGAAGACGACGAGCGCCCCTAATTTCCGCACCATAAGAAGTCGCTAGAAGAACGCTTCAATCCCAGAGAAGGCAAAGAGAATTGAATAATGAAGAAGGCCACGAATGCAAGATAATTGTATATACTGTGATAAGATCGGGGCTAATCAACCTGAATCGCCGCATAGAAGAGCAGAGAGTTGTTGTCCAAGACCGGCCTGCCAGAATTTTGGATAAGAGCATACAGTCACCGCGGTAAGCTAAACAATATGGACTCTTCGAAATATCTCAGAAACCCCATCGCATCAACCCCGTGGGCGCCAACAAGTCGCACCAATTTCAATTAAACTATGAAAATGGCATTTTCCAAGGAGTTCATTTAGCCTGAGAAGTTTCAAGGTAGAACTCATGACTCTTCCATAAAGACCTAGAATGCGGCCCCGTAAAATAAAAACATATCATCTCCGTGAAAAGCATATGAGTTAAGTTGGATTTCACATCCGGGTGAACCGAAACTCCTTATTATTATATATACGAGGATTCGAAAAGTATCCATTATTTAGATGAATAAAAGGTGATGAAAGTAATCCCAGCTCTCTAACCCACGCTGTTGTGTTAAAACTCCCCAAGCTTCAATGGTTTACCTAAATGAGAAGGACGGGTAGTGATGCATGCCATAATACATTTCTAATGTGAGAAGGGGTACCCATGTGAGAGGGAAGGCCCAGATATAATTTCAACGTAATCTGTCGTATGTTCTTCATATATTAACCTTCATCGCACACCTCTGAGGAATCATATCGATGGTAGTTTAACATAAGGTCTCAAGTAGATAAGGGACACGGCTTCAAGAATGCCCGACCTTGTACAAAAAAGTAGCATCGCGAGGGGTCATAAGACCAGATACACTGGTTAACCTCGCAGCAATGATCTTCGAGATGCACTGACAGATAAAGAAGTGGTAAACAAGAAATAGGCCTCAGAATCGCGCATAGAACCGTGATTGGGAACCTTAGCACCAAAGCGAGAACTATTGGCATTTAATCTGTTATGAGACTTCCCAGATTCAAAAAGAACTCACAACCGCGCAAACATCACTCTGAGAGAGACTGTTCTGGGCTGCCTGAAAACGAGAGGAAACCATCTGGGGCCGGGAGCCTTGAATCATCAATGGAAAAAATGGCTTCCTTAATCTCCTCATGGAACTGTTTTATTCAAAAGAATATCCATATAAGAGGTGACTATCTGAAGCCGCCATCCGCTTTTAAATACTCGGAGTGGTTGGCAGAGGATCACCGTGAACATAAATACCTTGGAAGTGTCTAACAGCCTTCTTCCGATGGTAAAATCGTATCTGTCATTTCTCAGAACCATTCGGCCATAGCACAACTTCTCTGAAGCACTCTAAAGTATTACGAGCTTTGACAAAATTTGTGGAAGAAGCTATGTTCGCATCCCTAGTTTTAAGCTTACCACTGGGATTTTGTTTCAAAGAAACCTCCCTAGCAAACGTACAAGTCATGATAAATTTTTGCCAAATCCTCTCATTTTCCCAAGATATTGAGGGATTGTTGGGTTACCGCATATTGGCTCGCAAGTGCCCGTCTGGCCGCCACAACTCGCCTGGCGTAAACCACTGCAAGATCGTACCAGCCGAGTTCTTCACACTCTTCACGCTGGCAGGGATAATGAAAGAAGAGTACCAAGACTTCGAGAATCATTTCTCGAGCAAGCCCAATGAAGTCGGATTCAAACTTCAGAAAATTAAGAATTTGCAGCAAAGATTAGTTTCGGGCCCCGGGACCGGATTTTTCCTTCTCGACCGCAACCAAAGGGCAATGATCGATAACTGAAGAGAACTTCATGAATGCATTGGGAATATATCCGGAGCAACCGCTTTTTTAAAGGTGATTCGCCTAACTTCAGCTGTAGGAGGTGAAGAACTGGCGCTGACTCGCTCGATCCGCGAATAAAGGCCCAAGAGTTGAACGATCCGCAAGCTCAAGGAGAACGGTGCACTCGTGGAAGTCATTCATGGTCGCGGTTATTCACCGTTGCCCCCGACCTCACCGCTAACCAGTACTGCTGGAAATCGCCATAATCATTCAGAGATCAGCTGCAACCGGCGGGCTCACCATAGAGATTTCGTAGTACTTTTCGTCGGTAGAAGGTTTATACATACCGCTGTTAATTCAGAGGGAAGCGTTGCTTTCCACGACGCAAGAATGTGTTGCCAGCTTGGTCCATGGAGTGAATGAATGAACAATGCCGACCTTTTCGTGGTTTCGCAACCGCATTCTAGCAAGTCGGCATGCCTCATAGTTATGGAAAAGCCTCCACCTCTAGGTGGAGTAATACACCTTTCATTCTGTTAGTGTTTCACACCTGAAGCCGGTGAGATAAAAGTTGTAACGGTATACGGGAACCTTACAAAAAGAACGCACTTTCTTTGTTTCGAGGGGCTCGTTCAAGCCCCTTATGTTCTGGGTAGAGGCGAACTCAACTACATTAGATGGAGTCCCTCCCCCATCCCCTGGATCCCGCGACTTAGGGGCCGAGCCCGCTTTCTTCAATTCTCAGCTTCCGAGAGAGGCACAAAGAAATCCAGCTCATCAACCCTTTTATGCAGCCTGAAAGTGTCAATAATGGAGAGGTATCCGAAAACAAGAGCTATGAGGGGCGGCAAAGGAATCCTTCTTCTTCCTCATTAGGATCCTTCGAATTTCATGGCGCCAGATAAAGTAAAGGTGTTGCTGTAATTTGAGAGGGGCGCCAACCTCAATAGCCTTTGTTACTCCACTACGCCCAAGTCAAACCAAAGTCTTCATGCGCAGATAATGGACTCAAATAGGCGTATTAAACACGCATGCTCCAAATTGCTATTCTAATCCTTCCCCTTCATATCAATTCCTTCCTCAAGAGTTTCATCATCTCTATGAATTGCTCCCAATAATTGTGGAGAGATCATGCCACTGTCGGTCTCTTCTTAGCTTGACAATTTGAATATCACTGTTATGACCAAAAGTTTATATCCAAAAACAACATTGAGGAGCCCAAGGATATTCGATCCTTATGGTAGAATAACAACCATTACCCTATCCAAAGAGGAACCAGCTTGAACCCAGAATCAATCCATACTCCCTGATTCAGATAATCGATTTGTGGAGTATTCATGATGAGAGTGATTTTTTGCAACCAGAGAAGAATTTTCCTAAGATGTGATGAAACTTGCTTGGAAAGTTGGGACTGGGGCATGGAAACCTACTACAACCAAAGAGTGTGGCTAAATGAAGGCTTGGTCGAGGGAAGCCTGACTTTGTGAATCCAGGTAGGAAATCCACCACACCTGCGGAAGAGTGAAGCACCACAAGAATTGGCTTTCCCAGTCGGGGATAGTTTTGGCGCCATGTCAGGCAGGTGCCGATTTCAACGTCCCAACCGAAAAACATCGGCCACCTGAGAAGGATGAAGCCGGGCGAATAAAGATGGTATGAATATGATCGACCCAACCATGTCCAAGAAGATTTGGGTGAGAATAAATCAACGCTATCAAAATCTGTTGATGTTGTGCCATATCAATCTAACCAGCATTCTAAGAGTATGAGGTAGAAGAGTTCACGCATTACAATGGGTAGATTGAATTGGAAGATGGGAGTTTGGAGGTATTACTTTTTGGCTGTTGAAGAAAAACCTAAAGTGAAAAGGGAATTCTCAAGCAAGAAGCAAAATCAACTAAGAATTGTTGGCGAAGGTTTTAAATAGCTATCGTTACTGCTTTCTAGCCCAGTGAGGGGTCTGGGAAGGATTAAGACTTTCAGGCGAAGCTTCTGGTTTTTCCTAATGTTGCCTCTGAAGAGCCCCTGGCGAGCATGAAGAGTCGAAATTATTGCTGATACTTCTTTGATAAAGGGCTTTCATTCAAGAGAGTGAAAGTTCATGTGGTTCCCACTATGGTTTGGTATACAAAGATGATCTGAGCATGTGTTTTTGACTTCAAGCAAGCTTTCAATTAATATTATTCAAGTGATGAAGGCAAGGATTCAATAAAGGGCAAAGAGGAACAATAAGAATAGTTGCTATATAGCTGCTTTGCCAATGGGCCAGTATTTGATCCAGGAGGATGGATCTTGCTACATGATAAAAGAGAGGTGTTCGAAAAGTTGAAGTACAAGAATAGATGGTCTCTTCAATATTATTAAAGAGATTTGTGAAGAATATACAAGGTTAAATTGTCCGGTGACCAGTAAGATTTTATATTTTACATTCAAGGTTATGATTTGAGTTTATTATGCAGACTGAGACAAGTCTTTTTTTTTTTTCCAACTATAGTTTGATGTGAGCATCCATAAAATATACCTAAAATATTAAACAAATTTCAATTATTAAAGAAACTGATTTAGAGGTCATGACGCATTGAATACATGTGAAAACTCCTTTTGGACTTCATTTGGGCCTTGAAAGTGTAAAACGTGCCGACTGATAAACCTCATGGAGTTCAATACAGCATGATTTTAGAAAAGATTTACATATGAGATTAAGCTCCAAGATTTTGTTTTATCCTTGAAGGTGATTTGCTTTCTTATTTTAGAAAGTTTATTGACATTTTAGGGAAGATTTGGTTTTATTTATTTTAGAAAGTTTTCTTTTAGTTAGTTTTTATCAGAAAGTTTCTTTTCTTATGAAGAAGGAGCAGTAGTTTAGAAAGTTTTCTTTCCAGTTAAAAAGCAGAAGTTTGTTGGATTTAAAGGCCAGAGATCCTTAGCTGTAGTCTTTGAAAATCAAATCAAGTTTCACTACTGCATTTCTCAAGAGTTCTTCTGCTTTCATCTTCTTGTAAGCACTTGGGGACGAGTTCGTGGCTTCATGTACTAGGTGGATGGTGTTGTCCCGCCATCAATCAACCCATCCATAGCTGATTGTGGCGCCTTCAATTCACCATTTATCTGTGTGGATCCTTTCTGTATCCTGGTAGTCCTAGCTCTGTGCAAACTCTACCTCCCCACTTATCTATTAAATTTCAGAAATCTAAATTTTCTAAACCCCCTAAACCCAAACTTTCCAAATCTTGTCCTATACTTATTAAACCCTCCCAGTCACACTCCTTTTTCCCTTTATATATACCCAGAATTGCACCTTCTTAACTTAGAAAATCTCAAAAACAATTTGACAAACTTTATTTTTTGGCCCAAGAAAATCTACCCCAAACCCAGATGATCATCTAAACTCTCTAGATCATCCATCACTGCCCCAACCTTGCATCAAAGCTGTAACGTAGTCATGATTGATACACTGTAAACTAAATGGGTAATGAGGTTAGGATGATCTTTGAGCATGGCTATGAGTCAACATCGTCAAGGAGGAAAAATATGATTTTTATGAAGAGCTTATGTTCTGTCAACTGAACCGTTTTGGTGAAAACAAGAAAGCTAAAGAAGGTATGTACGAGAATTATGGATGACATGGGAGGTAAGGATTGCTACTACCAGAACAGAAGTATCACTATAAGAGGCGAGGTAATCAGATGAAGGTTTAGATTCAATCCAGTACTGAACATTCTTGCATCAGAAGAAGAAGATGGATCCCGATGAATTTTTGATTGGCTGGAATGGTGGAGCATGTCTTTGAGTATTATGATTCTGAATGGAAAAAGTGAAGTTGGTGGCTACAAAGATGTGCAAGAATGCTTATTTGGTAAAAAACATGAAGAGACAACGTGGAAAGAGATGGAGCAATGGCATCGCGGGTTTATCGAGTTCGCCAAATGTCGCACGCCGCTAATGGCGTCGTGAATGAAGATTAAAGCGTCGAACAAAAATCCGTCTCGTGGCGTAGGTCTGGCGAACTAAAATGATATGGTCGGAAAATAGTAGATCCGCAAGCCGGAAGTGAGTCGAGCTGGGGACGCAGCGAAGCCCACCACTGAAAGCGATCAAGGGGCGATCCGAAGACGATTATTTCGCATTCATTCGCGAACGGCGGAAAGGTTGGTCAGGCACGCATTGGTTTTCGTGAGGCAAGTTTTCAACGGGGAGCGTGCATGGAGAACAGTGGATTTGTCCGAAAATGCCGAACGATAATAGCAAAGGAGAGGCTACCTTTCTCCCGGCGCGATCCGGCGATTTAGGGGTGAAGTTCCGAACATGGTCTGATATTCACAGGGGGTGGATCCAGTCAATGAGTTAGGTAATCTGGAGGAGAGACATTGGAAGTCGAATGCAGTGGTCACTTATGAGCGATTCGAGAGGCATTTGAGCTCCCTGATTTTCCAGAATCCTAAGACGGGCCCCAAGCAGTTGCTCGCCATGGCTCCTCGAATGAACACAGATTCCAGCACAGGTTCTCACTCAACCAGATCCTCGCCATGGAGCAAAGATGCCATCGAGCTACGAGGATCTAGCCAAAGCCTGAGAGCAGGGCGCCAGCTGGCCTTGGATCAAGGCTCGTAAAAACCAACCGGCTAAAACTGAAAGCCTTTGGTTTTTGAAAAAGAGGATCTGATCTTAAAGGATGGCAGGCTGCAAATGGTAAAACCACCTGTATTGTTTGTTAGCCCGGGGATATCAAAACAGCCGACGCTTTTCCATAAAGCCATCCGCATCCGAACCATCACCAATGGGTCCAATCAATGGGAAGGCAAACAACCGGTCACAGCCAACCGATTTTTTTTGGTCCAGCGCGGCTCTAAACCGAGCGCGGGTCCGGGCGCACCGCCTCGGGATCCCGGCGTGACCGGAGTCACTAAATGGCGCTGAATAATCGCTGCCTTCCGGTAATCCAATCCCAAGCCGACTACGCCCCGCCGTAGATAAGTCAGATCCGGTCCTCCTTACGTGGTGCGTATTCGGGCTGGGCGTTAGTACGTGGAATGGGTTGCTTAGTCGGCCAATTTTTTGTCAAAGGTTGCCATTCGGTGTGGTTAGAGCAACGGTGGATAAATTGTGGGGGAAACATGAGATGCCCCAATCACTTACTTGATAATGGATTGCAAATTTTATCGTGAGATTAGCTGGATGTGCACGGATCGGGTACTGATAGTCTGTCCGTGGTATAATGGGTGGAGACCACTGGGCAGGGCATAAAACAGCATGGAGATGCTTCAAAATCCAAATTTCCTTCTCTCATTTATCAGAAAAGTTCTTCAATATTCCTTCTCAATATCGACTAACACTTGTCTTAAGTATATAGCAAGTGTCGTTGGGAAACCGCTGCATATGGACTCACCTTCAACACACCAAACGCAGACCAGACTATCTTTCAAAGAATATGCATTGAGGTAGATGTAGTAAATCCCCAAGACCAAGCCGTCTCAACTTTGGGTAACGTAAGATACTACTATCGAATTCAGAAACATCCATGGTCCCTTCCATAACTGTTCCCACTGTCAAGTGTTTGGACACAAGACCTGCATTGCCCCGTTCTAAGGCAATACTGGGGCCTCGCGAGTTTGCATATCCAAAACAAAGAAGCTAGCCACTGTACCGTGATGTAGTAAATGCCGAGCCTAGCTCTGCGGATACCTCATGCAGCCGTCTCTCGTAAGGGGCAAGGAAAGGAGGAGAGTGATATATCATGATAGTATTGGAACCTTGGGAGATTGTCATCCAGATAATGTCGTTACAACAGAGGGCGAATATTTCTCCATTGAGACAAGTTTCAACAGACGGAATGAGCAGCTATTTATATGAAGTGGCTGGCACTGGATCTCTGAGATGTAGTATTCTTAATTCGTCGCAGATATGATTCTAAGGTAAAGAGAGTTGATGAATTGTGACATATTCCTCCTTTTCAGAGAAACTCAAGAGACTAAATAGACCAGGAACTCCCAGAGGATGGCAAAGAATGCAACCCGCCCCAGATTAAGAATGCCTGAATATTAGAGGGGATGAGTTGATCTCAAAAGCAAAAGGAATCGAGCACGTCATCGTGGTCCAATTCTCTGGCCAAGTGTCTCGTGATTCCTGAGACTCTGCAAGGATCCACACAGTTCATTTCACTTATCCTTCCCACGGGAGATATTTCAGAACTATGAGCTTGAATTTGGGGGAGGGATTTGGGGCTTGAACTGTGGCTGGCTTACAATTCATGATACTTTGAGTAATGACTAAGCTATTTTGTGTTACATAACAGTCCTCGAGGATAATAGCTCTTCTTCCGCTCACTATTTATGTCAAATAATCAGTTAATGTGAGAGTGTTGAGTCACCTGCGCTGTGTGCTTTGTGGTCTTTGCCTGGTTTGATGGGAGACTTCAACACAAACTGATGTGTGGGTGAAAGAATGGGGGTAACATGAGCACCGACCATATGGGAGGAGTTCCACAGAATGTCTCTTGAACTCTGGAACTAGATGATATGCCTTTACCGGCCTTGTCTCATTGGATAACCCGGTTGGTGATCAATTTATTACTAGGAAGCCGATCGCTCCCTCTCAAAACTAATGCGCCTTGGATATGTCTCATAAGGCTGATCAAAGTGGTGAACCCGGGCCGTCTAATGGTCGCCCGCTTGAGGCGGAACCTGTCAATCTCGAGCACGCGCCAAGCCCGCGGAGGTGTCCTTTAAATTTCGGATTGGTACGATCATCCTTCCTTCCTTGACCCGGTTAAGGATGTCGGATGATAGGAACCCTATGTACAGTTTACCGCCGAAACTTAGAAGCCATGAATGAATCACTGAAACACCCAACCTCTCATGTTTATGCGAAGTTCAGAGTAAGGTCGTGAATGATAAATTAATTTGATATTTGATCCAAATTAGTAAGTCAAAATTATGGTCAGGCAGTTTTCAAGTCAAAAATAGGTTTGTGGATGAATTTTAGATTTTTAAATATAAAGAATAATTAGAGTTTGTTAGAAAACAGATATAAGAGTTTGGTAGTAGATGGAACAAGATTTGGAAAGTTTTATTGAGTTGAAAATTTGGTTATGGAAAGTTTTGAAGAAAAGATGATGAGAGAGAGAGTTTGCACAAGAGTGGTTACTGTCTAATGAAACCATCCACACAAGATCGATGATGGAGTGAAGGCGCCACAATCAACTATGGACGGGGTTGATTGATAAGTCGACAAAGACTTCGCCACCAAGGAATCCAAGTGAAAATTCAAGGTATGAGAAGCCACTAACTCGTCCTCATGAATCAACAAGGAGATAAGAGAACAAGAGAGAACTTTGTGAGAAATTCAAACATTATTAAACTTGAACCCATTTATTATGACTATATCTAGGGTGGGCATGAGAGCCTAGATACTTTCAAACTAAAAAGTTTAACTCACTTTAAACCAGGAAAAGAAACTTAAAGTCTTAAAAACAACTTACTTTAACTAGAAAAAGAAACTTTCTAAATTACAAAATAAACCCCAAAAACCTTCTAAAAATAAATAAAGCAAATCTTCCTAAAAATAAATGAAGCAACTTTCTAAAAATTAACAGTTAAATTCAAGATAATGCTAAACTTTCTAAAATAAATTGGCAAACTTTCTAAAATAAATATGGTGAAGCTCTAAGATTTGGGTAGTTTGTCCAAGTCCGACCACATTTTTTTTGCCTCAAGGTCAAACGAGAATCAAAAGGAGTTTTCAGCGCATGTATTCACGTGCGCCTGGACTCCTCCTAACCAATTCCTTCACAATTAGGACCGAATTCCCAATGTTTGGTGTGTTTATAGATGCTCCCGCATCAAACCCCTATAGTTGGGAAAAGACTGGCTCCCAGTCCTGTCAGAAGATATATTTAAATCTCTGAACTTGAATGTAGGGCAAGATATTGCAATGCACTTTGACAATTCTAATCAGTATTTTTTATGACTCTTTTAATAATCTCGAAGCAACCATCTATTCTGTACAACTTGGAACACCTCTTTCTTTTTTTTTTTTTTGGATGCAGGAAACACCTTCTGCATCAGTGAATCGATCCATCCTCCTCGGATCAAATACCACACGAGAATCCTCGAGAGAAGGAGTCTTTCATATTGTTCATTCTTTTCTACTCCTTTGCTGAATCTTATCCTCATGAATAAAATTGCTGAAGGAAGTTTGGCAACTCAAAACACATACTCCAAGATCCATCTTTTCATGCACCAACATGGGTTGGGAACCAGAAAGCCACTTGAACAAGCCCTTTGTCGCAAAATTATCAACTGCTGAATTTTTCATGTTCTTAGGCTCTTCATATAAGAGGCTAGCTTATTAGGAAAAACTGTAAACCAGAAAGGAGGTCTATTGATGCTTACACTTAGGTGGAAAACCGTGTGGTATTTTCTTCGCATTACATCAACAATTTGCAGTGAATTTAGTTTTGGTTTTCGAGAGGCTCCTTTTTCGTCTTTCGCTTCTTCCGAACAACCAAAGTCTGATCTGAAACATCTTCGATTTCAAATCAAAATTCTGACTATATGGGAACTTTTCTCCTCATCTTCTTGATTTTGGTTAGATTTGATCATTTTCCTGGAATATCCAACTTATATTTGACAAAGAGTGGATTTGTTCTCACTGCCTTCTAGACATGTAGATTTCATCACTCTTGTCTAAACATCTTCCTTGGCTTCATCTTCCTCAATTACACCGTTAGGAGAATATTCAATCAGGCCCAATCCCTTGGCACTTAAAACACGTCTTGACTTTAGAGTTTCACCTTCTTAGTGCTTCACTTTACTTGAGTGTGGGTTTCCACCACAGATTCCAAGAATTGAATCTTCAAATAAAACCCCTTCATTTTAATACATTCTTAGTTATAGGTATTTCCACTTCTTTTTTATCCCAACTTTCAAAGCAAGTTTCATCACATCTTGAAGAATATTATATGCAAAAATAACTCAGCAATACTAGATCCTCGTTCAAAGCAATGTAGTGGTGGCTATATATTTCTGCCTGTAAAGTCTCCTTTTGATAACTGAAAGCTTACAAACTTAGAATAGAACATCTTAGTTGACCCAAATCTCATTGCTTAAAGTTCGACTTCGAGGTAGATGCCCGTATAGAGTTAAAGTGGAAGGTGGGATTTCCTTTTAAGTTCTTTCTTCATCTTTCCCCAAGTTTGACCTTCTTTTACCATCTCTTTCAATGCTTGTCTCTTCCATGTCTTCTTCTCACCAAATATGATTCTGCACATCTTTGTATACCAACTTCACTTTTCAATGCTCAGGAATCAATACTCAAAGACATGCCCAATTATATTAAGCCAATCCAATCATCAGATCCATCCTTCCATCAATTCCTGAATGTTGAATCTTGGATTTCAAATCTAAAGCCTTCATCATAGTTACCATGCTCTTATAGTAATCTCATTCTCGTAGAGGTAATCATACTCCCATGATAATCATGAACTGCATATACATACCTTTGGTTTTTTCTTTGGTGCCCAAGAAACCTTCGTTGACTAGGCTGTGTAAGTTTTCCTTATAAAAAATTACATTTTTCCTCCTTGTTAGTGAAACGAATTAAAAAACATATTCAGAGGATCTTGTCTCTAGCATCACACTGCTTTCGCCTTATGATCACATTGAGTCCATATTTCCAGACGCATTTTGATGGGAAGGTTGGGGGACCGTGATGGATGATCCGTGTTTAGGTGTCAAATATGGGTTTGGGTAGTTTTCTGGGGTCTAAAATAGGTTATGGACGAATTTTGGAGATTTCTAAGTTAAGAAAGAAAATTTATGGTTTTATAAGGAAAATGGGTAATAGGAATGTTTAGTGGTGGAAATGCTGATTTGGAAGTTGGTCGATAGAAGGAAAATTTATATGGAGTTTGTGCAGATGAGTGGTGAGTGAGAGAGAGCTGTGTTGGAGTGGTTACTACTCATCTAATGAAACGATCCACATAAAGATCGATGATGGAGTGAAGGCCACAATCAACTATGGATCGGTTGATTTGATGTTTGAGAAGACTTCACACAAGTTAATCAATAAGATGAGAAGCTACGACCTGTCTTTGTTTGGGAATCAAACAAGAGATAAAGAGAACAAGAGAGAACTCTAAAAGAGAAATCAAAATATTATTAAACTTGAAACCCATTATTTCAAAAGACTACATTACTGTGGGTATATACCTCCATACTTTCTAAACAAAAGGCAACTTACTTAGAATTTAGAGTAGAATTATAAATTACAAAAACAACTTCTACTTTAACTAGAAAAGAAACTTTCTTAATTACAAAAGCAACTCTTAAAAGAAACTTCTAAATAAGAAGGAATTCTTCCAAAATAAATAAAGTAAACTTAAAAATATGAATAGTTAAACTTGGGAAGATAACAAAGCAAACTTCTAAAATAAAAATAAAGAAACTTTAAACAAATATGGTGAGTCTGGTCGTGGGTTTGTCCAAGTCCGACCACGTTTTTTAAAGTTTCGGCAATAAAGAGGTCAAAAGTAGCTTCATATGTATTCACCGCGCCTTGACCTCCCAATCCAATTCTTCAATAATTAGGACTGAATTCTCAATGTTTGGTACTATGAGAGGTTTCTGATTAGTAATAGCGCTACTGGGAACCCCATATCGCTTAACATCTCATATTCAATCCAAAATGGGATTCTCGTGTTGGTAAGGAATGAAGATTTGTTTGAAGAATTTCCACATCTAACTGTTTAAGAGGGGTTTCAAGCAAAACTGGAATACAATGGCTCAAAGTTGGGGGATCAATTCAATTCTTCCATAAAGTTGTCAAAGCTGAACTTCAGAGCTCTATCAAATCACCAATTTATGAAGATGTAGAATTGAAGAAACGTCATCGTATAGATTTGTTAATCATTCCAATCAGCTTTTAGCAGAATCTCTGCGTGACCCAACATCGGTTGAGATAACTTGATGGTTTGGTTTGGTCCTCAGGGCCCAGATATACTTTAATAAGCGCACCACACATGAGGTGATCAAGAAAATCTGATGTTTCGATAACGCAAAGGCCCGGCTCCGATGGTTCTCCTCCCTTTTTTCAAAAGGCCCGAACATTAAGTGGTGTTGGTGTAAAGGTGAAGCGGTAGCGCATTTTTTCAGTCGTGTTTACTACGAGATCAACTCGCACTATCATCGCCTTGTTCCTAAAAGTTCAACAAGCTCAACGCATGATTATAGGTCGATTCTCGCGGCAAATACCATTTAAATGCATCCTAAGATTATCGCCTGCAATAAAGCGGTGCCTTCTGATATTATTAGCCCGCTTCGTGCAAATTTTTGTTCGTATGAAGGCCGATAATATCCTCCTTACCAGAGTTGATGAAAAACTATCACTTGGATTCTGGGCCTCCAAGATGTGCTCTCAAGATCGATCTCAAGAAGGCCTATGACTCTATAAGTTGGAGCTTTATCTTCTCATTTTGTCTCCGTTGTATCTCTCCAGCTACTCTCTTATTGATACATGAGGCTTTGGGATGATTACTTCCTCCTGGTTTCCATTTGTGTCAACTGCGATTAACTGGTTCTTTGCAAGGTAATGGGTTCTAAGGATCTCCTTTATCGCCCTTTATGTTTCTTATTGCTATGGAAGCCTTCTCAAGCATTATCACTTTCTGCATGGTTCTTCCATCCCATTTTTGAAGCATCTGCGGTGCAAACAACAAATCCCGCATTTTGTGCTTGTCGATGATCATTTCATAGCAGGTAATGGACAAAGGTTCAAAAGTTACTTTGGATGAGCCAATCCAAATCTCGAGGTTTTCTCTTAGCTGTATGCTTAATACAAAAAAGGAGAAGGGTTCTTGGTCGGGATCTAAAGACGTTGTTAAAGCCACATCCAGTACATCTGGCTGGAACTGAGTCTTCGCTTCATGAGATACTTAGGGTGCCACTCATCTTCCAAGCTTGCCTCATTCGATTGCCAAACTTTTGATGATAAGATTATGTCGTAATCCACTGGCGGACTTGTAGTCGCTTCCTCATGGATTCATGAGGTAGTCTTCACTCTTATTAAAGATCTAAAACGTATTGGTGCACAGTTTAACATCATTCCAAAATTTACTGCTATAAGATCAAGAATGATTTTTAGTCAGTCTTGTATTTAAAAGATGTGGAACGCCTCGAAGAGCCATATTTCAGTGGAAAGTCTGCCCGCTTAAGAGGGCGTGTGACTCTGGGTCGCACGTGTTAAGGATTGGGAATGATGCGGCCTATTATGGCTACTATAGAACTGGCAGAGCCTATAGGAAGGACCGGTTGGCGGTTGGGTCTGAGAGTGGTTTTGTTGCCGTGCATGGAACGCAGACCCTCGGATGTTCGTGGAGCTGCTTAAGATCTCCTTCGCCTGAGGGACAGGTGGAGACCTTTATCAGCATTTCATCAGCATGCAATGGCATAGGACCTTTTATGGTTGATTTTTGAACTCCTTGGGTCTCATCTTTCTTCTTGGGGAGAGGATTTTATGAGATTCGCTGCCTATCCAGAAATGCCATAGTTATTGCGTCAGAGGTGCGATGGGGAATGGCCCCGTTACCTGCTTCAAATGTGATTTATTAGTGCTAAAAAACAAGTTTAGAGGATTTACTTTCTTTCTTTATATAGAGGGAGGATGTTATATTTCTATATGTTTCTATGGACCTGAGCCACCGTCGTACTCGTCGGAACTGAAGGACTTTAGTTTCCTGTGTGATCATGCGCCTGTGTGGTTCTCACATCATTAAGAGACACTTCATTTTGAGAAAGGCTAGTTACACAAGATGGATTTTTCTCCACAATTTCAAGACATAAGTCTTCTAAATGGGGACTCATTAATTTTTATTCGTGGTTGGTCGAGCAACAAGAGGAGAAGAAACCGATATTTTAGCGCCGTCACATCGAACTGATTGAGGGTTTAATTGGCGGTATATAGATTCTGGTGAGGTGGAGAACGGTTTTTGGTTACCGGTTGTAAGGGTAACCTGTGTTTGTCACTGGGTAAGATTTTATTTTTGGAGCTCCAGAGCATTTGATGGAGACAAACGTGAATGCTAGAATCCACCAAAACCAATTTAATCTCAATGATGAAGATGTTCTTCCAGCTTCAGGCTGATTGCCGTTAGGGATCCAAAGTTTCTATATCGTGGTCGACAACCCAGTCAACAGAGATCGCTGATGGAGCTTCTGCCCCCTTACTATATCGAGGCTCACGGAGGTGCTTGATGAACAGTGAGGGCGTGTGGTCTCATTATTTAGTGCGGCTTGCCTCATCCCCGATATGGGATTTCGCTTGTTGTTTGTTTTTCGGGCTTGAGCTTGTATGTTTGCTCGCTCTCGGGCCAAGGTTGAGCGCTGTTGTATTAACTTTTGTTGTTTGCCGCCTTGAGAGGCTTTAGTTTCATGATCGTGTTGTTGTTTAGTCAGTGTTTCCTATGGAGGGCTTTGTTGCCCCTTTCCTTGTTTGGGGAGGTGCTATCCGTTTTAAGTTTTTCTGGTTGCCTGCATTGGCTTTTAAGTTGTTTGCTGGAGGTTCTCCTTTTGTAATACTTAATTATCCAAAAAGAAAGAGATGGTAAGGTCCTCGAACGAAAGGTGTCCTTGAATAGTTGTTCTTGGAGTTGGCGAAAATCCTTCTTAACTTAGAGAGAGGATTCGCCCCCTATATAGACAAGGTGGCTAGATGAGCTACTTAATCTTCTATGGCATATCTTTCGAACTATATATCCTCTTTCTCATTATGGTGAGTGACTAGAGGACTCTGGTGAATTTAATAATGCCTTATAGCTGAAGTTATTGATGAGCAAGTGAACTCATATCGCGACCGAAACGGACCTTATTAAGTTATATCAGAACATGCTAATTACTATATCGATACCTTCAGAGGATACTATATCTTGGTCTTCAGCCTTTCCTGGGTTTTCATCAGAAGCCTGGCTGGTAACCACTTTAGCCAAAGGTTTTGTTTGTGAATCATTTGGGTATGATTTGAGAGGGTTATTCCTCCTGCCATCGAGGCATGCTTTCATTGTCCGTTGGTCGCTCAGAACATATTGCTACCCGTGATAGTCAGTGGTGGGTCTCACCAATTCATATCTCTTGCGTATTTTGTCGTGCTAATGTCAAGACAGAACCATCTATTTTCTAGCGCGAGTTACTTCACACCGTAGCTTCTATGTGATTCAGTGTTGTGTAATTTTGAACTTCAGGGGATGAGGAGAATCCAACCTTATGGGTACTGCCATCAACAAGGAAAGTCCCCACTTCTATAACACAGATGTTGGCACAATATATACCACTGGGTCATCTTCCAATAGACCTAGAACAACTGTGTTCCACCGATACTATTTTTTCGCCTATTTGTGATGATGTTAGACTTCTCGTATTTCAGATCTTAAGGTTGTTGATAGTCCTCAAATGACGATGTGAGAGATGGTCCTTCCCCATAACATTTTATCTCATGGTAGGTTTTTTTTTTGATAGTTAAGAATTTATTACCAAAGGGTATGCCCCAAACAAATGGTAATACAATTCCAGCCAAAGGCTTTACCCGACAAAGAACAAACGACAGCACCTCCTTTAAAAACGCAGAAAGGGCATCAAACAAATTGATCCTCCCATATTGTAGTTACAAGAATCCAATGTCGGCACAGCCAATACCCAAACAGCAGTAAAAAGAATCTAACCAAAGATACCGACCAGCGATAAACAAAAAGCCTCCACAACCCGCAACAGGAAACTCCAAATAAAACTATGCGACTTAAGACGCAGGATACAAGAAGACCTCAAAAGCCAGAATAAACCCCACAAACAGGTAATCAAGAATCGACCGAGAAATAGGACCACTGAAACATTTAGTTTAAGGATTCATAGTTTATAGGCAGCAACTAATAACACCACTAGCGATGAATACCGGCTATCATCATGTTTTTAGTTTCTTCTCGGACGTTTTCAGAATGACAAATAGTCCGTCTCCCGGCGTTGTGAAAACCGACGCCAATAGTGGAACAAGCAACAAACCACCAAGGGAACATCCAAGATAAGAAGAACCTGAAGATCCTCGGGATCAAGCAAACAAACATTTGTTATAATATTCTGATGCAAATCCCTTAAGAAACCAATCATATTCAACATTGAGCCAATACATCGGTTCCAAGAACAATTCAACATCGGTCTGAACTAACTCGTTTCGGGAATTCAAACTGACCTTCATAGAGAACTAATACTTCCACGGACGATGGCGAAACCATTTCACACGTAGATAAGATCTCAGATGACGAATGGAAGTCACAAACATATTTATGGTCGCAGTGTGGACTCATGAGTCGGCGATGGACCGGCGGCTCCCAATTCGAATCGACACTAAACCTAATAAGAACCCCTCGATTCAATCGGAGGGAAAATCGGATTCCTAAGAATGACACCGACGGCGCATATCTCTAACCTCACATAACTCCGCCGCGATAGATGCCTGAATGATGAGGGGGGAAAAACTGGTCCCCAGATCCACTCTTCCGGCGACACAAGCACTGAACCAACAGAAGATTGCTCACCTACCACTGAGCCGCACGCTCCTTTCAGCAGATACTGATCTGGGGATTCAAGTTCGGCATCGATTACCAGTCGACGATGGCAGCTGGTCACTGCCGGTAACGCCATATGCCTTTACGCCGATTCAGCCATGTCGCCTTACCCTTCCGACTGGTCGCCGCTTCCGACGCTCAACGGACAAAGGAAACTACACCGCGCCGAGGCCTGATACGTTTAACCCTTTCGCGGAACCTGGGATTCGGGTAAAGGGTCTCATCTCGAAACTAGATCGGTGAAACCTCTTTCAACAATCATCCTCGGCGGTAGAGTGGGGAACCCGCTGTCAGTTGGTCAGCCCCTCACATCTTTCTGATTTCAAGAGATGATCCCACGTAAATACATCATCGAAAACCCATTTCTACCAAGATCCAATCTTGCTCTGAGTTGGAAAGGTTTCAGAATAAACAAGGAGTTTTTCATTTTCCCAAGAGGTCGGAATCTACTCGTAAAATTCCTCTCACAGCATAGAGACATGATCCCTAGCAAGTGAGCTTAGAGGTTCAAAGAAAACGAAGAAAAGAAGCTTGGCGCGTGAACTCCCTCTCGGGAAGAGAGAAACCCCTGCTCCCATTTTTATCTCAAAATAAGTTGTTTGATTTGTGATCATTGGGCCTTTATTACTTCGCCTGGCTTTGTTTTTGGTTGCTTTTGCCCGATTAGGCTTGTTTTTTTGTTGCGGGCTTCAAAGAGTTCTGGCCGCTGCCTGTTCCTATATTTATGTGGGAGGTGCTGTCGGTTTTTCTTGTCTGCTCATACCCGGCTTTTGTTTTGTATTTTCGTCGGGCGTTGCCTCTTTGTAATAAATTTTAATATTCATGGGCAAAAGAGATGGTAAAAGAAGATTCAAACTTGGGAAAGATGAAGAAAGAACTAAAAGGAAGTACTTCGAATCACTGCAAGACATCTACCTCAAAATTAGAACTTAAGTAATCTAGATTTGAGGGAGAGGCTCGGCTAAGTTTTCAGAAACTTGATTATCAAAGGAGACTTGCAAGAGGTCGAGGAATATGCATAGCCTCTAATCACCACATTGTTGGTTTGAGATCTAGGTTGCTAGAGTTATTTTTTGCAACCATATAATAGTTCTTCTAAGATGATGAATCTTGTTTTGAAAGTTGGACTAAAAAGTATGGAACTTACTACAAACCAAGAGTGTATTAATGAAGGGTTTGTTGAGGGCCTTGATTTAATCCTAGTGGTAGAAACATCACATCAAGCAAGAGGAAGCACCGCAAGAATTGGCTTTTAAGTCAAAAGATTGTTCATGCCAAGGGTCATAAGGCTGACTCTGAATATTCAGTCCAAAATGACGTTTCACTGTTGAGGAAGATGGTTATAAGAAGATATGGAACGTTTTGATCTAATCAACCATGTCCAGAAGACGAATGGAGAAGAACTCACTGCGACTTCCAAAATCTGTTGATGTTGAATAGTTAGCTTGAATCTGAAACTATATCCGGTAGATGAGGAGGAAGAGTTTCCGTCACCACAAATTCTTTATTTGAACCAAAGCAAGAGCGTCTTGTTGGCTACTTGGTTGCTGAAGAAACCAAAGGGAGGTAAGGAATTTCTGCAGAACAAAATCCAACTATGAATCTGACAGTTAAGGTCCAAATAAATATCACACGGTTTTCACCATAGGGGGTATTCAACATCAATAGATCTCACACCAGGGTTTGTTTTGTTGTTAGTTTGTTAGAAGATCTGGCTGATTGATATAGAGTTGAAACAATGATAATTTTCTACAGTTATCAACAAGAGAGTGAAAGTCCAGTATCCCACTATGTCGGTAGTTTGCGAGACTTGAGCAGGCTGATCAAGTCAACAAATGATTCTGATCGCGAGAAGTCTGCAAGATCCACCGTAAAGCAAAGAGTGGAAGAACAGGAAGACACGCGTTATGGCTGTTATCAAATGGGGATGAATCCATATTTATCCATACAAAGATAAAGCAGAGGTTCAAGTCATGCAGCAAAGAATTAGATTATCCTTCCAGATTTATATAAAGACTATGAAAATAGTTACGCCACAGTATGGTTAATGTCCTGTGGACTGTAAAATATCTGCCCACGATCTCAGTTACAAGATCTGAGTTCACTACAGGTGGTACTGGGAGGAGACAAAGTCTTTTTTTTTTCCAAATTAGGGGCTTAGTGTGAGATCCATAAACATAACAAGATTGGGAATCGCCTTAATGTGATGAAGAACTGATTGTGAGTAACAACACACATTGAATAAGGTTTTAAAAACCTGTTTGACCTCCTATTGAATAATAAAATGGTTTTATTTGACAAACCCTCAGACAAGAGTGTTTTCACATACATTGATTTTAGAGCTTATTGTGGATTCGGCTCGTGATTTCTGAGCAGATCCCCTTGAGCAAGAGATTGGTTTTTTGATTTAGGTGCCTGGTTTCTATTTCATTTTAAAGATTTGTCATTGAGGCTTGGTGTTTTCTTTGTAGTTGTTGTAATTAGAGTCCATACAGTGCTAGAGCTGTTAGAATGAGAGTTTTTTCCTGAAGAGTTATAGTTGCTTTTATTTAAGTAGGTTTATACTTCTAATGCAGTCCTTGAAAACTGCCCAAGTTTAAGAAGATTTTCAGATCTTTAAGAGCCTTCCCTGTTCCTTCATTCTCAGATCCTTTGGGATTAGAGTTCGTATGTCTCCTAGTACTAGGTGATTCCTTGGTAAGCTGAAAGTTTTTAGTCCAAGGCTTCACAATTCAATCATCCAGAAGGAAGTTTAGGTCAGGCGCCTTCACTCCATCATTCGATTCTAAAGATCCTTTCGGAACCCAAAGAAGAATCACTCTTGCAAACTCTATCTCTCACCATTTTCTCTAAAATTTCCATAACCAAATTTTCAACCCAACCCAAACTTTCCAATTCTGAGTTCATTACCAAACCCTTCCTAAATACCTCCTCTTCCCCCATAGCACCAGCATCACCTTTTCTGAATTTTAGAATCTCCAAAATTCATTCCATAACCTATTTTAGCCCAAGAAAACTACCCCAAACCCATATTTTGACTTACCTAAACTTCTAGATCATCCATCACCGTCCCAACCTTGCATCAATCAGAATCCTTTCATTAGAGAGAGGAGAAACCTTTGATTGATTAAATGATACTTCACTAGCTTATCTCAACTTAGTGGAAGAGAGTTGACTGACTGAGCAATCTTTGTATTCATCAATCTTGTAGTATTAGCTCCAACAAAGAATTGTTGGGTAAGAATTGCTCTCACCCAGATTTTCGATTCAGGCATGGCAGAGTCTCCCTCGAAATCAAAGCAAAAATACAATACTTTTGTTTGGGCAATACTACTAGTAATCGGGAACAATTAAGTTCATAAATAATACCAAAACTAAATAAATTCAAGAAACTAACTAAGGCGTTTCTTCCACTTTGTGCAAAGCAAACAGATTGATCATCATCAAACCAATTCCCAGAGGGTCATCCTTTCAAAATTGGTTCACTCAGCATTTAGAACTGATCAGAAAATTCGAATAGAGTACCACTGTTGGGGGTTGAAATTCAAATTTTCAAAACTCATTTTATTCAAAACAAAGAATTAAAGAGAAAATTTAATTAAGAAACCAGCTCTGGGTCAAACTATGGCTTATTACTCAACCCTCGAAAAAAGAAAACTAACTAAAAACTATGCCTTCAACTTAAATCTACTAAAAAGAAAATAAAAGAAAAAAAAATAAATGACACTAATATACATAGAGTCTTCAACACTTAGAAATCCTAGATTTACTTGAAGATGGGGCATATGGCTCTAGATGCTTATTATTTATAGACTTTCCAGCATTATGGCTGATTTTTTTTTTTTTTTGATAATGCAGAATTTATTACCAAAAGGGCAACGCCAAATCAAAGAACATGTTGGGAAACCGAGGCCCATAGTCACAACTAGGCAGGTGAAAAATTGAGCGCAGACTCTTTATGAATATGGGAATCAGCAACAGTCCTGGTAACAACACAAATCCAATTAAGCCAACAAATCCAGTACAAGAAACAACACAAGATACCACCCACAGCCCGGTAAGGCAAAAAGGGCTCAACAATCACAAGTCATTCGTATTGCCGGGTCGCACTTAATAACGGACGATCCTAAAATTTCCGCCTTAATTACGGCATTTTTACAGACAGCACTGTTTTCAAGTCTTTGGCTGCGGCTTCATTGTTGAGTTTCTTGTTATTTTCTATCGAACTCTGATTTCTAAGGTCTTCTTAGATTTTGTCGCGACAAACTTTTGATGGTTGTCACGAAGCCGTGATTTTCCGCTTTTAGTAAATCTCTATCGCAAACCCTTTCCTCTTGACACAATAAATGTTTCACACATGCATTTGCCTTTTTGCATACCTTGTGTCACTCATGATGGTTCGCCATGTGCCACCGACACTGTTTTGCCTCTAAAAACGCGGGAAATTTACTATCTCAAATGAACTAAATTCAGATAGAGTAACTAGATTCACAAGACGAATTCAACTGAGGCCTGCTTTGTCATTCAAGAGTCAGAAAGCACCTTAGTGTTTTCAACTTGTGATGAGGGTGCCCACGCAGATGTCTAGTTTTTGGGGTTTAATGATCGGTTCATGTTAAAGTAGCTCTACTTAGATCGGCTACGCCTAAGGACGAAGCGCGCTAAAGTGATGGTTAGGATATTTCCTCGACCATTACTCATCAAATATGCACTGGCACACTAGACTTCATTTCGCTTAAGATTCCCCCGAGTAATGATCCCGACAAGAGGCCATAGGTATACTTCCTCTATAAGAAGTGCTTAATCCCAGAAGTACCAATACCTTCGAATACCCCTGGTCTGCACCGATCATCACCTAAAGAGAAACTTCCAAAAGGCAACATAGATCAAGGTTGTGTATCGTCGGTGATGCTTCAGGGTAAGTTTTTCGAAAATCAGATTCCGTCTTGCATTTAAAGATATTCGTTGACTATGGTGGGGTCGGGCCTTAAGGATTTTGATCATTGGTTGTTGATTCTGGAAAGGAGAGGTAGTTTACAGCATAATTCCTTCGTAAATGCAAGCGATGGTCCAGACTATTCTAAATAAGAGAAATGTGATAAAAGAGCTGGTAAATATACCCGAAGATAGGGAATTCAGCCCAATTACGAAGAATTGATCGGGGAGGTCGTTACGCATTTCTGCATCACATGCGAAAACCTCGACCTCATTTCCTGGGGGCCTTGGCGTAAAAACGTGGCTGATTTTGGACAAACCCCCGATGTGAGCGCTATATTAATTTTAGAAAGTTTGCTTATTTATTTTACGAAGATTTGCTTTATTTATTTTGTAAAGTTTTGTTTTATTTATTTTAGAAGATTTGCTTTGTTTATTCTAGAAAGTTTCTTTTAGAGTTGCTTTTAGAATTAGAAAATTTTTCCTGAAGTAGCAGTAGCTGCCTTCTTGTAATACTTAGAAAGTTTCTTTCTTAGTTAAAGTGTAGTTGCTTTTTTGATAAGAGAAAGCATGAGGGCCATATATACACCCATAATGGTTTATTGTAAATCTAGATCTAAGCTAATAATATTTTCGATTTCTCTTTATAAGAGTCTTTCTGTTCTCTTATCTCGTAATCAGATTTAGTTTTGGGCCTTTGCTACCTAGGTGGATTCCCTTTGGTGGCGGTCTTTATTCCATATCAATCCAACTCTTATTCATAGTTGATTGTGGCGCCTTCACCCATCAACTATCTTGTGTGGATGCTTCATTAAACCCTATAACCACTCTAACCTATTTCCATCACCATCTCATATCTTTTCTTCAAACTTTCCATAATCATATTTTCAACTTAACCAAAAATCCAAATTTATCTTATTACCACGGAAAAACTCCTTCCTAATAATTTTTTCTTGAGATATTTAGAATTCACTTTTTTGAATCTGAAAATTCCCTAAAATTCGTCCATAAACTGATTTAATCCAAGAAAACTACCCTCCAAACCCATATACTTTGACTTACCTGAACTTCTGGATCATCTATCATTGTCCCAACCTTGCATCAGTATTGAGTTTAAGGATTATATTGAACGCAAGCCAAGAGTATTCTTGGTTCCTAGATAGAGTCTGCACCTGTTATGGTTCAGTGGTTTTCAATCCCTCATTGTGAAAAACGCATTGCCGATCTTGAATCCTATGGTTCAAAGTGTTCACAAAAGGATGGCTGAATGGTCAGAGATTCAGAGGCAAAGGACTCGTGGAAGGTATGGAGAAAGTGACTGAGGGAACCGTGCCTGCCAGCTAAGTTCGGAGATTACATGAGGGTGCAGTTTTGTGGATAAAAGTACATTCAAGAGAAATATATTAAGGGAGGAAGGTAAGAAGATCGATACTGGCGCATGATGATTACTATGAGAAACATTATCATGAAAGTTCCATTCAATCCAAAGTTCATATTCTTGAATGGTAAGGTGAATGGTATTGATGACTTTTTGATTATTTAATACTATTGAATGGTTTTGAAGATGGAGATCCTCCTGAAGTGGGGCAGGTTGGTGGCTATCAAGATGCTGAACAAGCCTCTTTTGGTGGGAAAATTTAGAGGTACAATGATGACAAAGAAGAAGATTGAAACTTGGGAAAAGATGCAGTATAACTAAAAGGAAGTATCTTCCCTCCAATTATCGCGAAGATACTTCTCAAAATTCAGAATTTGAAGCAAAGAGGTTCGACCGTGGGAAGAGTATTCAAATTGAAGGGAGAACTTATGATCAAAGGAGACTTGCAAGAGGCCGAGGAGCAAATCCATAGCCCGCTACCTTGTCAGGTTTGAGGTTCAAATTTTTAAAATCGTCAAACATTGCAACAGAGTAATACTTTTCAAGATGTGATAAAGCTTACTTTAAAAGAGGCCCAAACAAGTATGGTGTTTACTATAACTCAGATGAAGTAGTAGATTACTAGCACTCACTATGGGTCCTAGTAGTGCCAAACCACCCTTAAACCTCAAGAAAGGTGAAGTGCACACACAACAAGAGTCTACCTAAGTCAAGGCAAAGGCTTTAAATGCTGGATTCGGGGCAGTTATAGCTTTGAAGGTCCTAACTTAATTGTGCGGTCATTTAGTTGAAGAATAGGAGCTGAGGGTAGGCAGACTGGCGAGGGTACTGAATCCAGATTCATGAAGACAAGGATGGAGCCATTAGGCTCACCATGATCTCCCGTGAAGTTAAGTCACCAAAGAAGTCTTAAGATGGGTGGGCAAACATGAAGAGCGACTTGGTCGCGCCCTAATGTCTTTCACACAAAGTGCACATCTAAGGACGTGGCTTGTTTAGTTTTGTTATTAGGAGTTTGGGAATTGTGTTCCTTGGAGATGGCAAGTTTGATTTGAAGATGATCCACATCTAAACCCTATAAACTGAGCTATTTCCGGTAGAAGAGGGCAGAAGATATTTATGGTAAAGTTACAAGGTGCCTTGTCTTTTACAATTTGAAAGGACATCAGATTGGCAGTATGGTGGATAGTTCTAATGATGTTGTTATTGTCGCATTAGAGAGGCCATGTGTAATATGATAGGTACATGGTGGAGGGCTTTCAAGAACAATTTACACATTCGGCAAGATAATAAAATTGTCTTGAATCATGAAAAACTTTCTACAATTGTCTTTTACTCCAAACCACAGAGCAAATCTCTTATAACAACCGAAGTTAGAAAGTGAAATTGATCTCGTTCGTGGAGGTGATAGCTTCTGGGTTACGTTATAAGAAACCATAAAGTGAGAAGGAGATCCCAAAAAGAAGTAGAGCCACCTCGGCGCACTTTGTTGATAGTACCCGAGGAGATTCCACATGGGTTGCCCCTATGAGAGATATTCAACATCAAATAGACTTGCAGACTTATTCTTGCTTTTGCCTAACAAACCGTCGATGTGGGATGAGTCCTAAAGAATATGAAGAGCTGAGAAGGAAGAAAGGATGAGTTGCTCAACAAAGGGCTGTCTGTAGAGTGGAGCTCCAGGCGGTTCCTGCTTGCAGTGTCCAAAGAAGGATGGATCTTGGAGATGTGTGTTGATAGTGGTGACGCCAACAAGATTGGTCATGAAGACATTTCTGACCCCAAGACTCATGATTTGCCGGATCAACTTATGGTGCGTTCATTTTTTTAATGATTTGATTTGAGGAGTGGAGCTGAACAAAATTGCATTTAGGAAAATGGCATTTAACGGAAGACACAAAACTGATGGATTTCATGTAGGGATAGTGATGATTGGACTTATCCAATGCCCCTGAAGACTTTTAAGGAGGTCACAAATGAATCAGATTCCAAGCCATTTAATTAGTACTTAGTAGGTATACTTTACAGATATTTGATTCTATAGGTGTGTTCTGATGGAGCACTCGGGAGCATTGAGGCAATTGGTTCTCATCCTATAAGAATCTGATTGTTTATTACCAACTGAAGAAGTGACTCTATGCCTATGACCATTTTGCGAGGTTACTAAAGATGACTGAGATTGGACCACAAGATGAGAGGGCGATATTAATTCAGGTTAACTCCTAGCCTCGATCCATGATGTGAGAAGTTTTCATGGTTGAAGCTTTTTATAGGAGATTTATTCGGGATTTAGTTTCATAATGGCTCTTTAACTGAATGCTTAAAGGGCAAGAATTCAAGTGACTAGTGTTATTGGAAGAAAGCTTCTAGCTGATTTAGAGGCAACTCGAAGCCTACGGTTTATTTCCATTCGATTTCTAATGAAGTCTTCAAGAGTGATGCATCTCAAGGTTGATTGGTGCTGTCCCTGAATATAATAATCACTTGCTTCTTCTAGGAGAAGTTAACAGCTTAAAATAAGTGACTCACTGGTGGATGTTGAGTTCTATGCCACCCATAGCCGACTTCATCGTAGATTAATACTTGCTTATAATGAAGAGCTTTTCTCAGATCATGAAGCACTAAAATCCACCAAATCAACAGCACAAAGTAATCAGATATATACGGTGAATTTACAAGTAAGACAACTCATGGGGAATCACATGGGCGGTGAACAATCATATCATGAGGTTTATAGAGACATGCCCTAGTGACTTCCATGCAAGTCCAAGTAGTTGATTCGATGTTGAAAGAACTATATTTGAGGAGGATGTCGATTTGGTGAAATATGTGAAGGTAGAAGTACTTCAATAAGCTTTTCTCAAGGATTTTGGTGGGTTGATGACGGTTTTTCTTAAAGAAAAACACTTGCATCCCATTTTCTCATGTTCCGAGATTGCGAGTTTGATGAGTTGCATGGTGGAACATTAGGAGACACTTTTGGTGAAGTAAAACCTTAGTCAGTAAAGGCAAACTTGGCCTGGCCAGAGAAAGACATCATGATTCATCAAGAAGTGGTTGTGTGCATATGGCGAAACTCATGAAACAACGGTAGATTTATATACACTATTAATAATTCAACATGCCATGAGGAGGTGCTTTCTGATTTTGTTTTGGGATTACCTAGAACACAAAGAAACAAAGATTCGATTTCCGTGGTCGTTGACAACTAAAGATGGCTCACTTTGTAAATTACAGTAACAAGTCTAATGATAAGCCGTGATGTCGTCAATTGGTACTTCAAAGAGATTGCGCGCTCACATGGTATTCCCAAGACTATGTTTCAGATCAGACTTGAGTTTCTTAGTCACTTTTGAGAACTTGGGAGAAAAACCGGGACTTTGGTCTAAGTGAGGTACTTTATCACCTCAAACTGATGGTCAAACCGTTGACAGCCTGAAGGGAGCTTAGAAAATTTGCTGCTGGAGCCAGTAAGAACGTGAAACAATGGGATTTGATTCACTCCCCATTTGAGTTGGTTCGAAAAGAACAGGGTCCAGTGTATAGAACCGTCAGAAAGGTAAGCCCATTCAGGTGAAGTCTATGGACTACAAACCGATCGGGACCTATGGAACGCTGTAGGCACCCCATCCGACTATTCACACCCTAGTGGAGATGCTGAAAAGAGAGCCAAAGAGATCAAGAAGTTGCATGAAGAAGTTCGCTTGAAGATTGAAAGAAGAATGCCAAATATGTGAACAAGCAAAATGTATCGTCTGGTGTTTGTGCTGAGGGTTGCTTAACTGGGTTTTGTGGCCATGATCTTCTGAAGGAGATAGGTTTCACCAGAGTGCCAGAGTTTCAAGCCAAGGATGGGTCCTAAGATTATATAAAATTTGAGAGAATGAAGTCGTGAAGTTTGTGTCACTGTGAACGGTCATGAAATTTCTCCAATAAATTAATGCGAGATCGAGGGAGATGAAGAATATTTTTAGTGGAAAGCCTTTTCCCAGCCTATGGGGATTGACAGAGCTTTCGTAACATATTGTCGGAATATTGGGTCTCAGCCTTGGTCTGGCTGAGTCACCACTGGGAAAACAAGACCATTGATCACATGTGAGTGTCCCTTTTCCAGATCTTCCATTGTGTCAGAGTTGTTGTGGCGCCCACTTGGACAAACCCCCACGTGGTCGCCACTACTAATTCTAGGTGCTGGCTATAGCCTACTCTAATGTAAGATTTCATTTATTGATGGAAAGCTCACTTATTGATTTCAGAAACTTACTTATTGAGCTTGGTAAGCCTTCTCAGAGTCAGTTTTGCACCAGGCAACCTCCCCTTCCCAGTTTCATTGTGCTAGAAATGCCTTCCTTGCACCCCAGGTTTTCCTTTCTCTGAAGCAGCTGAGGTTCGCTCTTTTCTTGACTTGTTACGGATAGCCATAGATGCAATCCACAAACAAAGGTCTCTTCTTATCAAATCAATCCAAGTTTTCATCAACATTTCTTTACTCTCTAAGAGTCCTCCTTGCTTCTCTTATCTCTTGATCCCTGGGGACGAGTTCGTGGCTTCATACCTAGGTGGATTCCTTGGTGGTTGGGAGTTTTGAACCAAGGATGACCAGAACTTGGCCCATAGCTGATTGCAGCCTTCACTCCATCAACTATCTTGTGTGGATCGCTTCATTAAACCTGGTGAATTCATTTCAGAACCCTTAATTTTCCACTATCTCATCTTTTCTCTAAACTATTCCATAACTTATTTGAACCTCAAACCTAAATCTTTTCAATTTGTTCATATTTAACAAAACCTTCCTAAAATAATTTTTTCCTTTATATACCATAAATTAATTTTCTTAACTTAAAATTTAAAATTGGCCCAGAAATCCCTATTTAATCTGAAGAAAACTACCCCTTAAACCGCATATTTTAATACTCATCGAACGGATCATCCATCACGTCCCAACCTGAACGCAAATGGCTTCGTCGAAGGGTCGCCAGCGGATCCGTCGGTGCCAAGATCGCCGATGCAGCGCCGCCGTTATGAAGTTACACCGCGTATTTTTACGCCCGACCATGCTGCCGTAATCCAGATTCTCTAATGAGCCGACATGACCACAAACGGCGGAATTTAGGATCGTCCACGGCGCGATTCGATCCGATTCGGCTGGGCAAGAAAGGAATACCGCTCATCTCACGCGTGATGGTTGCAACGGTATAGGATCCCAGGTTTCGGTTTTGAACCGAGCCGCCTGAGCGCGAAGCGTAAATGGTATCACGTCGGGTATCGGCTTAGGTGGCGGTCAGCGAAACGCCAGGAGATGGATCTTGCCAGGGGAGTGACCGGCTTCACCGATTGGTCGGTTTATGGAGACAATGTTGATACCGAGGGATCAAGGTCGGGTGTCGGGTATCCCAAATCTGGGTAGATATCAGGAAGGCCTGGGAAATGGTCCGGTGGTAACAATGGGACAGAATTGCGTACCTGGTTCCAGCTGAAATCCATGGAAGACTTTGCCTCGCTGCCTCGCAAAACCTACATTCGACCGCAGCTTTACAGCCACATAACCTGCATGGGAAGCTAGGTCAAACCTCCGAGGAGGCGGTGTGATGAAGGAACAGATATGCAGGTGAAGCCAAGCCAATACCTGATAACCTAAGCCCTATCGTGGTGCTCGCTGGTAACAAACTGTGGGAGGGAAGGAGATGTCCGAGTATATCCACGATTGAGCGTTTCTGAAGTGTTAGATCTCGTAGACCTAGAAGCCCTGGATCGGGTTATGGAATCGACCAGATTCGGTTGAGAATCTTGGTTTTACGTTTAGTATGTACCAGGCATGGATATGACTGATATTTAGCTCACCTCTATTCCACTTCAAGGTTCGAGAATATGCCCTCTCCGGAAGATAATTAATACAAGTCTGGTGATATTGTGGTGTTTAACGACCATCTTGATGCTCTACCGGTGAATCGCCAAAGCTATCCTTGCTAGATATGCATAGAGGGAAAGGATCAGAATTTTAAGCATCTATCGACATGGTAAAAGCAAAATACCCACATTAGAATTGAAAATACCTTAGACTCCAATGTTGTTCCAATTGCAAGCTATTTGGCGCACTGTAAAACACCTGGTCAAGCAATGAAAGAACAAAACAAGAACTCTAAGAACAATGGGTGAATAGGGTGAGGAGGCCGGGAAGAGGTAAGAGGGCTATAGAAAGGAAGGGGCTTCACAGATATTTTAGAGATGACTCCGGGAAGATCCGACCGTGATACAAAAGTCGATACATTCATAAAGTTACTGATCAGATGGCGGTAATAGGGTGCAAAGAAAACATACTTAATGTAATGTGAGGATATCAAAACAAGGTATTTATGTCCATCCTGTATTACTGTGTAATATTTTTGAAGGTTTTGGGGTGGAGGAAGAAGAATGTCCAAATGAGGTAGTTAAGAATTTAAAGTATCCAAACAAATTGGTCGCAGGTGCATATTTATTCGATACTTCACCATTTTTAGAGATTTTTTAAGAATATAAAGAGAATTGATGAAGTGATTTAGAGACCTCACACTACTTACCTAAGAAAGAGCCAAGAAATTGAAAAAGAACAATACTAAGTTTTGGAAAGGTGCAATGGGATGGGGTCCATCCATAATTCTAAATGATGAATGCCAGTTTTGGAAACATAAGGGGGTTTAAACGACCTTTAAACAAAAGAAGTGTCACAGGTGGTCCTTGCATGATCTGATTTTAAATAATCTGAAACTAAAAAGTGCCCTGGTTTATGACGACTTTTTACTCGAAGCCTCGAGTTGGAGCACTTTTCTGTACTATGATCATGCCTGCTTGGTAGAATTTGGATATGTGGTAACCGAGAAGGTCAATGATTTATATGTATTCAGTGCCATAGACCGCTATGTCATGGTTATCACGCATGTTCTTAAGGACAACTATTCCTTTTGATGTTCACTGAGAGATGTTTCTCAGTGAAGACCATGAGATGTAAGAGTGCTATGGCGCCATCTTTGGTGGATGTTCCTGGTCGGCCAAAACTCTTGGTTTGTTGGGGACTTCCCAACATCACTCTGTGTTTTTATCAGCAAAGATCAGTAATATGATGCGACACGCCCATGAACGACTCACGTAGGTCTGTTTAATTTTAATGAATGATATTCCGTTTCGGGCCTATATTTACGCGGGATGAACCGTCGGAGAGGGGGTGAATTTTATAGCAAGGAAGTAATCGCTGTCTCAAAATGAATGTTGTTTGATGTTTTCCAACGCGATGACGGAAGTCTTGGCATCCTGGCGATCATCACGCTTCCATTAATAAACTGAACTAAAGTTCTGATACTGGGGTGGAATTGTACCCTTCAAATTCTTGTACGGCGAATCATCTGGCCCTGAGCTAGTAAAGGATGCGGCGAATAGCAATGTATTCGCACACCCATGTATAGATTAATCTGCAAATCAAAAGTGTGAAGATCGCTTCTCAAAGGTGGCTTAATCGACTTTTTCGCAAAGTCATATGGAGTCAGTTTGTGGGCGTTGAGAGTCCCAAACCAGGCCCAATCAGCTGTTAAATATTCTTCCAACCCCTTTCGTGGAGAAGGAGAAGAGGTGTTTAAAGCAGATAACATCTGGTCTGCGCGCCAGGAGGGGTTCTAAAACAAAAGTCTAACTGCTGGCTAAACTGAGATCAGAATACTAGTTTCTTTCACAAAGCCATCAAAGCAAGGAATGCCCAGAGTATTATAAAAGTCATTACTTTGGCAAATGGGTGCCGAATAGAAGATCCGAGGCTACTGCCGAAGCCGTTGCCGCATTTCAAAAGTAACGGAGGTTTCAAGGTTCTTAATGACCATAACACCATTTTAGTTTAGTCTGATGGTCTCACTTGGTCTCCTCAATTTCGGTCTCTTAACAAGAGGGATAAACTCATGAAGAGATCAAGAATGCTATTTTCTCTATGAATCCACCTAAAGCTGGCCCTTCATGGTTTCATCTTATTTTTTCAAGAAAGTGCTGAGAGTCTGTCGGTGAGCGATGAAGTTGAAGCAAAGGGGAAACCTTTCGATTCTAGCTGTATACTTCAGGAAATTAATTGGGATCATTATTGCTTGGTGCCTAAGAACCTAAATCAATCTATATGAGGCCAATATCTCGCTGAATACTATATAAGTGCATTTCAAGATTATCATACAAGGTTTAAACAGAAGGTTTCGTAGATTATAAATCCTAAGACAAAGCCGCTTTTGTACAAGGCTGAGTGATATTAGAGAAGAGCCTGCCAAAATACCGTAATCTTATGCAATTATCATCAATAACGGTCGCCCTGGGATGTAAATACCAAAAATTGACATAAAGAAGGCCTATGACCTATTAGGTTTGAGCACTGATGGATATCTCCACTCAAAATGGTACTCCCGCTAACATTCCAATGAGAAGTATGCATCACTACTCCTTCCTTCTCGAGATCAGAATGGTGAACTTATGGTTTTTCTTGCGAAGAAAACTGGGATTACAGGATTGATGCAAGGTTGGGACCATATGGACATGATCCGTGAAGTTTAGGGGTAAGCTAAAATATATTTGGGGGAAGGCATAACAGGTTAGGACTAATTTTGGATTGGTAGAGTAGAATGGTATATAAGGGAAGTGTATTTTTAGGAAGGTTTTGGTAGTATGGAACAAGATTTGGAAAGTTTCTGGTTGAGGTTGAAAATATGGTTATGGAAAGTTTAGAGAAAAGATGAGATTTTGTGAGGAAAGTAGGAGTTTGCACAAGAGTGAGCAGCCACGGCGCAATGAAATGATCCAAGATGGATGATGAAGGGAAGCACAATCAACTATGGATGGTTGATTGATACTTCCGACAAAGACTTCGCCACTCAGAACCCAACAAGGTATGAGAATACTTAACTCGCCCTCAAGGAATCCACCCAAGAGAGATGAATAAAGAACCTCCTAAAAAGAGAAACCTCCAGAAAGATCACAAACTTGAACTGATTGGGTAAGATCTGCATAGGGGTGAGAGATAGTCTACATTTTCTAAACTAAAGTGAATTTCACTTTTAATCTAGGAAAAAAGAAACTTCTAAATTACAAAAACAACTTTTACTTAACTAGGAAAAAGAAACTTAAATTACAAAAGCAACTCCTAAAAGAAAACTTTAAAATAAATAAAGCAAATCTCCTAAAATAAGAAGTAACTTCTTCTAAAATAGTTAGTGCAAACTTTCTAATGATAAATAAAGCAAACTTTCAAAGCAAACTTTTTAAAATAAATATGGCAGCCCACATCGTGGCCTTAGTCCAAGTCTCACTTGACTGTTTGGTCAAGGCCTAAAGATATCTTAAAAAAGGAGTTTTCACATGTATTCAATGCGCCTTGACCTCCCCAATCCAATTCTTCAATAATTAGGGCCGAATTCTCAATGTTTGGTGGTTTTACATGCTCCCGCATCAAACCCCTATAAGTTGGAAAAGACTTGTCCTCAAGTCTTCACCATGATAAGGTCTTTCAAATCTCAACCTTGAATGGCAAGATATCAATACCTGACAATTAACTTTTGCAAGGTGATTTTTATGATCTTCTTAATAATCTTGGAAGAACCATCTATTCTTGAAAATAACTTGAAACACTTTTTTTTTTTTTTTCAAAGGTGGAACACCCTTTATCATGTGCACGAATCCATCCTCCGGATCAACAATTGCCGGCCGATAACCTCTGATGTTTGTCTTTCATATTTATTCCACTCTTCAGCCTGTTGAATCTTTATTTCCTGCAAACACAAAAATGTTGCAGTGCTGGTAACTGAAATATTATACCCAAGATCCATCTTTTCACACCAACATAATGGGAACCACATAGAACTTTTACTTTCAAGAAGCCCTTTCAAGAAAATCATCAACTTGTGTATTAAACTCTTCATGCTCCTTAGGCTCTTCATAGAGGCTAGTTTATTAGGAAAAACCAAACCTGCAGGAGGTCGATGAGGTTGAAGACTTTCAGGTAGAACCTGTGGTACCTTTCTTGTGCATTACTTCAACAAATTATAGTTGATTTTGCTTCTTGTGTAGAATCTTTCATCTTTTCGTTTCTTCAACAAATCCAGTTGTCTGACTGAAACATCTTTGATTTCAACCTTGTACCTGACTTAGTGAACTCTTCTCCTCATCTTCTTGGATATGGTTAGATCTCTAATTACTTCTTCCAACATCCAACTTGTGATTTCTTCATAAAGAAGATTTATCTCTACTTCCTGCCTTCTTTCCTTTTGGAGAAGATTCACTTCACTCTGTTCAACATCTTCTCCCTTGGCTTGATCTTCCTGAATTAGTAGTAGCAACTCTTTTGCTTAGATATCTTAATCAATATTCTAAAACCTTTTAAAAACTTAAAACAATCGCTTTCTCTCACTCAGAAGTTTAATTCTAAAAAGCCACTTTACTTGAGGTTTTCCTACCACTGATCTCAGAATTAGTCTTAAACCCTTCCACACAAGTTAATTCATGAGTTGTAGTAGAGTTTCCATTTTTTTAGTCCCAACTTTCAGCAAGTTCTCATCACATCTGAAATATCAATATTATATGGCAGTAAAATAATCATAGCAATACTAGATCTCAAACCAGCAATGTGTGGCTATGGTATATTTCTCTGGTCTATGAAGTTTTTATGAATCAAGTTTACAAACTTAGTGTTTAATTAATTCTCCATTAATTCAACTGCTGTTTTCCTGAATTCTTGAGGTAGATGTTCAGAGTTTAAAGGAAGGTAATTTTAGTTTTTTTCATCTTTTCCTAAGTTTGAATCTTCTTTTACCATCTCTTTCATCGTTGTCTCTTCATGTCTTTCCACCAAAAGAAGCATTCTTCAAAGATCTCAGTAGCCAAACAACTCACTTTTTCAATGTCTGGGAATCAGGTAAGACGAAAGACATGTCTACCATATTAAGCCAATCCGTGTAATTCTATCAGATCCATCCTTCCAACTGACTCAGTTATGAGAACTTGATTAACCCAAAGCCTTCATCATAGTTGCTTCACGTTTCTATAGAAAATCTTCATTCTCGTAGTAGGCAATCATACCTGGTTATAATTTATAGTTCCTCAAGATATATATCTTTCAGCTTCTTGCGCCTCAAGAAACGCTCAAGTTGACTAGGCCTGTAAAAGTTTTGATAAAAATCATATTTTCCTCCTTGGCTAGTGAACTTACTCAAACTTGGGATCGGTGAAGATTTATTCAGTATCAGTAATAATCGTTTAGTTTTGAGATCAAATGATCAATCCATGAGCTCATACCACTTAGATGCACAGTTGGGACCTGATAGATGATCCAAAGGTGTTTCAAATATAACAAGAGTTTCTTTAATAAAACAGGTTGTAACGAATTTGGAGATTTTCTAAGTTAAGAAAGGTGAATTTATGGCATATAAGGAAAAGGGGTATTTTAGGAAGGTTCTAGTAGTAGGGAAGATTTAGGTGCTTTGGGTTTGAGGGTTGAAAATATGGTTTATATGGGTTTAGGAGAAAAGTAAGATAGAGGTGATGGAAAGTAGAGTTTGGTACTTAAGAGAGCACTTCACCGTTTATCAGAAACGATCCACACAAGATGGATGATGAAGTGAAGGCGCCACAATCAACTATGGATGGGTTGATTGATAAGCGATAAAGATCTCTCGCTACCAAGGAACCATCTGCTGTATGAGAAGCTGCTTGAACTCTGCCCCTAAGTGAATCCACCCAAGAGATAAGAGAACAAAAGAACTCTTAAAAAGAGAAATTCAGCAAGATGATAACTGGAACTGATTAAAGATTTATAATAGGGTATATAGCTCCATACTTTCAAACTGGTAAGAATTATTAACTTAGAAAGAAACTTTCAAATAAAAAATAATCTCACTTGAATTCAGAAAAGAAACTTTCTAAATTACAAAAATAAACTGTGTAAGAAAACTTTCTTAAAATGAATTAAAGCAAATCTTTCCTAAAATAAATAAAGCAAACTTTCTAAAATAACAGCAAACCTTCTAAGATAAATAAAGCAAACTTTCTAAAGCAAACTTTCTAAAACAATATGGTGGGCCTTAAGATCGGGCTGTCCCGGTCCATCAATGTTTTTTTTTTTATTCAAGGCCCAAATGAGGTCCAAAAGGAGTTTTCACATGGTCTAGTATAAGGCCTGGATCTCCCTAACTAAATTTCACACTTAGCTGAATTCTGCATACAGGGTTGGCGATGCTCTGCATCAAACCCTATAGTTGGAAGACTTGTCCTAAAAGCTCCACTGGGCTGATATACCCCCAAATCCCAACTTGAAAATGTAGGCAAGATATTGCGCCACCGACAATTTGAACTTTCAGGGCATTCTTTATATCTTAATAATCTCAAGAACCATCTATTTTAGGTAATAACCAACATTTTTTTTTCTTTAAAAGTAGGAAACACCTCTCTTTTATCATGTGATCAATCGATCTCCTGATCAAACAATTTGTGCTCAACAGAACTTCATATGCTTGTCTTTCATTATTCCACTTTTATCTTTAGTTAATTTCCTGTTTCTTCATGAAGAAGAGAGAAAGTTAATCAAAACATACTCAAAGATCCATCTTTTCTATGCACCAACATGGGGAACCATGTACATAGGAACTTTACTCTTTAACAAGCCCTTCACAAGAAAAAATCATCAACTGTAAGTTGAAATCATGTTCTTAGGGCCTTTCAAGGAGGCGAGCTTATGAAAACCAAACCTCGGCATAGAGGTCTATCGATGTTGAATACCCTCATAGGTAGAAACCCGTGGTATTTCTTTGTATTATCAACAAATTTATGAAGATTTTGCTTTAGAATTCTTTCATACTTTTCGTTTCTTCAACAACCAAAGTCGTCAAGATCTTAGCGCCAAGATTTTTGATTTCAAATCAAAATTTGATCGGTAGAGTGGAAACTCTTCTCATCTTCTTGATATGGTTAGATTCGAATGCATTTTTCAACATCCAACTTAGATTTGATAGCAAGATTTTCATTCTCACGCTCGACATGGTTAGATCTGAACTTATTCAACATCTTCTTCCTCGGCTTCACATCTTTCTCAATTTAAGGCAACGCTGGTTAGACATCTTAATCAATGCATATGCCCCAACCCTTGGCACTTAAAACACGCCTTTGACTCTAGAAGCCAATTTTGTAGTGCTTCACTCTTTACTTGAGTGGGTAGTTTTCCTACCACTAGATTCCAAGAATTAGGAACCCTCAACAAACCCTTCATTAGCCACACTCCTTAGTTGTGTAGTAGAGTTTCCATACTTTTTTTAGTCCCAACTTTCAAAGCAAGTTTCATCACATCTTAAGACTATTATATGGTTGCAAAAATAACTCTAGCAATACTAGATCTCAAAACCAAAGAATGTAGTGGTGGGCTATGATATTTCGCCTTGCAAGTCTCCTTTGATAATCAAGTTTACAAACTTAGCCGAATACTCCTCCACACTCAAATCTCTGCTTAAAGTTCTCGAATTTCGAGGTAGATGTCTGGGCAAAGAGTTAAAGGAAGGTACTTCCTTTAGTTCTTCTTCATCTTTCCCAAGTTTGAATCTTCTTTTTACCATCTCTTCACGTTGTCTCTTCATGTCTTTCCACTAAATAGACATTCTTGCACATCTTTGTAGTAGCCACCAACTTCACTTTTTTCACGCTCAGGAATCATAATACTCAAAGACATGCTCCACCATATTAAGCCAATCCAAAAATTCATCGTGGATCCATCCTTCCATCAATTGAATGTTAAATTTTGGATTGAATCTAAAGCCTTCATCATAGTTACTATGCTCTTATAGTAATCTTCATTCTGGTAGTAGCAATCATACTCCCATGATAATCATAGTCTCGCATACATACCTTTAGCTTTCTGCGGCCCCAAGAAACGTCTAAGTTGACTAGGCCGCAAAGCTCTTCATAAAATCATATTTTTCCTCCTTGGCTAGTGAACGATCAAACCAGATCTAGAGATCTTGTCTCTAGCATCGCACACCGCTTAGTTTATGATCGCCCATCAATCCATGAGCTCCGATACCACTTTGATGCAAGGTCAGACCGATGGATGATCCGTATTTAGGTAAGTCAAAATATGGCTCAGTAGTTTTCTTGGGCCAAAATAGGTTATGGACTTAATTTTGAGATTTTAAGTTAAGAAAGGTGAATTTATGGTATATAAGGAAAGGGGTATTTAGGAAGGTTTTGGTAGTATGGAACAAGATTTGGAAAGTTTTGGGTTGAGGTTGAAAATATGGTTATGGAAAGTTTAGAGAAAAGATGAGATGGTGATGGAAAGTAGAGTTTGCACAAGAGTGGTTACTTACCGGTTTAATGAAACGATCCACACAAGATGGATGATGAAGTGAAGGCGCCACAATCAACTATGGATGGGTTGATTGATAAGCCGGACAAAGACTTCGCCACCAAGGAATCCACCTAGGTATGAGAAGCCACGAACTCACCCCTACAAGGAATCCACCCAAGAGATAAGAGAACAAAAGAACTCTTAAAAAAAGAGAAATCCAAAATATTATTAAACTTGAACCGATTTTCTCAAAAGACTACATTAGGGGGTATATATAGCCCCATACTTTCTAAATCAAAAGCAACTTCTACTTTAACTAGAAAAGAAACTTCTAAATACAAAAACAACTTCTACTTTAACTAGGAAAAGAAACTTTCTAAATTACAAAAAGCAACTCCTAAAAGAAAACTTTCTAAATAAATAAAGCAAATCTTCCTAAAATAAATAAAGCAAACTTTCTAAAATAAATAAAGCAAACTTTCTAAGATAAATAAAGCAAACTTTCTAAAGCAAACTTTCTAAAATAAATATATACTCCACATCGTGGGTTTGTCCAAGTTCCGACCTCACGTTTTTTTTTGCCTTCCAAGGCCCAAATGAGGTCCAAAAAAAGGAGTTTTCACATGTATTCACGCGCCTTGACCTCCCCAATCCAATCTCTTCAATAATTAGGGCTGAATTCCAATGTTTGGTGTGTTTGCAGATGCTCCTTCGCATCAAACTCCCTATAGCTTAAAAAAGACTTGTCCTCGTGTCTTCACCATGATAAGGCCTCAAATCCTTAACCTTGAATGTAGGCAAGATATTGGCAACACCGACAATTTAACCTTGTAAGCATTTTTTATGATCTTCTTAATAATCTTGAAGAACCATCTATTCTTGTGCACAACTTGGAACACTTCTTTTTTTTTTTTTTTTTTTTTTGGCAAGTAGGAACACCTCTCTCTCTTTATCATGTGTAATCTAATCCATCCTCCCCGGATCAAATACCAAACATAACCTTCATGCTTGTCTCTTCATTGTTCCACCTCGCTACTTTAAGGGGTGGTGGGGGTGGTGTGGCAATAATGTAATATAGGCAAGGTGGTGGTGGGTGTGTGTGTGTAATGTGTGTAAAGGGTGTGTGGGTGTGTGTATGTGTGTAAGGTGTGTAATGTGGGTAAGGTGGGTGGGTGTAAGGTCGAACTTGCTTCTCATGAATAAAAATGTTGTTGAAAGCTTGGCAATCAAAACACATACCCAAGATCCATCTTTTCTATGCACCAACATAGTGGGAAACTACATAGGAACTTTTACTTTCGAACAAGCCCTTTGTCAAGAAAATCATCAACTTGTGTTTTAAACTCCTTCATGCTCCTTAGGGCTCTTCATAGAGGCTAGCTTATTAGGAAACCAAAACCTCGTATGAGGTCTATTTGATGTTGAATACCCTCATAGGTAGAAAAACCGTGGTGGTATTTCTTTAGGCATTACTTCAAATTCTATAGTTGATTTTGGTTTCTTGTGAGAATTCTTTCACTTTCGGTTTCTTCAACAACCAAAGTCGCCGATCTGAAAACATCTTTGATTTCTAAATCAAAATTTGACGGTAGTGAACTCTTTCTCCTCATCTTCTTGGATATGGTTAGATTCGACTACTTCTTCAACATCCAACTTAGGATTTTGATAGCAAAGATTTATCTCACTGCTCTTCTTGACACATGGTTAGATTCGATCACTTGTTCAACATCTTTTCCCTTGGCTTCATCTTCCTCAATTAAGGCAATCGCTTGGTTAGACATTCAAGAATCAATATGCCCCAACCTCGCACTTAAAACACGCTTTGACTTAGAAGCCAATTCTTGTAGTGCTTCACTTTACTTGAGTGTGGGTAGTTTTCCTACCACTAGGATTCCAAGAATTAGAACCCCAACAAACCTTCATTAGCCACACTCTTAGTTGTAGTAGAGAGTTTCCATACTTTTTTTAGTCCCAACTTTCAAAGCAAGTTTCATCACATCTTAAAGACTATTATATGGTTGCAAAAATAACTCTAGCAATACTAGATCTCAAACCAAAGAATGTAGTGGTGGGCTATGATATTTCCTCGGCTCCTCTGTAAGTCTCCTTTGATAATCAAGCTTTACAAACTTAGCCGAATACTCCTCCACACTCAAATCTCGTTGCTTGTAAAGTTCGAATTTTGAGGTAGATACCCTGCAAAGAGCTTAAAGGGAAGGTAATTTCCTTTAGTTCTTCTTCATCTTTCCTCAAGTTTGAATCTTTCTTTACCATCTCTTCACGCTTGTCTCTTCATGTCTTTTCCACCAAATAGAAGCATCTTTGCACATCTTTGTAGCCACCAACTTCACTTTTCACGCTCAAAGGGAATCATAATACTCAAAGACATGCTCCACCATATTAAGCCAATCCAAAAATTCATCAGATCCATCCTTCCATCGACTGGAATGCTAAATTTGATCAATCTAAAGCCTTCATCATAGTTATACTCTTATAGGCACCTCATTCGTAGCAATTATACTCCTGGGGCTGACAATCACAGTAGTCTCGCACATACATACCTTTTAGCTTTAGCCCCAAGAAACGCTCAAGTTGACTAGGCCGCAAAAGCTCTTCATAAAACTATATTTTTCCTCCTTGGCTAGTGAACGACTAAAACCGTATCTAGAGATCTTGTCTCAGCATCAAAGTACACCGCTTTAGTTTATGATCGTTCATCAATCCATGAGCTCGATACCACTTTGGCTTTTGTAAGGTTGTGGGACCGTGATGGATGATCCGTAAGTTTAGGTAAGCTGCACATGGGTTTGGGGTAGCTTTGGGCCAAAATAGGTTATGACGAATTTTGGAGATTTTCTGCTAAGAAAGGTGAATTTATGGGTATAAGGGAAAGGGGCATTTAGGAAGGTTTCGTAGTATGGAAACAAGATTTGGAAAAAGTTTTAATGAGGTTGAAAATATGGTTATGGAAAGTTTAGAGAAAAGATGAGATGGTGATGGAAAGTAGAGTTTGCACAAGAGTGGTTACTTATCGGCGATCGAAACGATCCACACAAGATGGATGATGGAAGTGAAGGCGCCCATTAACTGAATCATGGATGGGTTGATTGATAAGCTTCGACAAAGACTTCAATACCAAGGAATCCACCAGTATGAGAAGCTACTTAACCTGCCCCCAAGGGAATCCACTCAAGAGATAAGAGAACAAAAGAACTCTAAAAAGAGAAATCCAAAATATTATTAAACTTGAATTGTTTGTCAAAAGAATACATTAGGGGTACATATAGCCCCATACTTTCTAAATCAAAAGCAACTTTTACTTTAACTAGAAAAGAAACTTTCTAAATTACAAACAACTTCTACTTTAACTAGAAAAGAAACTTTCTAAATTACAAAGCAACTCCTAAAAGAAAATCCTAAAATAAATAAAGCAAATCTTCTCCTAAAATAAATAAAGCAAACTTTTCTAAAATAAACAGCTAAACTTTTCTAAGATAAATAAAGCAAACTTTCTAAAGCAAACTTTCTAAAAAGGCAGGGCAAAACCCACATCAAAGGGTTCGTTCAAGTCCGACCACGTTTTTTTGCCTTCCAAGGCCCAAATGAGGTCCAAAAAGGAGTTTTCTACATGTATTCAATGCGGCCTTGACCTCCCTAATCCAATTCTTCAATAATTAGGGCTGAATTCCCACAAGTCTGTGTGTTTATTGTGATGCCCGCATCGTGGATCCCTTTATCCCCTCGCTTTCATCATTGCAATGGAAGCCTTCTCTAGATCTTTATCCGTGGTCGCCAAGGGCAAGGATTTGAGTTTCCATCCTAATGCATGTGGTCAACTCGACTCATGTATGTTTTCATGATGACATTTTTTATTTGTCAGGAACGCCTTCCAAAGGTCCAAATTATTATGGACGAGTCAGACAAGTTTGAGAACTTCTCCTGCCCCAAGTGAACAAGCGTAAGAGTGCTATCTTCCTGTGGGTTAATGGTGATAGCCAAAATGATATTTTGAACATTAATGGTTTTTCTTTCGGGGGATGCACGCGAAATAATCTTGAGTTCCACCATAGCTTCAAGACTTTCATTTGTGACTTTCAGCCGCTCCTTGATAAACTCAAGTAGCCGTGATCCAAAGCGTGGACAAGTAGATCATTATCCTTATGGGTAGATTGCAAATTAAGTATCTCGTGCTGTATAAATATTCAAGTAGATCGATATTTCGGTTAAATTTTCAGCAAATTTCTCGTGGTCCGCAGCGGGGAAATGCTCGCAGGCAAAGATTAGATGGGAATTTGTATGTCTTCCAAAGGAAGAGGGCGGATTGGGTCTGCGTCGAGTTAAAGATTCAAATGATGCTAGTGTTATGAAACACATTTGGAATCTGCTTTATAGGAAGGATTCTTTATGGGTGGCTTGGGTTCAAAGGCTTTATCTCGAGACATGGAGTTTAGAAAAGTAAAGATACCTTCGAAATGCTCCTGGAGTTGGAGGAAAATTCTTCAGCTCAGAGACAGAGTCAGACCCTTCATAAGACACAAGGTGTGTAATGGTGCTGGGACTTTCTTATGGCATGATTTCTAGAACCCGATTGGCCCTCTCCTATCTTGTTATGGAGAACGGATTATTTATGATTCCTCTCATATTCATAGGAACGCCATGTAAAGTGTGAGGTTATTGTTGGTGTAGGTGGAACCGGCCTATTGCAAATCCAACACCTTTATCACTATCAAGAATAGCCGCAGGACTATCCTATCGATGATTCTAGAGAGGATATTGCTCTCGATTAATTAGCTCCTCCCGGGTTTTTACTGTTAGGCTCACTCTGGAACCAGACAGACCAAGAATGCGTGTAGTAACCGCACACCCGTGGTTCCAAGCCATTAGGAGACATGCTTTATAGTTTGGCCGGGTCATCCAGATAGATTGATACCCAAGACAAGCTCCTCAAATGGGCCTTATCAACTTTATGTCATTTATTCCGCGGCTTATGTTGAAGACAGAAACCATTTGTTTTTCTACGCCACCACCGCTGTATTCGATGAGGATCTTAAGGTTGTGTGGGAACTCTAGGAATGCCGAGAACCGAGAATGAATTCTCAGGGGTAATTGGAACTGATGGTAACCACTCATCTTATTATAAGATGATTGCGTGGGGAGCTAATATTTATCACTTAGTGGAGACAACGCAATGTGCATGGTAATCCATGAAAAACAAGTTCTACTTCCAGCCTATTTTTCACATCATTTGTAATGAGGTCAGACTTAGAATCCGTGGCTGCGTGCATAGTTGATGATAATCCCGCTAATGTGATTCAAAAGTAGATGGTCGCTTTCCTCTTTCTATCCTAAAGATAGTGGTCGACGATCGACTTATGACCTTGCCAGCTTGGTGTCTGTCTTTTTCGCCCCGGTATGGGCGTGGTGGTCTTGTTCGGGCCTCGTCCTGTGTCAGGCCTGTGTGGTTTGTTTAGGCTGCTTTCTGCCTTCGCCTTGCATGGTCAGTTTCTGAGTGTGGCCTACATCGAGGTTTGGGGTCCCGTCCCCAAGACGATAGGGTTTGTTTATGGCCTCGTGGCCCGGATGTGGGCTTTCGTTATTTGTGTTCTATCTGGGGTTGCGCTTGTGTGGTTTGTGGGTCAGGATGGCTTGGTTTGTCGTTTATCGTGTGATTTTTGTCTCGGGCCGCTCTTTCCTATGTTTTATGAGGTGTCATTCGTTCGTTTTAGGGGCCCGTGGCTTGTATTGTATTGATTGTTGTTGGGCTTTGGCCTTTTTTGGAAATAAATTCTTACTTATCCAAAAAAAAAAAAAAAAATAGATCAAGGTCAAAGTACAAAATCAACATCCAATATATCCTTGAGCACCTCAAGTCTAAGGATACTTGCACCATTGCTATGATGAGACAATCATTTACACTCAATAGATAATCCATATGATTGTCTAATGGTAGGTCTCCAATGAACTTAGCTACTCTTAGCAAGCATCTACATGTCAACTCTAAATAACTCATGATCACAGTTTATAAGATCCACTACTTGATCCAACCAAGGAGTATGACATGCGCTAGTTTGTCCGGATTAACAATGTCTAGTCTCATTAATCCTATGACTAGGGATAATTTAGATACTAACATAATTGCACATGATAGGAATCTTATTATTATGATCTCATCGTGATTTCTTTCATGTTATATTATGTATCATAGACTTCATTAATTCGATTAAAATCTATATCAATTCAACTTATGAATATCAAATTAATGAAGAAGCCTTTCATATTAAACAATATGTGATACATACAAAAAGTGCTAAGGGCGATTGCCTTTAGAGCACTTCTCTAACACACTCTTCATAGGTGGGTTCCTTTGCTCCCAAAGTGTTCTAGGTGTTTGAACAATTTCTCTTTGTGGTGTGTTTTGAATTTGTTTGGTCAGAGCTGGATGCTCCCCTCTATTGTTCTCCCTATTAGTAGATTGTTCTTCCATGTTTTGAAGTGATGGTTCTATCTATAGCAAGCCTACCAATGTTGGCTCTATCCTAGTTCTTGGTCATAAACTACAATACAAACTACGAAAATTATAAGTAGGGTTAGTCCCAAAAAAATTAAAAATAAAACTAAGTGCATAAAAATAAAGAAGCAAACTAAATTAAAGAAAATAAAATCATATTACTAAAAAGAAGGAATCATCCCCGAAAACGACGCCATGTGATTTGTCCTATGTCGAATGGTTAGATTAGGAGCTCAAGGTAATCACGAAAATTTATAAACCTAGTACCAACCCAAGATAGCTCACGGGTTACTATAGGTATAGTGGCTATAAGGTTGTCCATGGGGATTTGTTTTCCTCTTTTTGGTGTAATTTTAGGTTATTTACCTTAGTTTGATTTTCTTAAATAAAATAGAAAATTAAAAATGAGTTTGAAGTTGCCGCTAGAAAAACTGTGTTGATTGATCGAGGTTGTAAACTATTATTAAAGAGATCTCGAACTTTAGGTTCACCAAGTTTAGCCTCACCATGACAATTCAAATGGGGGTTTTTGTGACTCCCCAATTTTCGGGGGTCCTGTTGACTAGCCGTCAACTTGCGGAAGTTTCTACCCAGTCATTGCACCTAAGTCTCATCTGACCAAAGACACTATTCGTCGTGACACCGAAATACTTGGCACCACCTCGATATGTCCCTTCACCAAGATGCATTCAATCATATTTAAGTTAAAATATGAGACTAATATACTTAATTACAGCACGTAAGAATTCGATCATGACCCTCTTACCATCAATTACATACCCGACTATATTGGCAATAGTCAAAAAGAATTATTTAATTGCAGTTCTTTTATACAAAAACATGTGCTAGGAGTTTAGCTTATTCAAGCACTTTACAAAGACGACAAGGCCATATGTCACCATTCACAATCACGACATTGTCTAGGGCGCCATTCCACCACATCGACCCCGCACCACTCAAGGGCATTCCACAAAGGTGAGCCACGCCTAATAAGGAATACTTCCTACAAGGGCTACTTCCCACCTAAATGCAAATGCAATGTTCACTCAACATTTACAATCACATTCCAACAAGATCATGCCAATTCTATAAAGAATCCTACATGCCATGCCATGAAATGAGATGCAACTCACCATGTACCCGAGTCCTCATCGACTTCATAACGCTTAAGCTCATGTGAAACCGCCATTCCGGATGACATCCAATGATCATTTTCAAAACAAATTTCATTTGTTTATAAACCAAAAGCTTTTTATGGCATGACTCCTGAACCTGCTGCACCCTCTTCTTCCATACTATGGAGACGATTACATATGATCCAGCTTATTCATAATAACGTCGTGAATAGGTTATTGATATGATGGTAGATGGAATTGGCCAATTGCTAACTCGCGATCTTATTACATCAAGAATAGCTGTGTACAACTATAGCCTTGATGACACTAGAGAGGATTTTATCTCGTGGACACTTCTGCTTTTCCGGGGAATTCACTGTGGAACTCAAATTGGAACATTTTTAGACCAAAGAAGTCTATGGTCAACTGCACTAGAGTTCCATTTGGTCTCCCTCGCTATCGAGACATGCATTTATCGCTTGTCAGCTATCTGTGATAGATTGTCAGGCAAGACAAGCTACCTGTGTGGGGCATGATCTAATTCTATATCTTGTGTTTTCTCACGCACTAATGTTGAAGACAGAATCACTTGTTTTTGTCACACCACCGCTGGTATTTGGTTGAGAATTTTAAGGTTGTGTGGGAATTCCCAGAACTCCTAGAATTGGGAGAATGAGTTCTTATGGGTAATTGCTACCAAAGGGAAATCCTTTTGTCTTCTATCAACAAGAGGGATTCCTGTGGCTGGTGCTACCATTTTATCACTTGTGGGAGACAAGTTTAATAGTGTAATCTATGAGAATATCTATTCTCCAAATGATTATTTTTCATCCTTGTTATTCTGTAATGATGTCGCCGAGAATCTCAAGTTTCCGTAAGGTGTGGTGGATAATCCGGAAGGAACAGAGCTATGTGTGAGAGACGGTCCTTCCCTCTTAATATTCTCGACATTGGTGTCATGTGGTTGATTGATGGTTCTCGTCAGCTGGCTGGGTCCTTATCCTGTGTTGGGCCTGGGGTGTCTTAGCCCGGGTTGTGGGCTGGGCTTTGGGGTGTGGTGACTACCCGGATGGGTAGATGTCCTGTTTTTTCTTTGTTTTGCTGTCCTGGTCAAGTGTTGGTTGTTTTGGGAATGTTGCCTTCCCCACGGGAGGTTATGTCCGTTTTTCTCGTAATTTCTGGGCCTCGTCATATTCTTTTGGTTATGGGGCTTTGCCTTTTGGAAATAAATGCTTACTTATCAAAAAAAAAAAAAACCAAAATCTTTTTGGATGATACATCACAATGATCATTTTTACATTCAAAATTCATGCGCCTTTATTTGGATAGCAAATTTTTGATGTCACACCATGGGCTACACAAACCCAAACACTTTTACGAAGCCTTTCAATTATCGGGATCGGTGGTACCATGGGCTTGGGCCCAACTACTCCCACCAACAAACCCCGGCCGACTAAGGACCTCATAATTATGGCCCAATCTACGGGCCCAATCGTTCTCATTTACAAGTTGGCCCAAACATACATCCCCAACCGGGTAGGGCATATACCTCCTAGATATTGTCTCTCCTGGCCGGCTATCATCTTTAAAAAGGCATCCGGGTGCCCACTCTGAACTGGAATAAGTATAAGACACTCATAACCACCCTTAGGGTGGTCAAACATTTCTTAAAGCAGAAAATCCGGACGACTAGGCTATCTAAAAGGAAGAATGCTTCACGCACGAGAAAAGAGCACCTTCCCCTTCCGCTTTTGAAGGAATCAACTACTTTCCATGGAGGAGGGATTGCCTTCCTTTCTGATAAAAGGTGAAAGAAAGAAGAGAAAAAGGTACGAGATTCCATACTAAAAAAAGAGTATTTTCAGTCTCCAGACAAAAAGAATCTAACCTAAATCCATGTTAGTGTGGTATTGGTCGCCCGAGGGATTAGTCGAGGTGCGCGTAAGCTGGTCTGACACCCTCACAGACAAAAAAAAAAAAGGTACGAGATTCCATACTAAAAAAAGAGTATTTTCGCCTCTCCGCACAAAGAATTCATCGTAGGGCAAACCACTGCCATGTTCTTGTTTGTTTTGCAGGTACTCGCTAGCTGGTTCATGCTTCGATGATACGTAAGAGTTTGGGTACACCTAATCCTGAGTGATCTTGTCATACCTCGAATTCCACCGGTGTGATTTATGTTAATATTTTTACCACCTGATTTTTTTTTTTCACAACTTAAGTTAAGGTCAGACCGTGATTTGATGATCTAGTGCGTGTTAGGACATGGGTTCACTTCTAGGGCCAAAACAGTTATGGTGGTTTATGAGATTTTCTGTTAGGAATGTGTATTCAGATATATGGAAAGTGGTATTTAGGAATGTTAGTAGTGCATACCAGTGGGAAAGAGGATCTGCTTATGAAGATGAGACGGTGAGGGGAAAGAGATTTGCACAAGTGTGGTTACTTACCGGGTTAATGAAATCCATCCACGCCAGATATATGATGAGTGAAGGCGCCCACAATCAACTATGGACGGGCAAGCTGGATTGATAAGCTGCACAAAGACTCTCACCACCAAGGTATGAGAAGCTACCGAACTCGTCCCTAAGCAACCCACCCAAGAGATAAGAGAACAAGAGAGAACTCTTAAAAGAGAACAAAATATTATTAAACTTGAACCCACAAAGACTACATTATGGGGGTATATATCTCATAATTTCTAAATCAAAAAGCAACTTCACTTTAACTAGAAAAGAAACTTTCTAAATTACAAAGTTTAACTCCTAAAAGAAAACTCAAAACAAATAAAGCAAACTTTTTAAAAATAAACAAAGTAAATCTTCCTAAAATAAATAAAGTTAAACTTTCTAAAATAACAGCTAAATCTTAGTAAAAATAAATAAAAACTTTCTAAAATTAATATGGCAACTCCACATCAGCAACTCCACATCGGGGTTTGTCCCAGTCGACCACGTTTTTGCCTTCCCAAAATGATAGAAGTCAAAGGTTTTCACATGTATTCAATGCGACGCCTCCCCAATCCAATTCTTAATAGTAGGGCTGAATTCCCATGTTGGTGTGTTGTAGAAGCTCTGCATCAATCCCCATATTGGGAAAAAAAGACTTTCAGTCTTCATGGTAATCTTCAGTCCTTAACGCTGAACATTATGGAGAAATTTCATATTCGTGTTCAGCAGCTGTACGCTTGCCCGTGACATTCTCTCCCAATTTTCTCTATAATCTTTAAAGGGCCATCTACCCTTGGCTTGAGCTTTCCCAAACTTTTGTTGACTTTATCCTTGCGAGTTGTACCCGAACCAATTCGCCAACCTCATTTCAGCCTTACTTGGCGTCTATTTTGCTTGTTCCCACATATTTGGCATTTCTTCTTTTTCAATCTTCAGCGAACTTCACTTTAGTAACTAGCGATCTTGGCTCTTGACATCTCCACTAAGTGTTGAATAGTGGATGAGGTGCTAGTGTTCCATGGGTCGATCGGTTGTAGTCCATAGACTACCTCAGGCTGGGCTTTTCCCAACAGTTCTATGCATGGACCTGGCCAACCGTGACTCAATTTGGGGTAGAATCAAAATCCATTGTTTCACGTTCTTTCCCTTAGCTCCTTAGCAAATTTTAAGCTTCTATTAGTAGCGGTTTGACCATCGGAGTTTGGGGTGATAAGAGGTACTGAACAGTAAAAGTCCCCGGTTCCTCCACGAGTTCTCCAAAAAGTGACTAAGAAACTTAGGCCACCACATTTAGTAGGTAGAAAATTCTGTTTTCTATTCAAACTTTTAGAAAACAAAGAAAGCGTTTGAATTACGAGAATAAGGCGAAAACAATTTGAAAACAAAGAAAATGAATTCACTATTTCCAACATTTATATATGAATCGAAACGGGTAAAAATTTGTTTTCCTTGTTTCAATTAAATTCAACCAAATGGGGTTGAAAATGAAAGCATTATTTTCAACCAAATTCAAATGCGAAACGTATTTTTGAAAATGAAAACTAAAGATGGAGCCATTGAAAATTTTACCATATTACGAATTTTTGGATAGGAGTTGAAAATTTTAAGTGAGGAACTCGCGCAGGGCCTTACAAGAGTCTCGATCTGGAAACCATAGTCTTGGGAATACCATGTAGACGCACAATCTCTTTGAAATTACAAATTAGTGGCATGCGAAGCATCATTAGACTTGTTTGCATGGTATAAGTGAGCCATCTTTGAAAACCTGTCGCGACCGCTTTGAGGTCGAATCTTTGTGTTTCTTTGTATTCTATGGTAATCCGAAACAAAATCAGCCTCCTCCGTAGCATATTTGAATTGGCAATGGTGTATATAGTCCCCTCATTGTTTCCATGAGTTTTAGCCATCATGCACACAACACACTTCTTGACAAATCTAGCAATGTCTTTCTCTACAGCTTAGACGAAAAGAGTTTTTCCTTCACTAGGTAAGGTTTTTTGCTTCACCAAAGTGTCTCCCTAATGTTCCAACATGCAACTCATCGAGAATACTCAATCTCGAACAAGATGGGATTATAAAGTGTTTCCTTTAAAGAAAAGCTGTCCATCCTTAAAAAATCATAGAAGCATCGTGCATACCCTTCATATTTCACCAAAATCAGCATCCTCCTCGTATAGTTCTTTCCAACACCTTCGAATCCAACTACTTGGACTTACTTAAGAGTCACTAGGGCATATCTCTACTCAAGGCATCCTTGACAACGTTATGAACACCCAGCTTTATGCTTGATTGTGAAGTTATGCGCTTGTAGAATTCCACCCATGTCGCATGTCTTCGATTCAACTTGTCTTTGAGTGGTTGATGATTGTGCTTCATGATCTGAAAAGCACAAATGGCTTGTAAAAACAAATATTGACTCCAGTGGAAATAAAGCTCTATAGATAGCATAAAACTCCTTGTCATAGATTGGAGTACTTCCTTTTTGCTTCATTTAACTTCTCACTAAAAGCGTGGAGGTCTTCCTTCTTGATATTAAGGGCGGCACCAATCCCAACGAGATCATCACCTCGCCCGAGAGACTTTGTTGCGAAATCAGGTAAACCCGAACATGGGGCTTAGGTTACTTTCTTCTTAATCGACTCGAAGCTTTCTTAGAAGCAACACTAGTCCACTTGAATTTGTCTCCCTTTAAGCATTGATTCACGAGGCCATTATAGAGCTAAATCCATGAATAAATCTCCTATAAAAGAGACTGTATGAAAACTTCTCACATCATGGATGAGCTAGGAGTTGTGGTAGTAATCGCCTCTATCTTGCTTGATTCAATCTCAGTCGTCTTTAATAACCACACCAACAGAAATATGATTAAATGGCGCTGAGAAGTCACACTTCTTCAAGTTGGCAAATAATCGTTGCTCCCTTAGGATAGAGAACAATTGCCTCCGTCTCCAAGTGCTCCAGCATCAGATTTTTGCTATAGATCGAAATATCATCAAAGTATACCACCACCAAATTTCTGTGCATGGCTTAAGGATATGATTCATAAACCTCATAAAAGTGTGGGCATTGTGATGCAGAGCATTTATAAACACATAACATTGCCAGAATTGACCCTAATTATTGAAATTGGATTAGAGTCAAGGCGCGTGAATACATGTAAACTCTCCTTTTTGGACCTCATTTGGGCGCGGAACTAACGTGTTTGAGACTGGACAAACCTGATATCGGCTACTGCTAATAATAATTTAGAAAAGACTGCTGAAACTAATACAGGAAGATTTGCTTTATTTCTTTTAGAAAGTTTGCTTTCTTTATTTTTAGGAAGATTTGCTTTATTATATTAGAAAGTTTTGCTTTATTTAATTTAGAAAGTTTCTTTTCCTAGTTAACGTAGAAGTTGTTCTTTGTAATTTAGAAAGTTTCTTTTCCTAGTTAAAGTAAGAAGTTGCTTTTAGTTTAGAAAGTATATAGAGTATATATCTTGCACGATAATGTAATCTTTTGAAAATCGGTTCAAGTTTAATAATATTTTTTGATTTCTCTTTTTAAGGTTATCTCTTGTTCTCTTTATCCTCTTGGGTGGATTCCATGGGACGGGTTCGTGGCTTCTCTGTCTTCATACTTGGTGGATTCTTGGTGGCGAAGTCTTTGTCCGACATCAATCCAACCGATCCATAGTTGATTATGGCGCCTTCACTCCATCGTCGATCTTGTGTGGATCGTTTCATTGAATACAGGCCAGTAACCACTCTTGTGCGAACTTTACTCTCTCTGCCATCTCATCTTTTCTTCGCTTTCCACCCAACAAATTTTCAACCTCAACCCAAACTTTCCAAATCTTGTTTCCATACTACTAAAACCTTCCTAAATGCCCCTTTACCTTATATATACCATAAATTCACCTTTCTTAGCAGAAAATCTCGAGTTTGTCCATAACCTATTTTGGCCCAGAAAAACTACCCCAACCCATATTTTGACTTACAAGCACGGATCCATCCATCGGTCCCAACGCATACATTGGATAGTCAAATGGCATCACCATCCACTCATGAGTCCATCTCGAAGTTTCGTGATCTTTCATTCATCTCCTTCCCTCATACAATTTGATGGTATCCACTCCTCAATCAATCTTGAAAATCGTTGGGTAGCACCATAGAGTTGATCAATAAATCATTGAGTCTTACTGGAATGGGAAATCGATATTCAATAGTAATCTTGTTAGTATCTACTATAACACATCTCGAATCATCCAGCCTTCTTTACAGTACTAAGGCGGGGAACACAAAGGGCTCTTTACTCTCTCGAATAAACAGCCTTTGTTGAAGACTCATCAACTTGTCTTGTAAGCTCTTCATGTTCTTTTAGGACTCATCCGTGGTGACCGGTTTATTAGACTAAAACAGGGCTGAGTGAGAGTCTGGCTGATGTTGAATATGTCTCGCGTAGGGCAACCCATGTGAATCTCCTGGGTACTACATCGACAAGTGCGAGGAGTGGCTCTACTTCTTTTGGGATCTCCTTCTCACTTTTGGTTTCTTCAATAGCAACCAAGGCCATCACATCTGAACCAGCTCTGATTTCTTTCTCCAACTCGGATTTTGACAACAAAGAATTTTGCTCTTGGTTTTGGAGAGGTTGGAGCAATTAAGGCCCTGCGGTGCTTCCAAAGACAATTTGGCCATCCTTGCGGAATGTAGCAAGTGTTATTGAAGCCATCATAAATGACTTTCCTATCCTTATTGCCATGGCCTCCCAAGTAGCAAGTGACAAACATCCATTGGAACAACATCACACCATACCTCGTCCTGGTAGTGCTTTCCAATTGTAAAAGAGACAAGGCACTTATGCTTTACCTTGATATCACTACCCTCTTGAAGCCAGCTAAGTTTATAGGGTTTTTGAGGATGTGGATCGATCTTCAAATTAACTTTTCTATCTCAAGGAAACACAATTCTCGAAGCTCCCACTATCAATAATAACCAAACAAACCCTGTCCTTAGATGTGCACTTTGTGTGAAAGACATTGGACCGCAACCAATTCTCCTCACTAGCAGCTGCCCCTATCTTAAGACTCCTTTGAACAACTAAGGAAGTCCCATGGTCGGGCATAGTAAGTTCATCCTTATCTTCATGGTCAGATTCAATTGCCTCTTCGACATCTTCTTCCTCAACCTGTATTCTTCAATTAAGACAACCACTCGTCGGTTAGGACATTGAAGCTATATGCCCAAATCAGTATTTAAACCTTTGCTGTGACTTAGGAGTAGACTTTTCTGTGGCTTGTGCCAGCGTCGGGAGCATCGTAAACACACCAAACATTAGGTCGGCCCTAATTGTATTGAAGGAATTGGATTAGGAGGTTAAGGCGCGTGGGCCCTTGTAGAAAACTCCTTTTCTTGGACTCGTTTGAGCCTTGGAAGGCAAAAACGTGAATTAGGACTTAGGACTCAAACCACGATGTGGGTATATATTTATTTGAGGAAAAATTTGCTTTGCTTATTTTAAAATTTGCTTTATTTATTTTTTAGAAGTTCTTTATTATTTAGGAAGATTTGCTTTATTTATTTTAGAAAGTTTTCTTTTAGGGTTGCTTTTGTAATTATGAAAGTTTCTTTCCTAGTTAAATGAAGTTGTTTTGTAATTTAGAAGGTTTCTTTTCCTAGTTAAAGTAGAGTTGCTTTTGATTTAGAAGTATGGGGCTATACCTAATGTAGTCTTTTGAAAAAGGAGTTCAAGTTTAATAATATTTTAAGATTTATCTTTTAAAGAGTTCTCTCTTGTTCTCTTATCTCTTGGGTGGATTCCCTTGGGGACAGTTCGTGGCTTCTCATACCTAGGTGGATTCCTTGGTGCGAAGTCTTTGTCCGGCTTATCAATCAACTCATCCGCCAGTGGATTGTGGCGCCTTCACTCCATCGTCGATCTTGTGTGGATCGTTTCATTAAACCGGTAAGTAACCACTCTTGTACCAACGACTACTCCTCCACATCATCTTTTCTTTAAACTTTCCATAACAAATTTTCAACCTCAACCAAAACTTTCAAATCTTGTTTCATACTAAAACCTTCTAAATACCCCTTTTCCCCTTATATACCATAAATTCCTTTCTTAACTTAGAAAATCTCCAAAAATTCGTCCATAACCTATTTTGGCCCGAAAGACCTACCCAAACCCATATTTCGACTTACCTAGTTCTCTGGATCATCCATCACGTCCCAACCTTGCATCAGCGGTATCAGAGCTCATGGATTGATGGCTGATCATCATAACCAAATCAGGCTTGATGCTAGAGACAAGACTCTAGATACGGTTTGAGTCGCTCACTAGCCAAGGAGGAAAAATATGATTTTTATGAAGAGCTTACAGCCTAGTCAACTCGAACGCTTTCTCGGGGCAACAAGAAAGCTAAAGGTATGCATGTACGAGACCATGATTACCGCCGGAGGTATGATTGCTACCAACAGAATGAAGATTATAAGAGGCATGGTAACTATGATCAAGGCTTGATTCAATCCAAAATTTAACATTCCAGACCCGATGGGAAGGATGATCCCTGATGAATTTTTGATTGGCTTAATATGGCGGAGCATGTCTAGTATTATGATTCGAACGTGAAAAGTGAAGTTGGCTGGCTACAAAGATGTGCAAGAATGCTTCATTTGGTGGAAAAACATGAAGAGACAACGTGAGTTAGATGGTAAAAAGTAAGATTTGTCCAAACTCAAGAGTATTTAAGAAAGAACTAAAAAAGGAAGTACCTTCCCTTTAACTACCGCCAAGACATCTACCTCGAAATTCATAACTTTAAGCAACGAGATTTGAGTGTGGAGGAGTATTCGGCTAAGTTTGTAAACTTGATTATCAAATGAGACTCTGCAAGAGGCCGAAATATGCATAGTCACCACTACTATCGGGCCGGGTTTGAGATCTCGTATTGCTAGAGTTATTTTTGCAACCATATAATAGTCTTCTCAAGATGTGATGAAACTTGCTTTGAAGGTTGGGGAGAAAAAAAGTATGGAAACTCTACTACAACTAAGAGTGTATTAATGAAGGGTTTGTCGAGGGTTCTAATTTTGGAATCCTAGTGGTACGAAAACTACCCCCACTCAAGAAAAGAGTGAAGCATAACAAGAATTGGCTTCTAAGTCAAAGACGTGTTTTAAGTGCCAAGGGTTGGGGCATATTGATTCCGAATGTCCTAACCAAAAAGCGTTTGCCTTAATTGAGGAAGATGAAGCCAAGGAAGAAGATGTTGAACAAGTGATCGACCTAACCATGTCCAAAGTGAAGACGATGAGAATAAATTGTCACCCAGCCAAAATCTAAGTTGGATGTTGAAGAAGTAGTCGACCTAAATTACATCCAAGAAGATGAGGAGAAGAGTTCACTATCACAAATTTTGGTTTAGAAATCAAAGATGTTTCGGGATGCGACAACTTTGGTTGTTGAAGAAACCGGAAGTGAAAAGGAATTTCACTAGAAGCAAAATCGACATGTAATTTGTTAATGTAATGCTCAAGAAATACCACACGGTTTTCCACCCATGAGGGTATTCAACAAAAGAACAGACCATACCAAGTTTGGTTTTTCCTAATAAGCTAGCTCCTCTATGAAGAGCCCTAAGGAGCATGAAGAGTTTAAACACAAGTTGATGATTTTCTTGACAAAGGGCTTGTTCAAGAGAGTGAAAGTTCCTATGTGGTTCCCACTATGTTGGTGCATGAAAAAGATGGATCTTGGAGTATGTGTTTTGATTGCCAAGCTTTCAACAAAAATTTTATTCATGAGGAAGCCAGATTCAACAAAGGGCAAAGAGTGGAAAAATATGAAAGACAAGCATATGAAGGTTATCAACGGCTGGTATTTGATCCAGGAGGATGGATTCGGTTACACATGATAAAAGAGAGGTGTTCCAAGTTGTGCAAAAGAATAGATGGTTCTTCCAAGATTATTAAGAAGATCATAAAGAATGCTTACAAGGTTAAATTGTCCGGTGACTGCAATATCTTGCCTACATCTGCTGTTAAGGATTGAGGTTTATCATGGCGTAAGACTCGAGGGACAAGTCTTTTTCCCAACTATAGGGGTTTGATGCGTATATCTCGTAAACACACCAAACATTGGGAATTCACCTCACTATTGGAAGAATTGATTGGGGAGGTTAAGACGCATTGAATACATGTGAAAACTCCTTTTTGGACTCCTACTCGAGCCTCTGAAGGCAAAAACGTGGCCGACTGACAAAACCCCCGATGTGGAGCCTATATTTATTTGAGAAAGTTTGCTTTATTTATTTTAGAAAGTTTGCTTTATTTATTTTAGAAAGTTTGCTTTATTTGCTTAGGATTTGCTTTATTTATTTTAGAAAGTTTTTTTAGGGAGTTGCTTTTGTACTTAAGTTTCTTTCCTAGTTAAAGCAGTAGTTGTTTTTTGTATTTAGAAAGTTTCTTTCTGTAGCAGTAGAAGTTGCTTTTTTTTTTGATTTGTAGTATGGGTTATATATACTTTCTCTACGTCTTTTTGAAATCAGCCAAGTTTCAATAATATTTTACATTTCTTAAGAGTTTCTTCTTCGTTCTCTTACCTTTTCGGGCGATTCTTGGGAGAAAGCCGTGGTTCTCATATTTGTGGTGGCCTCGGGTGGCGCAGCTTGCTCGCTTAATACCACCCTGCCCATGCGGGACAGGCGTTTTCGCCTATCATTTATTTGTGTGGGACGTTACAAACCGGTGGTAACCAATTTTGTGCAACTTATTCTCACCATCTCATCTTTAAACTTTCCATAACCAAATTTTCAACCTCAACCCAAAACTTTCCAAATCTTGTTTCATACTTACTAAAACCTTCCTAAATACCTTTTCCCTTATATACTCATAAATTCACCTTTCTTAACTTAGATATCCTCCCAAAATTCGTCCATAACCTATTTTGGCCCAAGAAAACTACCCCAAACCCATATTTTGACTTACCTAAACTTCTGGATCATCCATCACGGTCCCAACCTTGCATCATGCACTTCACCTTTTACTTGAGGTTTAAGGGTGGTTTTAGCACTACTAGGACCCCTTGAAGTCGAATTCTTGATAAATCCTTCTTTAATCCGATTTGTAGTAAAACCCCCATACTTGTTTAGAGCCTCAACTTGAGACAGCTTATCACATCTTGAAGAGTATTATGAAACACGTTGGTAGTTTTAGAAATTTGAACCTCAAATCGGCAAGGTAGCGGGCTATGGGCTCCTCCGGCCTCTTGCAAGTCTCCTTTGATGTGAGGTGCACCAAGCTCGGTAGAATACTCCTCCACGGTGGGATTAACATTAAGTCACGAATTTTGAGGAAGATATCTTGTGATAGTGGAAGGGAAGATACTCCTTTTAGTTCTTTCTTCATCTTTTCCCCAGTTCGTCTTCTTCATGTCATCTCTGTGTTGCCTCTTTAAAATTTCCCACCAAAAGCATTCACACATCTTTGTAACCTTAACATCACTTTCATGTTCGAGATCATAATACTCAAAGACATGCTCCACCATATTAATGATCAAAATTCATCGGGATCCCTATTTCTACATGAATTAAAAATCATTAGAATTTTGGTTGCATCTAAAACCTTCATCATAGTTACCATGCACCTTATGGCCAATCTTCTGTTAGTAACTTAATCCTTACCTCCCATGATAATCATAGTCTCGTACATACATGCCTTTGGCCTTTGGCTTGTTCCAAGTTGACTAGGTTGTGTCAAAAAAAAAGTTGACTAAGTTTGCCAAAGCTCTTCATAAAATCATATTTTTCCTCCTTGGCTAGTGAACGATCAGCCAGGTATCTGAGATCTTGTCTCTCAGCATCAAACACACCGTTTAGTTTATGATCGACCATCAATCCATGAGCTCACGATACCACTTTGATCTGAGGTTGGGGACATGATGGATAGTCTAGAAGTTTGGTAAGTCAAAATATGGGTTTGGGAGTAGTTTCTAGGGCCAAAGCAGGTTATGGTCGAGTTTATGAGATTTTCTAAGTTAGGGAATGTGTATTTGTGATATATAAAGGGGGGAAAAGGGTATTTAGGAATGTTTTAGTAATTATGGAACAAAATGTGGAAGTTTGGGTAGAGATTTGAAAAATTGCTTATGGAAGTTTAGAGAGAAGATGAGATGGTGAGGAGAAAGTAGTTTGCACAAGTGTGGTTACTTCAGGGTTAATGAAAGCTTGATCCACGCTAGATATGATGGAGTGAAGCTGCAATCAACTATGAACGGGTTGATTATTAAGCGGACAAGGCTTACGAGGAATCCACGGTGAGAAGCCACGAACTCGTCCCAGCGAGGGAATCCACCGAAATAAGAAACGAGAGAACTCTTAAAGAAATAAAATATTATTAAACTTGAAGCGATTTTCAAAAGACTACATTATGGGGGTATATATAGCCTCTATGCTTTCTAATCAAAAGCAACTTCTACTTTAGCTAGGAAAGAAAGCTTTCTAAATTACAAAAAAGCAACTCCTAAAGAAAACTCTAAAATGACCAGCAAACTTTCTAAAATAAACAAAGCAAATCTTCCTAAAATAAATAAAGCAAACTTTCTAAAATAAATAAAGCAAATCTTAGTAAAAACAATAAACAACTTCTAAAAATTAATATGCTTGGCATGTCGGGGGGTTTGTCGAAGTCGATACGTTTTTGCCTTCAAGGCCCAAATGAGGTCCAAAAAGGAGTTTTCACATGTATTCAATGCGTCTTGACCTCCCCCAATCAATTCTTCAATAATTAAGACTGAATTCCAATGTTCGGTGTGTTTATAGAAGCTCACACGCATCCTCCACTTGGAGTAATCACTGAAACATAAATAAACACCACTCGGACCTCCAAACATACACACATATGTCGGTACGAGTTAATTCCTCAATGTACGAAACTATACACTTACACTTGATCAAAAATACCGTTTACACCGGGTTGACTAGTGGCTACACAAAGCCAAATATACAATGATCCACAAAGATTATTGTCCAAATATACAGTGTGAATATCCACATAACACTAAATATTCATCAAAATGAATGCTCAACCACCAACAAGCTAAGGTTGGCATACAAACTTCCCATCCTCAAAAACCCTGTAGGTCCAACTTTCATATCACGCGGCGGGTCTCGTACCTGCATCTAAGGTGGAGGGAAATAATGGGGGTGAGTTAAACCTTTCATTGGTGATCCCATAACAAGTATGCTCATAAAAACATTTTCAATTTATACATAATTCAAATATCTCAAAACATGAGCATTTTACAAATAATAAGTTGATGATGTTTGATACATGAATGCATACTACCACCATCTCGACCCCTCATCGGTGCTCTTTTGAGTTTTCACCCGGGGACTAGTAGGTCATCTGAGCTGCTTGACAAATTGCTGGGACTTACACGAGGGGATATGCACATCCGTATATCTATGACCTTCACGGGACTACAACCCCGGGGACTAGTCATGGAATCTGTGTCCACTGTACCACACACCCCAATGAGACTCTCACACGGAGTCTCATACCCACATTGTCATGCTTTAAAACAATTTCACAAGCATTCAACCACATGAGATGTTAAAACATCATGTCTACCGTGAATTCAAAGATTTCCATATATATAAAGCTGCTGCATTTATATATCCTTTAGAAAATCCACAAATTCAACATGGAATGACATAGAATTCCCCTGACATCAAACCACGGTACAAGCGGGGAGAAAGGTTATAAGATCGGCGGCTTTGTAGGATAAATTGCATATGAGAAGCAATTTTTCGGAGCGATGGTGGATTTGGTTGCTTCGATCGTTGAGAACTCCTCCTCAAGTTAGGAGGAGTTAGGAACTTGGGTTTTTCATCCTTCACTCATCACGTTTTAGATAATTCATTGCACTGCTTTGTATTATAATTTATTGGTGTTCCTTCAAATAAAATATTACAGTGTTGTTGTATATGTACCTACGGTTAGGAGGAATAGAATTACATTTTCGGTGTCAAATTGCTCTTAGTTCGTTTACTTAGTTATTCTTCTTGGGATTAACAGCGGGATTACCAATGTATATTTTTAATGATATGTAAGCGAGAAAGCTTTGAGAGGAGGGGAGAAGCTTAAGTTATGTATGTTGTTGCAGATCAGTCTCAATCAATCAATTTTTTGGAAAGGTTGATTTTCTTTGATTTTGCCAAACCTCATGATTTTCAATTGTTTATATTAGGCATCATTTCGTTAGGCACTCTTAATGATTAGATTACAATTTAGTAAGTAGTAAAGCCAAATTGAACAACTTTGACTCAATTTGTAACTTCACCACAATAATGTCTTTCTTTAATAAGCTCATTTCAACTGATTGTTATTTTCATGTAATTGAATCAACATTTATATATATTAATCTAAGTAGAATTGGCAAATTGGGAAAATGGAATTAAATCAAAACTTGCTTTAGGAGATAGATCAATCTTAAATTTAATTTTGAATTTAATTAGATAAGCTCTAATCTAAACCGATCTAAGTGTAATTATTTTTATAAAATGAGATATTTTTAATAAGGTTGATTACATAAACTTTCCATTTTATTTTGGTGTCTAAATTTTATTTATTTTGCTCAAAAATAAAGTGTCTAATTTTATGATTTTTATTTTATTTTAATTTGGGTGTCTCAATTTGATTTTGTTCAATTAAGTGTTGAATTTTTTATTTTTTGTTTAATTAAGTGTTATTTATGATATTTGAATAAATAAGGTATATTCAAATAATATTTTATTATGAAAATGATAAAATTACTTAAGTGACTTTTAACAAGTGAAAAGATAATATTATCCTTTTAAAGTTATAGTTTTTATATATTCAATATTATACAAAAAGAAATTAATTAAATTGACTGTTGTAAAATTAGTAATATTTAATTATTTTAAACATAATTTAATATCTAATAACTATTTTTAATAAATTCATATATAACTTATTTTTCAAGTAAAAATAAGATTAGATAGATAAAAGAAGTTGTTTTTTAATTTTTATATATATTTGAATTTTTTAAAATTTTTATCTCTATTCTATAGTAAACCAATTTTATCAATTTCATTTTCATTGTAAAAAATAGGTAATAAAACTACCCTTAATAGCATGGAAATGATAATATTATTTCATCTTCTTAAAGACATATATAAAATTTCATTATTTATGTGGTGAAATATCATTTGAATCAATTTTTATTAAATATCTTAATAAATTTTTATTGGTAAGAAAAAACTTGATTCAACAAATTAAAAAAGTTTAAATGTTTGATTGAATAAAATTAAAGTTGTGACGTAAATAGAAAAAATAAAAAAGTTTAAACCTCAATTGAACAAAAATAAAGTTGATACATCAAAATATAAAATTAAAAATTTGAGCATAATTGAATAAAAATAAAGTTGAGACACTAAAATGAAAAAGGAAAAGTTGAGACAACATTTATATAATTAACCTTTTAATAAAAATATGCATCCTATTTTTGCATTGTTAGCATTGCCTTTTATTCGACTGTGAATGGTCTCCCACGATGGTCCACTCCACATCAGAACTAGAGGTGGCAATATAAGTTCGACCCGTTGGATTGGCCCAATTCACCGGGGTAGAGGTTAAATTTGTTAATTTATATATTATGTTGTGGAATCTTCTCTCTCATCCAACATTTTTCGTCAAAATCTTATCAAGTAATGTTTTGAACTTGAGACCTATTTCCTTTTTGGACATATTATCTTTTTAAATTTTAAATGTTCTATTAAAAGAAATCTCCATATTTTCGGAATAAACTTTATAAAACTGTTTTGAGTTTTTTTTTTTTTAATACACTCTAGTTTCAAGACCAATAAAACTATCATACATGAACTCTCAAACCACAGAAACCTCTCTCATTATAGCATGTTTTTAACCGTAAATGTCCTATCACTTGAGATAGAAGAATTGTTTTGAGTTGTAACCTATAAATACCATTTAAGGGATTCTAAAAACGTAGCTCATTGCTCTTATTGAACTAAACATTACTTAGTTTTAAGGGTATAGGTACATATATTATTTTTTATTTTTTATATTTCTGTTCTTCTTCGTTCCTATTTAATTCGAGGATAGAATGGGTTATTAGCTTGGATTAGTTCATTTACATTTTTAGATGGTTAAAGTGCAGTGAATAGAGTTGAGCTTGCTTTAATGTATATTTTTGGTTTTCATGGTTATGCAGACAAGGCCCAGATATTGGGAACACACAAAATTGATTATTCAGTTTCATTTCAATTTATAGTGAATTACTATATGATATTAGTGTTATTTATTGGGATTCAGTCATGAACTCCTTAAGCTCTTCTCTGGGACTGGAAACTTGTTATTTATTATTTTTATGCACACGATGAAGGAATCCATGGTTGGAATAATTGAGGTTATTTTGTTGGTGGGTAAAATAGTGAACTGTTCATCATATTAGCATCTTATAGAATTAGGATTGTATCAGTTCACGATTTTGAAGGCCTGGTGACACAAAAGATGGAGAATCTTGAGAACCATGACCAATTATTTACGGTGTATGTTAGGCTATTACTGAATGAATTGATAAAATCAATTTCTTGATACATACTGATTAACCTATAACTGGGATTTTATCAGAGCATGTATTAGTAGATTGCGTAGAGGAAATATGTAATATGATGCAGAAATTGATGATTAACAAAATCCATTTCCAGTATACTTTACTCAGTTCTAGTTTAAATCCATGATTATTTTAGAATAATTCATTTTATTATAGCTTTTAAGTTAGGCATTCTTTATTTCCAATGACAATATAAAACCCATTATCTCGGTTGGTGGTTCAATAGTGAGGAGTTTATTTAGTTGGGAGTAATTGATCATTATAATTTTTAATCGATCTTCATGGGAACAATAACTTCGGACTTAAAGTCCACGCTATTACCTTGACTTGTGCACTTTAGGTAATTGATTCAACAAGGACCAAATCAAATTTTCTAATATCGTTCAGTCAGGCGTATTTGAACATATATGCTGGGGATTGGAAGTAATCCCGATATATGTGTCCTTGAACTTGTGTTGTCACTTCAGTATTTGGTCCATGTCAACAAGTTTGTCAAACAGTGACCATGACACCCTGTGGAAATAATCTTGCAGTATGGTTGCGACCACAGTATTTCATGGTCGCGATTATGACCCGAGGAGATGATTGAGGACTATGACATCCTATTTTCAATATCCATACAGTGTAGTTGCAACTACGGCTTTTATAATTATGGCTCCCACTCAAGGAAAGTTGCAGAACTAAGGGGAATCAAGTGATGTAGAAAGGGCCATGATTCAGGAAGAGGGGTTTTGGTTTTTATCAAGCTCGTCAAATTCACAATAAATAAATAAAGTAGGTCTTATGGCCACCAAATTAAGGGAATATAGCATCGTCAAAAGTGTACTTGTCCCAACAACAATAATTATTCAAAGTAAATTGTGTAAATCGATAAATATCAAAGGTAGACCTAGTGTCACCTTGGTCCACTGGATTCATACACATACAGTGATGAATATGTGCAAATGTCGTGAGTTCCCAACTTTGTAATCAAATAAGACATTTCAGTAGCCACCTAATCAGAAGATTGAATATTTAAAATTATTCGGATTACCTAAAGGTTCAGTCAAGTTCTTCGGGTCCCATCGAGATGGTAAGGTTGAGGAGTTACCTTTGCGATGTTTCCAGTAAACGAGGCGAAAGATCGGGATTGAGAGAAGAGCAGAGATTTTCATACAAATGAAGAGAAAATTTATGTAGAACCGACTCTTTCTTTATTTTTTAAGATTTTTTTCGGTGAAAAACGAATGATTTGAAGTTCTAAAAACCGAAAAGACTTCCTAATGCTTGAAAATATGGGGAAAACTCTTTGGATTATTGGATTATTCGGTTCTTAATTTTCTTCGCTTGGCTTGATTATTCGGGATTGTATTGACCACCTACTTCGGACTATCCCCGATTGCTCGGTTATTTTTGCTCGTCGATCAACTAACTTTGCAGCTCATTTCCTAGCTAAGGCGGGATTAAGTGTCCCAGTGTTGGTGGTTAGGGTTAAGAACCCTTCTATTAGCATTATGGATGTAACTTCTTGTGAGATGATCAATAAAAATTTACATCCTTTTACGTAACAAAAAAAAAAAAAAACACTTTTTCTAGACATACATCTCACAAACAAATCATTAAATATTGTAATTTATAAGCAACCAGTATGACATTTGATAGAGTAATGTGTCATTCAAAAACCAGCTTATAATATTTTGAAATCCTTTTTTGACTCTACAATACGAAATATGATTATAAGAAATCATGTTTGATCTATCTTTACAATACAAATATATGATTTAAAAATCATATCAAATTTAAAAAAATAAGAATAATCAAATTTTAGTAAATAATAGATCGAGATTAAACTCTTCACGGCAGCTTTAAAAAAAATTTATTATTCAAATATTTTGGAAAAGCGCAGAGAATTTTGAATGATTGTTATTTATACTCTACTAGATCATTAAAAATAATTAAAATCTTAATATGTCAATGAGAGTTGATGACTTTTCAATATCGGTATACTTTGAGAGTCGATTAAAATTGTATTGAATGCAACTTGACTTTTTATATAGAGTAGAGTCATTAAATACCTAATCAATACCTCTTGAAGAAGAAACTTGTAACAAAGATTGATTAACAATTATTACAATTTGGAATTAAAATCTGACCAAAATCACTATACCACAAGTGTTAACAATTGGCGATCCGTCTGTCCAAGAATCAACATAGTATCGCCATGAAGCGACGGCCAGGTCGAAACATCATCAAATTGGATCTGGTCACTTCGGCATATCCTTGAATTTGAATTTGAATTTGAATTTGAATTTGAATTTGAATTCGAATTCCTCTCGTTCCTCCCGATGCCCTTCCCTCGCCATCCAAAGTAGAATTCCTCTTGTTCAGTTCCTCTCGATGTCGATTTTCGACGGCTTGACGACACGCTGCAGGCGAAAATCAGGGTTGAGAAGTTAGAAATTATACGATGATGACTTTCTAGCGAAAGCCACTGGGGGTTTGGAGTGTGGAGGGAAGGGAGGAGGCCAAAGACGATCTCAAAACCCTAAAACATCATGAATGAGAAATAACTAGGGAATTGAAAAGGAGGAGCGGTTTGCAATAATAATAATAATAATAATAAGCAATAATAATAATATATATATATATATATATATGAGTGGGAGTCAAGAACATGCAATTTGGATTGTGAGAAGACCACCAAATACCCAGCTACCTCAGCTTCTATCAAGAAGTAATATACTACTAAATGAATTAATTATTGTTTCTATTGAAGAAGTATCTCTAAATTAATTTGAACGATAAAGCATAAACAATCAGATCTCTCACTAATTTTAACAAATAATTTAGAAAAATCGCAATGGGTTGTACTTGTACATTGAAACAACAAATGTAAATAGAACTAAAGCTGCAAATCATGTTATCCTAATACAATCTTGAGTCAAATAAAATGCAAATATAAAAATAAAGATCACTTAAACCAACCCTATTTGTGTAATTTGAGTTTAAAAATAGAAAAGCATTTTTTCAAATGGTGATATAGTAGACACGGCTATGCGAGACCCAATCTAAAATTTGAAAAAGTAGGAAGAGGAGTACAACCGAGAAGCGACTAATAGGAGGGACAAAAGCCTTGTTTGGAAGAGCTTCTTAACCGTTTTGCTAATAAAGTTCCTAAACAACAAAAGTTCAATTAATGAATCTTAACATTAGTATCTGAGATTACATCTATTTAAAGTATACACTAACATACACGGAATAGAGTGCGGAAGTAGCTGGCACCCAATCGATAAATGCTAAGACGGAAGGAGGAGGAGGTAAAAAACATGCGAGTTGGTTCCATGGTAACCACCATTTTATTTATTTATTTTTTTTGATGAATAAATAGAACAGATATATTATAAACAAAAAGAAGCCAGTGGGTCGGACACCCAAACAGTAAACAGGACATACAAAAACGGGGTCAAAGCTAGAGAATACACAAAATGCATCTTACAAAAGAATAGTCCACATGTCGAGGCTGGCCAAGAGCAAAAAAGTGAAAACAACCACTTCAGTGCCCAGGAAATGGAAAACACTGCTCTATTCCTCTCCTTCCAAATTGCCCACATCATCTGAGTTAGAGATGGAAGCGGGTCATACCGGCCCATTTTGACACAACCCGATCAGGCCTCGAGCCAAAATGGGTTGAACCAGCGAACCATTTTGGGCCAATTTCACCAGCGTGACACCACTGCAGACTCTGGGCCAAAAAGAGCCGAGGCAATTGAGCGGTGTGACACTATGCGGCATAATCCTGATATGGTATTATCATTTTACTAAATAGCATTTCTTGAGAATATAAATTTGTAAAGGAAAGGAAGAAAGGAAAGGAAAGGTTAGTATATTAGAAGAAAGCTCGAGAGAAAAGCAAAATAGAATGGTCCTTCTATGATGTCATCCTTCCTTTGTTCTTTGTTTTTCACTTATTAATACCATTCTCATTGTTTCTACCAAAAATGATGTCACTTCTATAAAAATACGAATATATTCATCAATTTGAATTGTGCGACATATTATGATAATAAATATAATTGATCTAAATGTCTATATGATACCAAATAAATGGTGCTATCAAGTGTTGTGACAACCAAATGTAAGTTTTTACATTGGAGAGTAGAAATAATAAAAATTCATGGTAAGTTGAAATTTTTGTGAGTCTCTAGTTGAACCACGAGGGGAATGCAATAAAGCGTAACCGCAGAGTTGGATTTTCAGATGCTTGCAGTTCATGAAACATAGTCAACTAATATGTTCTCTAATATAGTGTAAAAATGAAAAGCCCCATCATATCCAGAATCCCGACTATAGTCATGAAACATAGTCAGCTAATATGTTTTCTAATATAGCGTAAAAATGAAATGCCCCATCATATCCGGAGATCAGGCTATAGTCATTCTCTTGAACACTATGGAACATAGAGACAGCAAAATCTCAAATAATTAAAATCTTTTCTTCTTAAGAAGAATTTTCATTTCATTCTCCATTATACCTTCACATAATTTGCATGTCCTGGACAGTCCACTTGTGCATAGTCGCTTAGCAGTCTCATATGGGCCTGCAAAGTCAAATCCAATTTAGATTAAGCTGGGAAAAAAATACTCAAGAGTTGTATGTATGGCAACCAAGAAAACAACATCAGCCTGCTTAAGATGTAATGAAACATGGAAACCATGGAGAAGCAATAAAACAACAAAATGCAGTATTGCAGTTCGTGAAGGCAACAGCACTTTGCTTTTCCTTCCTACGCAAGCACCACCACAAGAGACAAAAACCGGTTCATGTACGGATAAATGGAAGGCCTATGATTCAAGCGGATCCTACTCACATTCCAATGGAAAAAAAATCTCCAAATATTAAAAAAAAAAAAAATAAAAGCAGATTCATAGAGACAATTGATTCAACAACCCAACCTTTGTAATAGCGATCAATGTAGTCTTTCGCAGTCAACGGCTGCCCAATAGTTTCTCACATTCACACGAGGCTTTACGTCAACGAGAAGAAAATAAAATCATAATATCATAAATTAAAATGTGACTTAATTTACAATTGAAAATATTCCCATTGGAAGGTTGATTTGTTCATTGGAAGCCACTCCTCGAAGCCTTTTTCAAATCAAATCCATAAAAATGAAGACTTTAAGTGAAATTTCCGATTCTTAAATAATCATAGCTGAAGACGCTCGTGAAACTAAAACTCACATTCAAATGGACTCACTATCAACTGATCGGAAAAGAAATAGAAACAACATTTTACATTTGTTTTGGTTCTTGATATTAGCGATTTCCAGTTCTCAAAAACAAGGGGAAAAGAAAGAACAACAAGCAGTTTACCCTTTTACGAAAAAACACCAAAGAAACATAGATTAGAACAAAAGCAGTTTGGTCTGTGTTTAAAAAACTAATTGCTCAAGAACATTTCAAAAAAGCGAAACATTTGTGTTCCCGGTTCCTTGTTCTCATTGTGTTTGAAAAAAAAAAAAAATAAGTTCTCAAAACCGGAACCATATACAGTTGGTTACCTTTTAAGGCCAAAAGCTGTACCTTTTTTGAAAAACACAAAAAAGAAACACTGAATAGAGAATAACGGTTTGATCTGTGTTTTCCAAAGCATGTCGAAACAGGTTCAAAAGCGAAACATTTGTGTTCTCCCGGATTTCCTTTTTCTCATTGTTTTTGAAAATACCAAACCCCAAACAAACGATTTCATTTCACAGATACAAACAATTTTGAGACACAATCAAAACCCCAAACAAATTTCAATACCAATATTGCCTTGACATGCAGACGAGGTGCCTCGATAGTGTGTGCAGCAGTGCATCGGCATATTGCTATGACATACATAAATAAGGTTCTTAAGCCTAGTGCTTGCCTAGATATGGTGCTTGAATTCATTGCACACTGTTCGCGGTTCCTCGTCCTAGTTCCATGGCAATGGGCTTAGACCTTGGCATTGCCGCGGCTACGTCGTGCACGAACCGCGGTAACTTCCGGCACAGTGCATGCCTAACCGCGGTGACTTCAGGCTGATGCAAGCTAGACCTGCGCCTGGCCTTGACGCTATGGCAGTGCCTGGAACAAGATGCACGCACCGACTGGTGCATTTCTAGACATAGTGCCTTGGCCTAGTACCGTAGCGCCACGGACGTTTCAAGTCTAATTGCTTTTCTTGACACGGTGCCTGGGCTGTGCCATGACACCAACCAGACGGTGCCTTGGCCGATTGCCATGCCTAGAAAGCGTTGCCCTGGCCTGGATTCCATGACATAAATAGACGATAAGGTTCTTACATTTTCACCTGAACATGGTGGCGGTAGAGAGCTTTGCTGACAGCTTCTCGGCCCGCCCGCATGCTTAGACGCTAGTTGCGCCGGCTGATGCATGCTGAACCGCGGTGACTCGGCTTGGTGCATGCTTAGACCATGCGCGCAAACTGGTACCAACACATGTCTAGGCAAGATGCCTGCGACCTAATGCATGCTGAACCGCGGTGACTGACTTCCAGTGCTTCCGCACCGAACGATCTTTGCTGTGTGAGACGTGCGACTGCGATTCTTTACTGCCTTGATGATAAGGTGACTCGGCCTAGTGCATGCCTAGACACGGTGCCTCGGCCTAGTACCAACACATTCCTAGGCAAGATGCCTCGGCCTAATAAATGCTTAGACACAGTGACTCGGCGTAGCGCATGCCTAGACAAATTGCCTCGGCGTAGTGCCATGACATGCCTAGGCAAGGTTCCTCGATAGTGGCCTAAACGGTTCTGAAACTCTTGCCATGTGAGGCGACAATGGTGCCTGAATGGTGCTGCTAACCGCGGTGCCTCGAGCATGATGCGTGACACCGCCCTAACAAGGTCATTGGCGTTCGCCACTTATACATGGTGCGCGGCCTAGTGCCATAACATAACTAAATAAGGTGCCTCGACCTAATTACTTTTTGAACGCTTGAATTGCTTGGCCTAGTGCTTTCCTAGACATGATGTCTCGGCTGGGTCACCATGCCCAGCCACGGTGCTGGACATAATCACGATAACATCGCAAACGAGGAGTGCCTTCGCCTAATGCATGCCTAGACGCGGCGACTCGGCCTAGTGGATGAATAGATACGGTGCCTCGGCCTAGTACCATGCCTAGACACAGTGCCACGGCCAAGTGCCTCGACATGCCCGAACAAGATTGCGGTCTAGTGTTTTGAGACACAGCATGGCTAGTGCCATTACATGCCTGAAAACTTCACGCACCGACTGTGATCTAGAAATGATTATCGCGACTAGTGTCATGCTCTGGCGGTGCCTCGACTGGTTCTGACATACCTATGGTTCTTGACTCGATGGCATGAACAAGGTGCTGACTGGTGCTTCGCCTAGAAAGGTGCCTGCGCACAGTGCTGCATGACATGCCTAAACAAGGTGTCTTGGTCTAGTGCATGCCTAGACCTGCCCATTGCGAGCGGTGCATGCCTAGACACGGTGCTTCGACATAATACCAACATGCTGCCTGGCAGATGCCTCGACCTTGTGCATACTGCGGCTATTCAGTGCCTTTAACCGGTTTTGACTGGTGCCATGACATGCCTAGGCAAGGTTCCTCGACCTAGTGCATGCCTAGACACGGTGCCTCGGCCTAGTACCACTCCTAGACACGGTGCCTCGACCTAAGACCATGAAATGCCTAGTGAGTGCACAGTGTTTCATGACATGCGAGACAAGGCGCCTCGGCCCGGCGCATGTTTAGGCCTGATGCCTGGCTAGTGTCATGCCCTGAGAAATGGTGTCTCACGACTTTAGTGCCATGACATACCTAGATCTGTGGGCACGCAATGCTTGCAGACAGAGGTGCTGTTTGTCTTCTGAACCGCGGTGCCTCAGCCTAGTGCCATGACATACTAAACGGTCGTAACCTGAGTGCTCTGCCATACATAAATAAGGTTCATCAGCCTAGTGCTTGCCTAGATATGGTGTAGGCTGGTGCTTTTCAAACATGTTCCTCGTCTAGTTCCATGACGAGGCTTAGGCGGCGGTGCCATGGCACAGTGCATGCCTAGACCACGGTAACGGCTGGTACATGCTTAAACCGCAGTGACTCGGACCTGATTGGCTGAACATCTTGCCCGACCTTGTGCCGGCATGCCTGAACAAGATGCCTCGGCTTTAGTGCATTCCTGGTGGTGCGCCGGCTGATGCGCCAGCATGCGGACAAGGTGCCTCGGTCTGGTGCTTTCATGGTGCCTGGGCCTGGATGCCGCCTCGCGGACAGGTGCGCCAGCCGGTGTCATGCCTGGCGGTGCCTGGCTTCTAGTGCCGCGACGCCAAGGAATCAGATTCTTGAGCACCGGTGCTTTGAACATGCTTAGGCTAGAGCTTGCTGTAGACACGCTTCGTTCATTCATAACATGCTTGGAACATGGTGCCTTGGCCTAGTATTGCTGACCACGGTGACTCGGCCTTGGTGCGTAGCGACCGGTATCAGCCCTAATGCCAGCATGTCTGGCAAGATGCGCCATTACAATGTTACTGAACGGCTGTGACGACTGATGCATGCCTGAACGGTGCATGCTATTGACAAGACGCCTTTGAACGATTGCCTTTACTTAGTGCATGCCAATAAGGTGACTCGGCCTAGTGCATGCCTAGACCTGGTGCACCGGCTGTGCAAGACATTCACCGACAAAGATCTTTCGACTGTCCCAGCCGCTGAACGCAGTGACTTCGGCGTGGCGTACTGAACAAATACCTGGTTGTAAATTGCCGTGACATGCCTAAGCGAGTTCTCGACCTGGTGCATGCCTAAACTGCGGTTTATCCGCCCCGATCCGGTCAGGCCAGTTTGGATCCGGGCGAGTAAGGAAGCGATACTATCTATTCTACCATATATTGGGACTCTCATTGACATTCTTTCAGGCTCTTTTGTACCTATTGGTATTTGTATTACAGCAAAAGCAAAAATCCATTATACCCTTACAAAGAACTACCACCGGGTGGTGTCCATCACAAATCTATACACATATACAAGTCCGCTGCATGCTACAATTTTCTTTCTTACAAAACTTGAAGTGCAGGCAGTAGCCATTGGGCACTATCTACGAGTCGACTGCTTTCTTGATGTTGAATGTGCATCCTCCTCATCTTGCTCACTTTTCTGGATTGACACATTCTTAGCCTATGATTCAGTTATAACATAGACAACCACCAATGGCGATCACAAACGCATATGCATTATATATCAAAACCATAATTTCTATAATGTGATTCATATATGCGATATTTTCTATTGCATGTCAATCTTTTTCTATTACATGATATTTCTATGTCTTTAGCATCTCCTTGATTTATACTTTTATGTATTCCTATTTGAGAGTGCTCTATATAATTCTTATCACTTGTCTGTTCATCTTTCATGCTTGTTATATGTCTTTTTTTATGTTCTATTCTTTGTCAAGTTACATAGCATATGCATATGATCTATCTTTATCTTTGGGTTCTGTAATTTATTTCATTCTTCACTTTCATACTTGTACTAATGTGCCTATTATAGGTGACCATCTTGTCTTTGTTCATATATCTTATCTTCATCTTTATTCCTGCTTTTCTTGTGTTTTTATACCTATTTTCATATCAGTTATAATGTAAGCCCATCCATATCATTTTCCTTTTGGTTTCATGTGAATACCTTAGGGTGATTAGGAAATAAGCCCGTGCACGGTATATCCGCGTAGGCGAGATCTCTCTGTTAATACCGGGGTATAAATCGCCATCGCGACGGTGACTATTCTAGTAATATCTTCTTGGTGCGGGGTGCTATCAGCGTACGGCGTTGATTTCTATCTATTGTGGTGACCCTTGAAGGAGTGCTGGTCGGATCTATCAATGACCCGACAGGCTCAAATATCATCCATGAACTATCTTTGACATTTTGTATCTTCCACATGGGCATTACCTATCATCCCTGCAGGTCTGAGCGCGACAGTGTTTGTTACATTTCTGTACACATATCTCATAAACATGAATATATTATTATCATATTGCTTGTATATATATCATTACTTTACTCTGTATTAATTCTCATATCTGCAGTTTCATATTACGGTTCTCATATATCTATATATTGCCCTTGATATATCTTTTCTATTATTTGATTTTGCGTATCATATATCATGAATGCATCATGCACTCTTGTAATTCATAATTATATATAGCTTTCTATATTCATATCTTTTTATATCATTTATACCTTTCTATCATGTTTTAGCTATTCTTGTACTTGCTATATTCCTATTATGTAGGCTTTTACTCATTCACATTTTCATATATGTACCTATCATTTATGTACATGTTCTCATTCCTATGCTTTGTCATCTTTTGCTTATCTCTATCGTTCTTATCATTTATGTCTTTTTTATCATATATTACAACATTATTCCATCTTATACCTTTTGTATGTCTATCATATATGTATCAGATGCGATATTCCTATCATTTGTTCTTAGCATGTTCTATCTATATTCAAATATATCTATCATATAATCTATGTTCTTATTAATGAACACATGTAAGAAATACACCTCATTCATATATTCTTATTCCTTTATGAATCTAGTTTACTGGGTGGTCGATCCGGATCATCAAACTAGAGTTATGGCATTTTCATGCCAACTAAGTCATTTACGATTTTACGATGACAGTTTGTATTACTCAATTTTCCGGGGTCTTAACTTATGTTTTGACACTATGTCCTTATACTCATTTAAGGCTAAGGTTCTAGGGTTCTATTCCAACTGGAATCACCATTGAACACCCAGAACTCCAAGGTACATCGAAACAACCGGACTCTCTATGCTTCAGCTGAGACCGACTGGCTTTGCATGGCCCTTTGAGTGAATTTTTGGGCTATCTAGGTCAAATTTGGAGATACTTATTAAATATGTTTGTTCTCCTTGAAGTCCTATTTTAGTGGCCACTTGAATCACCCAAATCGGATAAGAAATGAGTAATTTATGGCCAAAATACTAAAACTGGTCAAAACTGGAAAACCCCGAACAAGTTCTGGGTAAGACTTAACTACGAGTAGAACTTGGCCAAAATGACAGAATCAGTTCTACCGGTGGGGGACCATACAGTAGAAGACATCCGAGAATGCCCAGAATGGGTGTTTTCTCAACTTTTCCATATTTTTGATCCCCATTTCAACTCTATACTTCATCACACTTCAAGACCATATATATCCTCTTCTTAGCTCACTTCCCTCATTTCTCTTTCATCTTATTTCTTTTGAACAATTTATCCTAAATTGCTCTCAAACCCACTCTAATGAGTTTGTATCACTTACCTGGCAATCCATGATGATTAGTTGGGTTTGTTCTAAACCTAAACTCATTTTACTTTAACCATGAACTATCATAAAGGAGGATTCACCCTTTGCTTGTACTCTTTAAGGTTTTATTCACCTTGCTTTCCATGATTATTGGTTTAGAATGAAACCCTATGAACCCTAGGTTTGGAACATGTCAATCTTCAAACTCCATATGATCTATACCAATTCATTACCTCTTTTTTATCTTGGCTTCTCTTTCTCCTCTTCTTTCTTCCTCTTTCCCCTCTTAATTTCTCTCTTTTCCTCTTCTCTCTCTCTCTCTACGGTTTCCTCCTCCCCCAAATGAGACCAATTTTGATGTTTAAGTCCCCATGTTTGCTAAGGCCTTGTTGGCGAGTAAAATCCATTTTTGCTTTAAGTTTCTATAATTGCATTTTGGTCCCCATTTCTCTCCTATTTCATTCATCCTTTCTCTATTTTTATTTAACCCATAACTCCCTCATTTACATTTGTTTCAAGCATTTTTAAACATTAACCTAATCTTTCCTTTTACTTAGGCCAATAGGTCCTCGAATGGTAAATTACATGTTACCATGGCTTTAATTAATTAAGGTGTCTCTCACTTTTATTTCGAAATTTTCCATTTAGCTTTGTGCTGCCCTAAAGCAGATAAAAAGCTGGTGTATTTGGAGATGTTACACGGTTCACACAGGCCTCTTTGCCATGGCAGGGCGTCTGGTGTCTCGACCTAGTGCATGCCTAAGCACGGTGCTTCGGCATAGTGTCGTGACCTGCCTAAGAAGGGTGCATTGGCCAGTGCCATACTTATACATGGTGCCTCGGCCTAGTGCCATAACATAACTAAATAAGGTGCCTCGACCTGGTGCTTTGCTGAACATGGTGCTTGGCGCAATTAACTCTGGGCGTGATGTCCGACCTGGTGTCCATGCAAAGCCACGGTGCCTGCGGTATGTGCAATAACATGCCGACCAGGGTGCCGCCGCTTTAATGCATGTCTGAAGCGGCCGTACAGTGCATGAATGAATCTGGTGCGCCGGGCTTTGTGATGCCTGAACCGATTACGCCGGCCTAGTGCCTCGACATGCAAGGCGAGGTACCTGCGATTAGTGCTTTCTTGAACGGTGCCGCCGACTGGTGATGCATGCCTGACGTTGCCTCGACCTGGTGCAGTCTAGAAATGGTCGCGCGACCTGGTGTCATGCCTACGGCGGGTGCCTCGGCTGGATTCCATGACATACACATATAAGGTTCTTCGAAGCTGGTAGCGCTTACACAAGGTGCTTGGCGCAATTAGCGCTAGACACGGTGCCTCTGCACAGTGCCATGACATTCCTAGACAAAGTGCGCGGTGGTGCGTGCTGTTCTGATTGCTGGCTTGTGCATGCACAGACGATTACACCGGCATAAGCGCGGCCTGGGCGAGATGCACGACTGATGCATGCGACGGTGCTATTTATTCTTGGCGCGTGCGGCCGGAGTTCCTCGGCTAGTGCATGCCAGAACGGTGCTCGGCTGTTACCACTCTCTGAACCGCGATTGCCTCGACTAACACCGGACGTCACCAAACGAGGTGCGCCGGCCCCAGTTCCATGACATGCTAAAACCCAGGCGCTTGACGCGGCGCGTAAGCAGGCCACGGTACCTCGGCTAGTGCCATTCTAAGCGATTGTCTCGACTGGTGCCATGACATGGGTTCTTGACCTGAAATCGCCGCTAAACATGGTGCTTGACCTGGTGCTTGCACAGACATGGTACGAAGCCCAGTGCCGCGGCGCTTTACTTTAGACATGGTGCGCGCCGAACGGTGCCGCTTCCGCGCGGTACGCCGATTTGGAGTGCAATGACATGCCTGAATTAAGTTTCGCCTGATGCGACCGGTGGCCGACGCCAGTGCGCGCTAGAACGGTGCCTGACTGGTACCGTACGCCATGCCGCGACTCGACGCAATGCCATAACGTGCGCTGACGAGGTGCACCGGCGCGATGCCGTAATGCAAGCGTTGTCTCGACCTAGTGCCGACGCCGATGGAGTTCTTATTTGTGCTTGCTGGAACATGGTGCTTAATTTGGTGCTTGCCTAGGCAACGGTTCTGACTGATCCGCATTCTTGACGTAAAGTGCCTTGACGTGCGCAGACACGGTGGCTTCGGAAAAAGTGCTGGCTTCCAGACCGCGGTGCCTTAGCCCTGGTTCCATGACAAGCCTAGACAAGGTGCCTTAGACGTAATGCATGCCTAGATGTGACTCCGATAGTCGCGAGCCTAAACATGATGCCTCACGCTTTGTGCTTGCGACATGCTTGAAGCGAGGTGCGCCGTCTAACCCGTGCAACCGCGGTGCCTCCACACAGTGACATGACATGCCTAGGCAAGATGCCTCGGCCTAGTGCATACCTAGACACGGTGCCTCGACCTAGTGTCATTACATGCACGGACAGGTGCTCGGTCTGGTGCTTTCAGAACCGCGCGTGCCTCGGCTTTAGTGCCATGACATGCATGGTAAGATTTCAGCCAGTGTCATGCCTAGAAACACTACATCGGCTGGTACATGGCCTTTATATATAAGGTTGTGACTAATTGCTTGCCTGAACATGGTGCGGGCTAGTGCTTGCCTGAACCTCGGCCTAGTTCCATGACATGTTTAGGCAAGGTGCCTTGGCCTGGTGCGTGCAGACGATGACTCTGACTGTTACATTGCTGGAGCAGGTGCCTTAGCCTAGTGCCATGACATGCTAAGGCGAGGTGCTGGAACGGTGCATGCCTAGATATGTTGACTTCGTCCTAGTGCATGCTAGACACGTGCCTGACCTTGTAGCGTACCTAAACCAGGTGCGCCTTTGCTTAGCGTCTCTTGAAGTGCCGCCGACTGGGTGCGACCTGAAGCTAGGAAAGATGCGCCATTTAAATGCTTTACTGAACCGCGGTGATTTCATTTTAATGCTTGCCTAGACACGGTGCCTCGGCCTAGTGCCATGGCGTGCTGGCGAAGCCTCCGACCTAGTGCATGCTGAAGTGCCTCGATCAAATGCGCGACATGCGGACAGTGTACCTGGAATATTGCTTTCCTAGACACGGTGCCTCAGCCTAGTGCCATGACATGCCTAAACAAGGTGCCTCAGTCTAGTGTCATGCCTAGAAACGGTGCCTCGGCCTAGTACCACGACATACATAGATAAGGTTCTTAGGCTGGTGCTTACTGGGTGCAGATTGCGGGCTAGTGCTTACCAAGACACGGTTCTCGATTCCATGACGAGATTGAGCCGGTTTTCCCCAGCGTGCATTTCTTTAAATGCCTAGAACCACGATGCCTCGGGCTGTGCGCATGTTTGACAGATGCGCCCAGCCTAATGGCACTAGGCCGGGTGACTCGGCTAGTGCACATTTTCGAACCACGGTCTTGACCTAGTGCGAAGACGTGCCTAGGCAAAGTTTTCAACTGTATCGCTTAGATAAGGTGACTTCGACTGTCATGTGCTGAACGATGCCTCGGCCTGAGTACCAACACATGCCTGAGCAAGGTTCGTAGCCTAATGCATGCCTGAACAAGATGAGCTGACCACAATGCAAACTGAGCATAGTGCCTCGTTTTGTGCATGACGTTCCTGGAGCGGGTTCACTCGACTGTGGCATTCTAAAGCCAGATTCTCAAACTCTTTGCCGCAGCGGACGATGCGAGTCCTGCCTCGGCCTAGTGCATGCCTAGGCGGTGCTTTCGGCCTGGTGTCGTGTTTTGCCTGAAAGGTGCGCGGCGGTGCAATGCAGAACGGTTGCCTCGGCGTAGTGCCGGGACATCACTAATCAGTGCCTCGGGCTCAGTGCCAGCGCGGCCACGATGCGCGGCCTGGTCACGATTACATGCATAAACGAGAGTGCGCCGCTGGTGTACCTGAACCGCGTGACTCGGCCTAGTGCATGGAATGATCACACGATTGCCTCGGCCAGAAGTGATGCCGTAGCCCAGGTACGGTGCCTCGGCCTGGTGCCTCTTGACGTGCTATGAACCAAGGTGCCACGATTCGATTAGCTTTCTTAGACCGCGGTGCCTGCGCTTTAGTGGCGTGACGTACCTGAAAGAATTGCGGCCTAGTGCAAGCCTAGAAATGGTGCCTCGGCCTAGTTCCATCACATACCTATATAATAAGGTTCTTGGCCTGATGCTTGGCTGGAAGACATGGTCGCCAGGCTGGTGCTTGCCTGTTCTTGTGCCTACGCTAGTGCTATGACGTGTACAGACAAGGTGCCTTGGCTGATGCATGCCTAACCACCATGATGATAATTGGTGTATGCCTGATCTGATGCCTGAAATAATACCCGACACATGCATAGGATAGATGCCTCGGCCTGGTTGTACCTGAACCGGTGGGCTGAGCCTGCCTTTGCCTAGACATGGTGCCTCAGACAAGTGTCATACCTAGCCACGGTGCCTCGATCTGGTGCGATGACGTGCTGGAGCATGGTGTCGCCCCGTACCACTCTTAGGACACGGTGACTCGGTCCTAGTGCGTACTAGACACGGTGCCTCGACCCTGACGCACCATCTGACCGGTGCCTGAAGTGGTACCATATCCCGAACTGCGGTGCCTCGACTGCTGTTGTGACGTACCTGAAGCGATGCGCGACCTGGTGCATACGCCAGACACGGTGCCTCGACCTAGTTTCATGACATGCACAGACGAGGTGCCTCGGTTTAGATCTTTCGCAGACGCGTTTTCAGGCCTAGTGCCATGACATGCGGACAGTGGAGTACCTCTCGACCCGTTGCCATGCCTAGAAAGCGATTGCCTCGACTGGTGCCATGACATACATGAATGGAGTTCTTGGCCTATTGCTTGCTAGACATGGTGTGGGCCCCAGTCTTGCCTGAACAGACACGGTTCCTCGGCCAAGTTCCATCACGGCGTAGCCGACAAGGTTCCTTGGCCCTGGTGCGTATCTGAACGCGCGACGACACCGACTCATGCATCTGGTGAACCACTGCTACGCACAGTGCCCGACGACGAGGTGCCTTGGCTTTGCGCATGCCCACAGATAATAATTGACTCAAGCCTGGTACGCCTGGGCTTCAGATATTGTTTTGAAATTTTCGATGGTAGGCCAGAGAAAAAAAAAAAATGTTGTTAATGCGGGGCGGTTTTGAATCTGCCAAGTCAAATTGTGAAAAAAAAAAATTTGTGCAATATTGAAATTGTATTTGCAAGAAGCGGGAATGAAGAAAGGGAATTGTGTATTCGTCTGGAATTTCTCTTGCAGGTGAGGCACCTAGGATGGAAATTGAATGTATTATTATTCGCAATCTATTTTGGTTTGTAATGCAGGAGAATGATTGTATTATGAGCTGAGAATGTTGTATAATAGAACATAGATGTGATATTCAACATTGCCTTAGGCGAGTTTGGTAGAGTATATTGTGAGAGAAATTAATTTGGGAGGCTAAGTAGTATCTGTCTGATGCATAAAGCTAGGGAATTTTCAATTTTTCATTTTCTCTAAGTCTTATAATTTCTTTAGAAAAATATCAAAAACTAATTATTATAAGTTGTTTTTATTATCCATCTTTAAACAAAAAATATCTTTTAACTTTTACCTTTTTTTCTTAATAATTACTTTTAAAATATTATATAATACATATATATATTATTTTAATTGTCTCATTATTTTTAATTTATATTTCAAAATATTGAAAATGACTTAATAACCTTTGAGTTTCAATAATAACAGTGAAAGCAAAACAATCTGGGTGGGTTTGGGCTCAAACTATGAGGTGCCTCGATGATTGGGAGGTATGGTGCCTCTCAACACATCCTAAAACAAGGGACCCAGAACTAAGTGTATAACGAAGGAAAACATAATTTTTGGAGGATCTGGATTTTATATTTTGTGAATGGGGGAAAATCATAGAGGATCGGATTTTCAAATCAGGTTTAAGTCAAAATTGGATTTTCAGTGGGTATCTTTCCATTCTGGGATATCACAAAATCGTGTAACAACAACTTACAATAAGTTTTTGATATCGGTATATTGTTTCCAAATGTTAAGGAGTATATTCAGTTCAATATCAGATTTTGATCCGGATTAGTATTACGCAAAAAAAAAAAAGCGAACCTCGGCTTTTATAGTCTTTGTATAAATTTAAAGCTAATTTCAATGCCTTCCTGTATTTTTCCAGAAAAAAAAGTGTTTGTATGTTTTTCGAATTATCCAAGGGCCGCGGACCATTCTCACTATGTTTCGATTATTGAGCCTACGGAGAGAAGAGGTTAGGTGCGAGTGATGAAAGAAGAAAAAAAATAAATAGAAAATTAGGGTTAGGGTAAATATGTATTTTTTTCTGTATGTGTTTTTAATGGGGGTGTGTAGAGAAATAGAGAGTGTAAAAAATTAAGTAATATTTGAATTTAGGTATCGCTACAGCTTCTTTTGATGATAAAAGAATCAGTTACACATTTACGCTAAATAAATAATGATATAGGGAGTGATGTTGGTATGATGGATGACTCAATATATGAAAATGAGATTCACAATATTTAAGGCAATTTGTTATGGTGCTAAAAAGTTAAATAATGTAGAATATATGAGGGTTGAGTAACATAATATGGAAGGAAAAGTTAATATATTCTTGATAATGGAATAATATTACGATTCATATTATGGATTGAATATTTGATTAGTTTTTTGGATTATAATTCTGATATTTTGTATCCATTGTGCTCTTATGTTTAGACTTTGTTAGGTTAGGTGCCTCTCGCCCACTGTTTTTGGTGGTTGCAATCAGACAGGCGGAGCAATTTATCTCACTAGGAAATTTATCTTTGTCTGTACGTCAGCCCAAGTGTAAGGTCCCAAACCAAGGTTGGGATGGAGGAAGAGGAAGAGGAAGGAAGAGAATCCTTATCTTTCTTGTGATTAAATGCTGTAGAAATAGAAAAAAAAAAAGAATGGAGTAAAAACATGTTTGGGCTAAAAGAACAAGATAAAGGATGAGATAAAGATTCAAAAGAAAGATTGAACAACACAATTACAAAATATACCATCAAATCATTGAAAGTTGGAGGAGCTTCCATTAGATGGTTAAATCCTCACCATAAGAAGTGCGAGATGAGCCCCGGTATTTGAAAATTATTTGAGAAAATCACATTTGTAAGTGCCTCTTGAGAGAAAATGGCTTTTGATTTTGCTAAAATTTCATTTGAGAATAAGGAAAAACAATAGCACACATACATATAAGAAGAGATAAGTAGAAGAAAGATTAGTACCATAATACCTCCGATAACTCTTTAATAAAGGTTGGTAAATCACTATTTAGGATTCTTGGGGTTTTTTTTTTTTTGCTTTGGAGGAATTTGTGGTTGTCAGATAAATTTTTGCATTTGGATGTAGTGGAAAGATTGGATATAAGATTTTTAATTTTTTCAGGCGGGCCTCATCCTCAATTATGTCACCTCTGCCATCATCATTAGAGGTAGGATTCTGGCAGTTATCATGCACACTATTTCCATCCTTCTTTGAGATTCATTGAGCATTGAAAACTTTGACTTGTCATCTCTGCTTTCTAGCGCACCTTGGATTATGCCTTTCCTCACAAGGCTGCAGGCTTTTATGCCTCCGCTGTTTGGAGAATTAATGTAGGTGAGCATCATAAGGTTTGGGAATTGTTCAAAAAAATCATAAGGTTTGGGGTGAGTGTTTTAAAGTATGCTGAACTGATGTGCTTTTTAACATCATGTCTAATTGGCAAGATAACAAATGCGGTAAACCTTCCTCACTAGTGCTAAAATGGTTATTATATCACAAATGTTTTATTATTTTTTCTTTTCCCAGTAAAATCTGAGTTCATTAAAGCATTATTTCTTTTGTTATTGTCAACTGCAGATGCTTCATAATGCATTGGTGGCATAAATTTATATAAAGTAGTTTAACTGTCTTTGTTAGCATGTTTTTTGATAACTCAAGCTGAGCAGTATATTAAAAAAGGGCCGAAGCCATAGAGTATCTAAAGGAAAAACAAAAAGAAGTGAGTAGGTAACATGTCTAAACACTGAAACAAAAGTTGAAACTAGAGAATATACATTAACAAGCTTTGCAATAGAGGTATTACTCACCTCATGGATCAACCTGCAGTGGGAGATTATAAAGAAATTGATGTGGGTAACCTTGAAAGGTTGCCTCGTGAGTGGGTGAAGAAGGGTTTTTATAGATTAGGGTTTGAGGAGAGGAGGGGAAAGGAACAGGGTAAAATTAAAAATATAGATAAAGTGTAATAGGGAAATTTTGATGATAAGTAAAAGATATGCTAGAAGGACAAGGTGAAAACCTTAGAATCTCACTAAGGTCTTCTAGGAGTCTCACCTAGAAATCCAATGGAGTCTCACCATTGAGAGTCAATGGAATCTCACCATTGAAAGTTGCAAATATTGAAAAAGATAAAATATTATTACTCTAAAAATGCAGTGTTGACATCAAGTGAGCCTTGTTAAAGGCTTCTCTAACAAATCCTAAATATACTAAGAATTCTAATAACCTAATATTACTCCAAACCTAATTTGTTAAAAATTATAATTAATAAATTGATAATCCTAATTTAAATTGAAAATCCTTTTCCTAACTATTAATCATAATTGAAATAAACTAACCTAATTTGACTCTAATTGCAAGCTGGCAAGAATTCTCCTTACAGTATAACAAGTCCCCATCGTCTGATGTTTCAACTGATTGGAAAATATCATTATCAAAAGACTACCTTTGTTTCTTTTCCTTCCTTCAAGACTACGAAGCGCCTTCATGGTTTCTTGCTTTCTTCTAATAATGGAAAGGTTGTTGATTAACATCAAATCACTACTGAGGAATGACCAAATCAATTTTGGTGAGGGATGGAGGCTGCACAAAGCCCCAAGGCGTAGGGCAATGAAGTAGTAGGTGGTCTGATATCTCATCTTACTTTTTGTGGGGCATCTTTACCAAGCTGGAAACCTCCATTTTTTTAGTTGATATGTGGTCAACACCTTCCCCATCGAACCTCCCAGTGGCCTCACTTTAGGAGACACATTCCGGATAAGACTTGCTGGAAGGCTCAGGGTATCACCTTCCAGTGCCTATAGTTGAGCTGAAGTATTGTCTGGACCTATAGTTGGCTTTAATTGTGTACTAAGCACTTTCATCCACTAACGAAGAATTTTGTCCTCCCTCTAGATTTTTTTTTGTTTAGCACAATCATTAAAAATCATTAGCCCCTCGTGGGTTAGTAGTTTGAAAAAATGACCCGAAGTGGTCATTCAGTTCATTCATTCCCAATAATTCGTGACGAAATTCTCAGTTTGCAAATCACTTCCCCTTAGCCAGATCCATATTTTGAGGTATGCAACATCTGCGTTGGAAACAGTTCATAGGAGTTTCTCATAGTTTTCTCCCAAAATCAGTTGACCCCCATCATACTAACATGGGGTTTGTCCTTGTTTCTTTGTAGCTTCTCTTATGATCATCTTCAAAAATTTACAAAGCTTCTCATCAGGTGAGAATAACTTCTCAATCTGGCTTTGTCTTGACTTTTTGATCAGACTCTCTTTTATCACAATCTAATTTGCTCATGTTTTTGTATTGGAAGAGCGAAAGTCTATAACTTATATTGTCTTCGTACCACAAATATTTCTTCTTATTTGGTGTTTCAAGGTATGCAGGCATTGGCGAGAGATAGGCCCAGAAACCCAGCGTTAATGTCGCGTAGTTGGGGATCAGTAAAGCCGGATAAGTTTGAACCTATTTTTTATTCTGTAATATTTACAGCATCTCCTACTAAGTATCAGGTGAAGTTTGTAATGTTCTTGGAAAATCTTATTTTGAATTCTTAGACACAAATCCTATTAGAGTATTAGAGGGATTAAGAAACCAACAGAAATTAGAATGGAAAACATCGGAAGGAATTTTTAACCAGCTTTATGGATTTCTTTAGGAAATGGATGAGTGAGAACATCATCAGATGTTGTTTCTTACCTTTTCTTGGTAAGTAGACTAAATGCATCAAATTTACTTTTGTATAATATTATGCATTTTCTTAATGGGCGTACGGTGTGTTGTAGAACTTCCATGTGCCAATGCAAATAGTCAGCTTAATGCCTTTTCTTTGGTTTCTCAACTTGTTTCATGTAACATGTGCCCTTGAGACAACTTTGCAATGGTCACTTTGCTCTTAACTTGCTTTATATCCTTTATCTCTCTTGTGAGGATTCGACCCAGAAACTGGTCAAAACTCTTCTATAACTTACTGCAGTTTACTGTGTATCTGAAGCAGCTCTTACCATTTATGTCTTGGGATTCAGACCTCTCTAACCACACAACTTTAATCTTTTGTATGTGACTTTACTCTTTAAATGCATTGCAAAATCGAAATACATTCTTGCATCTAAAACTCACTATGTATATCTAGTTCATGATCAGTTTGTCCCAAATCATTTAAATGGTATTGGAGAAAAATCTAAAATTTATAATTTTGATCAATTAAACAAATTTTATTCAAAGGTATAACAAAATGGAGATATTAGTGTATAAATGTAGGTGGTGGCGCGGATAATATAACAATCAGCTGTCTGTTTGCCAAATCGGAGGGTTTCGATCGATAAAGTATCTGAGATCTTTCACCCAGCTCATTCTTTCCAGGCCTCGCATATCAGGTCAGCACCTTCATTGCTCCGTACTTGATTATTATTGATAATTATTCATTTTCATATTAATTCCTACCTAACCATATCTGGGATTTAGAGGGAAGTGTTAATCTATTTTTGTCATTGGCATCGTTGAGAATATTGGAATCTTATCCCAGTCTTTGTGGTATTATAAAACTGATTAAAGGATCACAAATTATTACCTCAAAGTATTAAATACCAGTGATGTTTTTCTTCTACCCTAAATTGTTATTCCCTTGTGATATACTTCTTCGGTAGCACTACATTGTAGATTTTCTTGATTTGACTATCACAAGACCAACTACTTGGTTCTTTATTTAGCAATCTTAGAGTTCTTCATGGTTGCATGTGCCTAGCAGGTCATTGTGCGCATTGATGCGATCCATGATATAATTTTATAACAATCTCTAACCTCCGTTACATTTATTAATTTTTTGATGTTAGCAAATATATCTATTAAATGACATGGCTTTTAAAGTGCAGAGATGATGGGGAGAACATACCACTCTCACCTAAACCCCAGCCAGTTAAAAAATCAGCAAGAACTTAGGATTATCAGCATTGGCACGTCTTAGCCCGGGACCATAAAGTGAACAAAAAAGAGGATTTCATCCTGATAGCAGAGGGGATCTCATTATCAAAAGCCGCCCTGTTCCTTTCATTCCACACCGTCCAAAATAAACAAAGAGGGGCCGCCAACCAAATCCTCTTTCGCTTTTTACCTACTCTAGCACCTTGCCATGCAAGGAGGGCTTGGCGAACCGTTGATGGGGACACCCAGTTATAATCCACAATGGCCAAAAAAAGATTCCATAACATCTGGCGTTATTAACCAGTCAACAATGATCTATTAACATATACTTCTGTAAAACACAATTTATGGATAATCCCTTAAAGCTTAAGTGATTCAAGGTAAGCACCTTGCACGGGAAACTGCAACAAAAACCAGCAGAGAGAACAGGTGGATTAAATGGAATATAAGAAGTATGGAAAATATTAGCTTTGGTATGGTTGACTACTTGCGAAACCTGGAGCCTAGTCTCCCTTTAAATAAGGCAATCCTCTTTTATTGTGATTTTCTTGTGAAGAACGAAGAACCTTTCAACCTCCTCCATTTCCCAATCATTAAGGTCTTTGAAGACGGGGGACCATCCCCACCAGCCCTTGAAGAGTCCAAACCTCTGCCACCCTTGCATTTTATGACAACCAAGATTCGTTAAATTCAGGAAATTACACAGTGCAGTCTCCGCGCGGGGATCTTCAGAACGCGGTCAGCCCCATTGCCTGGGCGATCATGTGTTTCAGAAATGTGATCATTCTTTGCTAATATCATTCATAACCCAGTGCCATAACCTCCTAAATGTTTGATTCGATAATGTCTTAGCTGGAATTTGTCTTTGATCTGGCGGCATGAAAGATCCTCTGTTGCTGACATGACACCATACAAAAGCGAACAATATTATCTTGAAGAGCTGTAAACCAAAGCCCCATAGCTTTACTATCAGACATTGCTTTCCCAGTTGACAGATGACTTTTCTTTCCTGATTCTTTACCCATGAAGTCTCTTTTGGATCTTCTCGATATCAAACAACCACTCTTTGGCATTCTAAACGATAGAAATGGCAGGAAGAAGCTGTGAATGCCTGGATGAGTGTGATCTCCCCTTGAGATGTGTCTTGGTTACCAATCTTGTCGTCTTGATAAGGATCCAGACCCCTAAGGCGCATGAAGCGCACGAAGAAGAAGAAGATTCATCCGTTGGGGAAGGACGACATAACCAAAGCTGTATTCAACTCTCCCGGTTGTCACCACCGCCCGGAGGATAATCACACTTTTAAACAAATTAATCCTCAAGCCTTAAGGGCTTCAAACCATCAAGGTGCATCTCGAATCGTTGTTAACCGGAAGTTGGCGCAAGCAGATAATCGCCAGCATATAAAGATGAAATAACAATGTCCTCTTCTCATTAAATGCGCTTTGAGAGATGGCCCCCTTGCCTTCCTTGTGGCAGCGCCACCCGGGGCTTCCATACGATGACAAAGGTAGTAGGGAAAGGGGTCTCTTACATGCCAGACTCTTGGAGCTCCTAAGAACCCAGTAGGCAGACATTGGCAAACCTGAAAAAGCGATTAATACCATTTTAATCCAACTAATCATTTGGAACTGAACCGCATTCTTCATAATAGAAAAAATCCAACCTTAATGATCATAAACCTTTTTAATATCAACTTCCGATCCTATTCTCTTTCCTTCTTAAGAATAAAATCACTGCCTCATTAACAATAAACTCAAAATTTGTCTCCCTTCTAGCATTTTGTTTGTGTCAAATAAATACTTTATATTTTGATTCTATTAGCCACTTGCTGATGAATTTTGTACAACTCCACTAAGGCGTGGGTCTCTCAAATCGCTAGATCCTCATTCCTTCCTTTAGAATGGACCAGAAAAGTAGCATTCAGGCTTTTGACAAACTGGTTATGTTCAAAGAATTCCTTAAAAAAACCCAAAACCTCACATTTCACAAAATCCCAAGCTGAGACCAAAAAAGATGAGGAAACCATCAGGACTGGGACTATCCTGCATCAGCAGAAATTCTTTTGAAATTTCTCTATCAACATTTCTTCGACAGCTACTTGGAGTCGGCCCAATCATGACAGGAAGTCGAGGAAAGGGTGGGCTCAGTTGGCAAGCGAAAGTCTTGGGCTCCACCAGACCTTGTTTGTCTGATCATAACATCCTTACGCCATTGATCTTTGATGTTCCTAATGGGGTTCTTCTCCTAACATTAGGTGTGTCCTTTGAAGAATCTTGTGTTTCTGTCCCCCTCTTTCAGCCAAGTTTCCCTAGTTTTGTCTCCGGGGTTACTCTTCTAACTCCACCCACTTCTTAAACTCTCTCCTAGCCTTTTCCCTCTCGGTATCTTCCAGGAGCGGGGCCTTCTCCTTCTCCAAGTGTCTGAGAAGCAGATCCTGCTCAAGGCCTCTTTCTTTTGAACCTCCACTCTTCAGAAAACTTCTTTGTTCCAGACCCTCAATATACCTTTCAGGGCCTTTACTTTGGAAGCCAAGACAAAACTATAGGAACCAGAGAAGTGCAAGTTTTGCCACCACCCTCGTGAGGTCATGAAGCCATGTTCAGCCACATGGTCTCTTAAAACGGAAGGGAATCGGTCGGACACAATTCCCTCCTTTGTCTGGCAAGCAGGGTAATGGTGGACCCAAAGTGGGAGGCCTTGAATCGCATTGCGAAACGGCTTTCCAATGCAGTTACTAGAATCTATCAACGGGACATACCTTTGATTATTGGTACCTCAAAATTAAGGTCCTTGCAAGAAGATCTGAGTTCTAACTCATTCATAACTTAAACGCCTATAAATTGCAAAAACACCCCCTTGATTATAATGGAGATAGGACCATATTGAAATCTCACCTGTACTTGTGGCCCCTCTGACCCTTTCATAAGACCTAGTCATTCCCAGAGCATTTCAAGTTGTTCCTCTCCAGCCCATAGACTAAGTTGAAGCCACTAAAACCATCTTAAAGTATTTTTAAAAATACGAATTAGCAGAAAAGTGACCAGTTTCAACCTCCATCACCTATAGTTTTTCTTTTGTCCCAAAACAGAATTACCGGGTTACCAGCTCTGCCTCCACCAATTACACCCCAGACCCGAGCATCGGCCCTCGGACATCTCTTGAAACTTGGTTTCTTGCGGGCAAACCGGATCCACCCTGGGACTAATAAATTTGATGAATATTCCTTTTGTCGAATTATTCGCACCTCTAACGTTCCATGAGAAGAGCCTTAACTTCATTTAACTTCTTAAAAAATCATCTATTACATTGTTTTGGCCTTGTTATAATTTATAGTGCATTCCAGCTTTCTTAATTCCCTCTCACTTCTTGACTCTGCAGGATTACCCTTTCTTTTATTACCAGACTGCTGGGACACCATTTTACGTAACAACTCCAGAATCTCCGCTTCATAACCCACCGTTGGGATCCCTAGATACTCACAGAATTTAAACCAGAGTGACTCATCATCCTTTTCGTAACTGGCCTCAAATCTGTGTCTTGGCTGTCCTCCTCACATCTACAACTCGATTACTATAATAGCGTGAGAAATCCTTGGGGTCTTCTCACCCCATTCCAAACCGTCGGCCGTCACTACTCTCAACGGAGCTAAATCCCCAATTCCATCTCGCGCCTGTTCCCGGACTAGACGGACCCGAAGAGGGCGGGTCAACAGAGCAAAGATAAGATGGTGACTCCGTTTCGTACCTGGAGCCGCAAGTGTGCCTTCTGAAATCCTCAGCGACCTCCGCTTTAGAACCTCTGATGCCACTATCAACTATTTCCAGCGCTTGTCTGTTCGGATATCCTTTTTCACTGGACCCTTGGCTCGGGGAAATAAAAAAATAGAATTCAGAAGACATCTCCCTCGGCCCCGCTTTCTACGGCGGTGGCTTTTCTCTTGATCCTTCAACCATTTCTCTCATATTGACGTGAGTAGCCCCGGATCGAGGGCGGGATCATCAGGCGTCAGGATGAAGAGCCCCCTGCGCGGTCGATCTCCCTCATCTTCCACGCCTCGTTTCCCTTTGGAATGCGCGATCATCTTTACGGCTGTTGGAAATGGCCGGGCATTTTAGACTCCTGTTTCCCTTGTTTTTTGTATTTGTTTTTGGGCCTTGACATTTAGCATCTTCGCATACAAGTTTGAACCATCGTAAGGCCACCGGTCAAAACGAGCCTTATTGTTGGCCCAGTAGTGGCCTCTTTGCCTCACTTTGTAATTTGTAACCTTTGAGGTTTGCTCCTCCTTTCCGGGCCAGTCTTTGGCCCAAGTAATTGAGGTTGGCCCATTTAAATGAATCCCGGCCTAGTTGGCATATCTGCCCATTGGACAGCCACCTTGGTTGCACCATCTTTTCTTTAATAGCCTCATCCCCAGTCTACCCCCCCCACCCCACCCCAGCTTTATTATTTGCTCTTGCCCCAAACTTACCCACTCATTTTATACATTGCCCTTTGCCCCCATCGTCGGCTATTCATCTCTCTCACATTGTGGTATTGTTGCCAGCAATCAGAACCACTCTCTTAGCGTGTCTAAGTGATATTCTTCTTTGAACTCTTGTATTTTTTAGCCTTACCATGAAGTCACATCTGTTACCCATGGTCGGACCTCCCACCAGATCTGAAGCTCGAAAGATCTTAGGCCTTCCAAAATATTTATTGTGCTTGGCCAAGGAAACCCTGTCTTTTTTACTAACAATCTAGCCCAGCTAAGCTCCCTTCTCAGCTCTGTGATTTTGTCAATGGCTAAATAGCCTCCGCAGGCGTCACCTATTCTCTTTAGAGTCTCCGTTTTCCACAGGTGAAGTGGGAGCCCTACCACTCTAACCCATTCTACTTGCGCTGACCCTTTTCTCCCGGTACATCAGTGTGGTTCCATCTCTCTTTATAATGCCCCTTCTCAAATTTCTCACAGTCACCGAGACAGCCGCCTCCGTGATTCAAACTCCAAAAACAAGGAGTCTTCATTTAAAGCTGCTAAGCCCACCCAGTTGAGTCTCGAGGCTTCTCCTAAGCAGAGTCTCACCTTTTTTTCCTCAACAATGGATATTTTTTCTTAAAATAAAGTCAAACTCTTCATTAACTCTATCTCTCACTTTAGGGCCACAGTCCTCTCATCCACCCAAGCAGTTTGTTGCTTACCACCAATTTTCTTGGCCCCTTACCTTATCATCGGAAGTCCCCAAACCTGGATCTTTAACTTTAGGGCCGTTTCCTCTCCAGTCTGCTCCTGTTCACTCCTTTGTCGATGCTTTGCTTTAATGATAGTCAAAGAAATTCCTCATTGTTTAGGCCACAATATAGTAATTTCTCTTCCAACAAAGCCCACCCGTTCACAAAACCCCTTCCTTCTGGAAAAACCAGCCAGTGTTTTTTGCCTTCAACGCGTCGCCGCGAGCGGAGAACCTCCCATCATGGTTCTCCTCCTTACGGCTCCAGGCTGCGATAGTCACATGTTTCCCTCCATACTCTGGATCTACCTTTGGAATAGGCAGCGTCTGACACTCATCCATTCCTCATTAGGTTGAATAACCCCTCTTCGCGGCGAATCCGCGTGCCTTGCCTCTACTCTAGTTCGATAATAACATATTTTGTTTTTACGCTACACCCTCCACGTGATCTCTCGAAGATTTGCCTCGACGTTGCGTGAACTAGGTTAACGATACGCATCATAGTGCATTCAGCTGTTGATCTGGCGTATTGTGACGACCAATCTTGCATTAGCTTCATCGTCCGCCTCATTGATCGGGTTCTTTATTGATTTTACAGGCTTTTGTTTTAGGTAACAATAAGGCTAGTAATGCACATTTTTCGAGCATGTGGCCGGAAAGTTCGAGTATTATGTGATCTTGGCCCCGATCCGGCCGGCGCTTTTTGGACCCCTCTTCTATGCATTAGTTAGATGCGGTGAGAATATTTCTGTGTTTTACTATTTGTTGATTTTAGAAGTGGGTGCGCCCAAAATGGATCCACTGGCCATGATCCATGACCAGCTCGTGCAGATTAAAATTGATTGGGTCACATCATCTTCTCTAAATCTTTATCTTATACGAAATGGGATCCTGCTCTCTCTTAATATCAGAAGACATGTCTCTTATCTCTACCAATTCATACAAGAAAAATAGATCGACCCCGACATGCTTCGAGAGCTCTTTGCCTCACACATACATTGCCCAGGAATATATGGCTTCGACAAATAAAGATCATGAGTAGACTTAAGAGCATATCGAGTGCCCTAGATCATTTATCACATTCAAATCTCAAACAATCTCAATCTTATATATCATATCACGTATTACAATTATAGACACTCTATAACATTGGTATAAAACAAATCACAACAAAGTGTGATCGTTTTAATGAATCTTTACTCTTATCTCAAATCTCTATACTTTAATTTAATTTAGCACTCATTGGTACCAGTTGGTGATCTATATGATCTTTGGTAACACTCTAAATGGTAAAGTGTCAGATTAAGATCTTAAGATCAAGATAAGGTAGTAAGGTATAATATCAAGGCTCTTATTCATGGGTCCTCGCACATCGTGAGATCGAGCTTTGATTTTCTGTCGATATAATTTACATGAGCATGAAACCATTATCTAGATATTTTTCTCTTTCCCATGAGTGTATATCATACCTGTAATGTATTAATACCGTGGAATAATGGATTGGACATTCTTAATGTCAGCTGGGAGGTTCTCTTATCTACTTAACAAATGTTACATTCAAGACTCAAATCCACGGCAACACCTCAGACAGGATAAGTGAATTTTGCAATATTAATTCTACGCCTGATCTTTATAGATCTCATCTTGTTTGTTAACAAAGCGACATTCATATTTTAAGCTTGGCTCATAGTTATCCTTAGATAATAAAACGATTGTATATCCTATCTTCACAAAAGTGTGAGGCAAATTCACCCCATTATGAAGGACTAATCTCTTCTCTAAATCAGAACATACTTTTTCAGCCAAATGAGTGAATAAAATTAAACACTCACACGCCAATGTGTGAACATAACAAACATATTATTGTTGGAACAATTAATACAGCATGAACATTGTTTGGAAACGTTATATAATAGTATATCATATTCTATCTGATCCTTTAGCAGGATTTCACATGCTTTATAAATATATCTCGAGGAATTGGTTTTGTCCAAGGGATCTTTTAACCATTTCACAGCGTAGGGATATACTTCATGTTTACCTTCTTGTGTGTATGTGCTGAGGTATACTTTGCATCTGTGTTTGGTTTGCCATGACTTAGGGTCCTTTGTATGCTATTAACGAAGCATTATCAGGTTCACTGGGTGAATCAGTACTATTGGCATTTGCCCAAGTGATCAACGACACAGTCGCTGCTTGTACGGCAGCGGAAAAAGCTACAAATTCAGCTTCCATTGTGGACAAGGCTATGCGGGATTGTTTCTTACTACTCATGTCTAAGCGCCAAGTGTTGATAAGAAAGATGTACCCAGTGGCTTTCTGTCAGTCTCCTCTGTCGACATCGGTGCTTAGCCTTTTAATTCTGCGGATCATTTCCTTAACTGTGGAATAGTGTGATTCTTTTAATTGCCAGTATCCTTCTTGCTTTCAATGTCTTGATCTGAGTTGGTGATGTGATACCATAGCAGTGGCTTAATGTAGTCTTATTGCATCATGGCATACATGGACTTCCAACCGCATACATATAGGGAACTCTCTTATGCTCTTTTCTTCTTGTGAGTTTGGACCATTCTTCGACTAAGACCTTCACCTTTAACGATAGGGTATCGATGGGTTTGGAATCTTGCATGTGGAATAAAGGATTTTATTGATGTATGGCTCTTGTGCGAGGCAATAAAAATTTCTTTGAGCGATCTGCAGAAGATCTTAACTCAAAATACCAGCGGCTTTACCTGTCTCACCATGCGGTGGTTGATAACCATCTTTAATTTATTGATATATCATACTATTACCATTCTCAGTATATCAACATATAATGACATAATTACCAAACGTTCATGGATCTTTTTATATATACACAATGATCTTAGGTAGTGTAATAAAACCATTAATATGATCGTATTATGAAGCGAATATACCATTGTGTGGCTGGCACAGGCCATATATGGACAAAAGTCTACAAACTATTTTCTTGTGCCAGATTAACAAAACCTACGAGGTTCTTGCATGTAGATTTCCTCTTCTAAATCACCATTTCAAAATCTTGTCTTTACATCCATTTGATGTAATTCAAGATCCATACTTGCTAGATAGCTGTCAGCGAATTGAGGTGAATCTTACAACAGGAAAAAGGTTTATCCTTAATCCATTCCTTCTGTTGTGTGGCCTTTGCTCTGGTCTAGCCTTATATTTATCAATTGTGCCATCGGCCTTACCCTTTTTGAGAACCGGACTTATTCCCGATGGCGCGATACTTTTGGGAAGTGCAAATTCTGACGGTTTGATCTGTAGACTCCATTTCTAACCACCTCCATTGCTTTGTCGGTTTTCCTTATCAGGCCAGAAGGCACCTCAGAGACATTCCTTGGCTCATGCTGCTCATGCTATTGGCTACGAGCTGCACCTCAAATGTCAAAGCGACGACGGGGAATGCCTTGTCTACCTATTAAATTTGGGTTACGGAAACAGTTCCTCTATTATCCTCAAATTGCTCCCATGGACGGATCATTTAGTTGTTTAGTATACATTTGGATTACTTCTATTTTGATCAAGATCATTATCATTCGCGGAGTTGACATGTTTCTAAATGCTCTCATTCGAATGAAGTGGAGTCTTGATCACCAAAATCCATGATCTCATAGAAAACCGAGTGCTTTATTGATGATATCACCTTGTTGAGGAAAATCATTCTCTAAGAATGTGACATCTCGTGATTCAAATTACGTGAGACTCCCTAACATGGTTCCTTCTCTAATATACCCTTTGAATCTTTAAGGTATCTTGTAAGATACATTTCTTTCCCAGGGCACCTAGTTTACCATGTGGGTCTGCAGGTATTAAGAACATAAGTGCATCCCCATGGTCTTAAAACACTTAGGTCGGGTTTTCTTTTTTGTGTCCATAACTCATATGGAGTAGTGGGAAGCGATTTGCTAGGCACCGCAGTTAAGGATAAATGTAGCGATTAATAGTGCATCACCCCCAGTGATTGACAATTTGTATCTTAGACTAACCATTTCAGGCGAGTTCTGTTATTCTTTCTATATTCATTTTGGTGCAGGTCGTCAGAATCAGTCAAGCGATGTTGAATTCCTTTTCATCGCCAGTGCATCTAACGCCGAACAAATATTCCACGACCTCGATGGTTCTTGTCTTTTATTTTCTATCTAATTTGAAACAAACTAAGCTCTGCCAGCTTTTGAGCTAACTATTACCTCTGAATTTTGACTTATCAATAAACAATACAGCGAGTATAATCATACATGTGATGAAATAATAAGCCCCATGCCTTGCTCTCACATTCATGGATTTATATGTCGGAATGGATAATTGCAAAGGAAATGCGCTGCGGTTCCTTTACCAAATGGTTTCGGTACTTTTACCCGGTGGTGCTCACAGTAGCAGGATCTACTTTGTCATAATTAGGCGGTAGTCCTTGTTTAACTAGCTATCTATTCGATTTTGACCAATATATGGCCAAGCGCAGGGCATGCCATAAATTCACATCTATCTCGAGAATTATGTGAAGGCGTTATCATAGAATAACTCAAATTACATTCATAATAATGTCGGTATCAATAATAAAACCATTCAATACATAACCGGATCCATAATAGTGATTTTCCTGGTGATTCAATGTTGTTATGGCAAGATACATGATAAAACCTAATTTAACAGAACCACTCTTGAAATTAAATTTGGCAAATCTGAACATAAGGTACTCATCGATGTAAGTTAAGCCTCAAAGACTAACATGCCTATTCATGGCTTGTAACTCTTGCGCTTATTTGCCCACATAGATCCACTTTGCTCCATGTGGTATTCGCGAAATTCCACGAAGGTCTCTCTATCATCGCTACATGATTGATTGCCCCCAGTCTACAATCCACAAGGATATGTCGTGAAAAGCAGGCAACTACCATAAAGTTCACTAACTTTAGTATATGGCCAAATACTGCAACCTGCTTAGAGTTCGGAAGCCCGATCTCGTGCGAAATGCGCTGATATTACAATTGAAACATTTGATCGCCATGTTTTTCTTCTTGAAAAAACGTTTCCTTTGCCATGTGATTAATTACCATGTTTCTTGTTGAAATGAGCTTTCTTCTTGTTTTGTCTTAGGAAGCTTAGCAATCTTAAACTTTTGCTTCATAAGCTTTCTTAAACTAGAATTCAATATATACATTTATATTAATTTTGGTAGATTCAATTCTTTCTTCTTCTAGCTCAAGATGGCGCACCACATCATCCAGTGTTCGGATATTTTCGTTGTCGTCAATGTCTTCTATATCTCCCAAGGTGAGGCAAGGGCTTGATTACGGCTTGGACTTGCTGTTGATTAACACATGACCGGTGTCTTTTAACTCACAAATCATATTTGACATCTCGTAAATGCTTTTCATTGTATGATCGATTTCTTTTTAGTAGGAGTCAAATTTGATGCGTGATGGTGATTGCTGGATTAATAGGTAAAAAAAAGGTTTGTATACAAAACTCAATCATCTTCTCGAAAAAGACGAAAGATCACTCTCTCTCATCTCTACCAAAACCGGGAAGAAATTTAGATTGTGAAAGAAAAGTGAATTTAATTTTGCTTAATTGTCGCTATCTAATCGATCGAATCAAAACAAGATCTCCATATTCATTTGTTGACATTTACGGTAAGTATCCATTATCTCTATAATTTGATTCAACAATATTCTTTAGAACTTTTTATCATGTAGGATGGTTGGTATGTTAGAGGGGTGCCGTAGAATCTTGGTCGATCCATTGATTAGGTGAGAGCTATGGTGTAAATAAGTAAACAGAATGTATTAAGCTTATTTTATGCACTTAGCTACAAATTGGACCACACGAATTCTTTGAGAGTTGGATTTGCCTTCCATTTTCAAGATTGCTTCAATCATTCACATCATGAATTAATAAAATCGTAAATTACGCTGGCCAGTGAGGTTGCTGCGATGTTACCAGGTGCTCTGGCGATTTGAAGTGACAGCGCCAGCACAGCTAAACTACGAAGTTCTTCAGCTGTTTGTGTCATCCTTAATGAATATCTTGCGCAGTAGGCTTCTATTCTCCTTTTAAGTTGGTTGCTTATGACTCTGATAGAATTGACTTAGGTTTGCTTCTTCGCTTTCGATTCTTATGTTGGACCACCACATATTATCTTCAGTCATTGAATCTGAAACAATATGCGGTGGATTTAAATTTGGATGGATAAGATTTACGAACAATGGGTTATAAATAAAAAGCGAGTGTTGTAGAACCAATTTCTAATAATTCATTATGTACCATGGATTTTAAAAGGATGAATGGATTATCATTTTAATTATAAACTAATTTACATTTAATAAATATTTTCTTAAACCATTTTGTGTATTATACTTGTAAAGAAACTATTAATCTGTGGATACTTCGATTCAGTAGTAAATCATAAGTTGGTGAAATCTTTGGACAGATGACTTGGAGCATGCGTAGCAATTTTGGTTGTTACGGTTGTTGTATTTGCAGTGTTTTTCGTATTAATTTCGGGCTTAAATGTCGGCTTTGCATTGCCTCGGCGGGTTGTCTCTACTAACTGCTTGCCGTCTTTGCATCATCATGTCGGATACGCGGAAGTTTACAACATGATAGCGAGACATGGTGCAGATGGTGGAAGAATTCATAATGATAACATGCCCTTATCAATGAGGAGGCGTGCCAAATGGTGTGACCTTGATTGTTTTATTTTACGAGAGTTTATAATAAATCAAATTTGGTAGGAATGATTATTAGAGATAAGTTCAATGACTTCAAGCATTCATCATCAGATCTGGTAATAATCTCTAAGTGAGACCTTTGACTTTTCCTAAGAAAGCGTTAGATTGAGGTTAAATTGTATTTCTTAGGATTAGGCATCAGAACTCCGGTAGTCTGTTTGATGGCATATGGGGGGGGCGCAGCATTGGTTTTAAGGCTCGTAATAATTTATCTTTAAGTTTAGGGTATACAATAATTCTTCAGATATTAGATTTATCTAATAAAATATAGCTTGCCTCCACCTAAGATCTCAGTATAACCATTCCATTTTGTCAATTATAGATAAATGTTGTGCTTCTAAATATATTGTTTGTTAGTGATCGTTTCTTGTCCATCACATGGGCTGAATTTTCATATTTAATATTTTGGTATGTGAAAGGGTATAAGTGCTATATACCGATTACGGACCGGACCCTCGTTAAGTACATCTTGAAAATTGTAACCTTCCTGTCTCATGACATAATAATAAGCCACAAATCGTTTTGGTCGGCTTCTGATTCGCCTTTGCTGCCTTAGCGCCCGGCGCCCCAATGCTCAACAGCCACTTTTTGCGTTTACCGCTGCTGTGCACAGGCTTTCAAAAACACAATGGTCTGTTAGTTTTTTTCCTCAACATTAGTATAATGTTTCTGGCTTAGTGATGATGGCGGCTCGTTAAGTCACGTTAATATTTGTATGACTAAGCCAACTAGCGTTTCTCCCGGATAAAACATTTGTCGTTAATTTATTTGCATTATTATTATTTGTTCTCGAATTGTTTTATATAAATTGTAAATTGAAAATCATGTTTGATAATCTTTTGCTTTTGATCTTACAACTTGAAAGCAAAACAAAAAACTATCTGAATTTCCAAATCTCATTCGACTACTGCTATTTAAAGCAAACCTGATCTGCTGCTGCTGCTCCTCCTCCTCCTCATTAGAAATCTTCAAAGTCCATAACACAGATTTAAAGACTCAAACTAAAAGCTAAAAATGTTATTTTACAGAATAAATTATATTTAAGATTAAGTAAAAAACTAAAAATATTTATTTTACAAGACAAAATAAAAAGTAAATGATTATAACATCTTAAATTTAAAAAAAATTGTTAAAACAATGAGGTAGCAATTTTCATTTCTGACTGAAATTATATATCATGGGGTTCATAATAAGACCTGTCACAAAAGACAGGCATGTATGTTTAAGAGGCATCTAATCTAATCAAAATATGCATGCATCAATAAAACTGTTAATCTAATTTTGCTAAATCAATATTATAAAATAAAGGAAATAAAAAAAAAATGATCTAAGTATCCATAGGTATAAGTTGAGGAGTAATAATTAATATAGATGGATGATGAAGGACAGCATCATCACTTACACAAACAAACCCCGATCTATGAGTGTTGAACAAGTGCCGCCATACCCTCTCAAGTCTCAACAAACCTTGTGGGGCCGTTTTCCCTTTCAATGGCGAAAATGGAGAAACAAACACACGGCAGGCAATACATTCAGAGAAGCAAACAATAACTTATCCCGAGAAAAAAAAGGACTGGGGAGAGATGACAGACAGAGGGGACAGCGAACTACTAAAACTAAAGATATTTACTCGAACAGGAAGTTTTCAAAACTGTACATGAAAATATTTTGCTACATATTAGACAAATTTCTCTGTTTCTGCTGCAGATGGAATGGTCTCAGTAGGATAAATCTTGGCCACCAGTTGACCCAGGCTTCTACATATCTGTCCAGAAACTCTTCTGTAGAATTCAAGACCAATTCTTCACATTATTTGATAACCAAGGACAAGAATAAGTTAAAAAACTTATAAGCATGTGGTTTCTGTAACCAATAATAAATAAAAAAGATCCTGTGTGCCTTTCAATTGATTAAGCAAGAATTCATGACACTTCTTTTGATTTGGTTCTTATCAGTTTTCAATATTTGGCACACAGTGATATAAGATCTGTATGATGTTCACACTATTTAATTTTATTCTTATTTTCATTCTTTATTTATTTTTATTTTTTAAGTATTCTAGAGATCCTTTCTTTCCCCTTTTATTTAAGTTTTTTTATAATTGCAGAAGAAGATGAGGTACATTGCTTCAAATGTCCAGATCTTCTCAACATCCTGTTCTTTCACGTCTCCCTGTTAAATAAGTTCATTGGCACTGCAGGAAAAAAAAAAAAGAAGAAAAAAGACCAACAAATGTCTTCCAAATAAATATCTATAGTACAAGTGAATATGAATAGAACTTCCAAGTTCTAACCCCTAATTCTTGGATGTGCTAACTGGGAAAAGCCCTGCTTACCTTGCATTTATCCCACAAAGATGGCAAAAGTTCTTCTGAAGTTAAATTCTTCTGCAATCTCGCATTCCGCTAAAGGACATCAACCTGTACAATGGAACACATGATAGTTTAAACAGTGATTGTCTAGAATAGACCTGGGCTCAGAAAGAGTATCAACTTATTTACCCAGATAAACTTAGTTTCAACATCTTCCGAAGATCCATTTTTTGACAATCCCAGCTGAAGGGATCTACAGAATTATTAGAGAAAAATTATCAGCCAGAAGATAAGATAATAAAAATAATAAAAATAGTAATTAAATACATATGCAGGCGTAATTAGAAAAATAACAAATAGTAATTAAATGCATGTAAAAGATTATAGCAACAATAATGCAATAATAATGATGCATGACACCAAAAGTGAACTGATGCAATGTAACTCTTCATTTACAATCTTTTACCATAGAGCCAAAACTGCAAACATTAACAAACCTCAGTCAAGTGCACATGTAAGGCAAATACTATCTAGAAGATTGCAATATCAACCAAAATTTACATCATTCTAGAAAGAAAGGAATGAACAAATGTTGTACCAACTTAGAATAGAATGCAAAGAAGCTTCTCTATGAAGCATATTTTCCCGGATAGCTAACGCCAAAACTACTCCTCGTTGGTCTTCAGAAATCCCAAACATGCATGGCTCATGGAAGGTTTCTCTTTGGCGCCACCTTGCACCAAGCTCTAGGAATCTTTCGTCACGTTAAGTGAGTTAGGTAAGTCATTCAAGTTGGAGTTGAGGTAATGTTATGCCTACTTAGCACTCTCAAATGGATGATCCACTCAGGAGTAAGTAAATTGCTTTCACGAGGGTTGCCTTGCTCAAGCTCTGGGGCTTCTGGCGAAGTCCACAAATTGGTTAAGTTCTTTATCTCGGGGGGTTTTTTACCTGCCCATTTATCAAGTTTCTAAACCAGAAAAAAAGGGGATATACAGGCCATTCAAGTTGCAGTTAAGGAAACTGCTATGCTCACTTTAGTATTCATGAGTAGATTAAAGATTCATTATTACATTGAGAGAACACAGTTCTAATCCTTGTCATAGGATCTGTAGAAAGGAATGTAACCATGATCCTGAGTTGGACCTAATTTCTTGGATCCACACCCATAATTTATTTGAGGCGCAAGGCACACCGAGGCAAAGCCTCTTAGGACCTTGCAGTGAAAGGCGCACCATATGTCAAATATATATTTTATATGATGGTTGTTTCCTATTTTTACATGACTTTCTAGCAAGTTCTTGGCTATTTTAGTTGTTTTTACTTCTTATCCTTTTATATAGGGATTATACAGTAGTTGGGAGGTTAGGGCTTTTTTTTTTTGGAGTTGAAACATGGCAGAAATGGAATGAGGCTTAAATCTCGAAAATCAAGTATCTAGAGGCCAAAAAAAATGATTGTTTTGGCCTTTTGGAGTCGAAAAGCAACTCAAAACAACGCCGTTTTGGATAAGTTAAATATGCATCAAAACGATGTTGTTGGTCATTAAAAACAAAAATATATAAGACGAAAGCGACGTCGTGTTAGTCTCACGTACACGGAAAAACAAATACACAGGAAACCTCTGACCAACGGCAAAAGCCAGAAAGAAAGGAAAAAAAACTTTGAAAATGCACGATGCGGCCTTCCCTTGAGGCGAGGTGCTACCGCCCGAGAGTGGTGGTGCCTTTGAACTTTAAGCGATTACTATGTCATATTTTTACAAGGAAAGTTTCAACCGTCATCACTTTGAAGGACACACATTGGATTCACAAATGCATTCTTCTCCAACTCTTGCACGATGCGAGATGTTGGGAATCTTTGGTCAGTCACCTGAACACATTTGATGAATATCTAGAGGCTCTGTTTAAGTTTGACCATAAGAAATAGGAAGACGTAACCTTGTTTTCTGGATAAAGCAAGCATTGAAGCAAGCTCAAGTCATATTGATTTTGCCCATACGAGAACAACATGATATTTAAAGATATTTTAAGCGGAATATACCATAATTGGAGGAAACCCGAGAACTATACATACAATATGCTAACCTCTACGGTAGGATGGTATCAAATCCTCGGCTCTTGAGCAAAGCTATTGGAAAAGTCGTTCAAATTCTTTTGCCAAACAACAAACTTAGATGATTACATGAAAAATGTAAAATAAGATTTATAAGAGTTATTCGAGAAGGTCCCCTTTCTTTGAGCGAAAATGGGAATTACTTACAATGTATATGATGCTAATGGCGCGTGCAAGCTTGTTCTAAGCTTCAACGCAGTGATAGAATTTAGTAAAGTGGGAACAACATTGGCTAGGTCATCTATTTGCAAAGGCGCCGTAATCGGGCTCCTTGATATTAACGAAGAAGCAATTTCTTAAACACCCCAAAATCATAAGAGAAATCTATTTCGAGAGAAAATCATGCAATAAATAAACAAATAAATACCTATTACGAAAAGTTGCAAAATTCTCAAAAGGAAGATATCGACATATTTGGGTAAACATAATTTTCATAAAGTCTGTAACATTATGAACTTCATCAAACAATAGATCCCACTTTATGGAACTACATCTCTTATAATAAATAACAAATAATAAACATCTCTACAATCTCTTAATGCTACTAAAACTTGATTGGTAGTGTAGAGGTTAAGCCAGACCGCCCTCAAAGTGTATACTACTTTTTTTGTGATGCCTACTTTATTTCTTATTTCTTGGATAAGGTAGTCAAGTAACACAAAGTAGCTCTAATCTTGGAACTATTTATTTATCAATGTTAACTTTGATTTAAAAAATGAGACTAAATATTCCTACATTCGCGGCCTTTAATTAATGGACCTACTTTTTTTTTACTAGGTAAGCTTCTTTTATTTTTCATTTTTTTTGTCCCCATTGGAAGTGAGCTTGGAACTCCCCTAACCTAACCCGATCCTTTGCCATGGTGACATAGGCAGATTAATGATTCCTACTTTTAACATAGGTAAAAGTTGAAATAACAAAATAAAAATAAAAATAAAAAGAAAGAGTTAGAATAAATATATGATACTTCTATTTAATCAATACCCAAAAACATATCTAGCAAGCATAAATTCTGTGTTTGGAATACTTTTAAGTGAAGAGAAAAAGAATTCTCTAATTTTTATTAATTCATAAAGTGAGGAACATACATATTTATACTCTGTGTTAGAGCAAGGAAACAAAGTTAGAGTCTAAGTAGGAGATTAAAGAGAGAAAAGATTCCTAATAGAAAACTAATCCTTAACACTCCCGCAATTGGGCGTATAGTCAAAGAAATGCGCTTGTGCATATATATTTTATCTTACGGATACTCAGAGGCTTACTTGAAGATATCTGCTTTAGTTGGTCATTAGAGTTGACAAAACCAATGTATTTAAAAGCCGGACGGACCGGGCGATCAGAAAAATTAAACCGACCAGTTTAGATCCGATTCGATCTTGCAATGCGGAGCTATATTGAATCGTTAGAGCAGTAATCATTTGAACCATGCGAATCGCGGTTTAAATGAAGCAAGCATTCAACCTCTCCTTTATTTTCTCTCGGAAAAAGAGGGATGATCTGCTCTGCTCTTGAGACGTGTCAAACCATTCCTCAACATTGTGGGAATAAGTCCAACGTTCGTCGGTTTTGGTGCTCAATTGGCGAAAATTAGATGCACGTGGGAGATCTTTCGCTACTCAGCCGATGTGGAATGACTTTCTCTCTTAAATGAAAATAAGAGATCACGCACGATGCCACCATTGCTAATTACACTCTGTTTCATTATTTTTTAAAAAAAAAAAAAAAAAATCACATCATATAAGATATTACTTAATAGTAAATAAAATGAATATAATTTTTTCAACTTTCTTTATTTTGAATATATTTAATTAAATAATATGAAACATATTTTATTAAAATTCAAATATCCCAATATATATATATATATATATATATATATATATATATATATATATATATATATATATATATATATATATAGATTTCAAAATAAAAAATTTATAATATTTTCAAAATTACAATATTAAATTTAAAATTAGATAAACCAAAATTTTCTTTTATTTTAGATGTATCCAAATTTAAATATAGAATATACTTTAATAAAATTCAAATATCATCTTTATATTTATATTTATATTTGAATCTTAATAATATTAGAAACATAAAATAGTGTGATTTTCAATTTATTATAATATATATTATTTTATATTTTAATAATATATAAATTATATATTTATGACATCACCGGTTCATTGGTTAAACCTTGGTCAGAGCCGTTGAACCATGAAGCCCAGTAACTTTATTTTCAGTGCAGGTCCCGTTTTAAAACATTGAACAAAACTAGTAGTCATGCATCTGATGCAATTTTCTCTTTGATAAAGTGGCAATCCACTTCAGTATGATTAGTCCTTATGGAAAAGTAGGTTAGATAAATATATAAAGCGACTTGATTATCACATATAAGCACATACATTCATCCTTCCCCAGATCTTAACTGGAGGAGATGCTTCGATCCATATGAGTTCACATGTTGCTAGGTCATAGCTCGATGCCGGTTTCAGCACTAGATTTGACCCTTGCATCTTGTTTCTTACTCTTCGAATATTAAGTCCTCGATGAACACAATATTTTGATGTAGAATGTCCATCGTAGGTAAGCACACTTGATGCGCATCATTGTAGCCAACAATCTAGGTATGACCTATGTTCTCCTTACAATATCCCTTTGACTGATGTTCGCGACATGATGAGAATATGAGTACTGACATCCACGATGGCTATCACAAGGTGATTGTAGGAGCCCAGACTAGCTATGCTCCGGGAAAAAAAAATGTTAAGCCAGAGTGACCATTGAGATAGTTCGGTTCACCTGAGTCGTCGATACTCTCCTTGGATCTTATAGAGGCTCCCGACTGTTACAAGTTTGATAGTCGGATCCATGGAAGTGTCATACAAGCTTATAGTCCAACATACCGGTGTGCAATACGATATATCAAGGTATACTTCCTCGAGGAAATAATCATAATGAATTGAATGAAATTACCTCAATCTTTTAGAAAGTACTTGAATTACCCCGAGTCTTTTGTAAGTATTGAAGAGGTGTTGTTGAGTTAATATCATGATTTTTCTACGATGGCAATAATATCATGCAACAATCAAGTAAATACATTGTTTAGTAAATTATGATAGTAACAAGCGGGTGATTTGTTGTTTGAGTTTCTAAATATCTGTTTACTCTGTGTGACAATGTTATCCTGGCTCAATCATTAAATACATTGTTTAGTAGAGGTATGATAATGAAAACGGAATGGTTGTTTAATGACTGGAAATCATGTCAAACTCCTAAACCCTTTGAGCTCAACTAAGCTAAACCAGAAGCTCGAAGAGACTGGCTAAATGCAATATAAGGAATGACGTAGCATCTCGACCGGACTCCGCCCAGCGACAAAGCCGCAAGCGATTGCTACATATACTATGCACTCCTCAGTAGAGATCACCATGAAGACATTCTTGATATCTGATTGAAAGGGCCATATAGCAACCATGAAACAAGGGAACAAAAGCAATCTTATTGAGAAAATGTATCATAATAGTCAATTATATTGCCAAGCAGACGCCTTAAGGCGACTGCACCTAGCCATCAGTTCACCTTCACTATATATAAACCCGCGACAACCAATATGAGACTTGCTGGGAAGGCGACAAACATATGCCGTGGAGTAAAGATCATCAATTTCCATAGTTGCCTATTTCTAACCAGAATGGCGAGAGCCTCACTAATAATGCAGGTGGATGAAAAAAGGTGAAAACAAAGGCAAAGTACTAAAGTGCCTTTTCGAATGGAAATAGGTAGATCATCGGAGGCCGGTTCTTGGAACCGGAGCGAGGAGATGATGGTGAAATGAAGATGTGAATCAATGAAGCCTATAAGGGCGAACATAGAACAGTATAAACTGAAATAGTCGAGTCTGACTTGTCGGAAGTAGATGGAAGGGAAATATGGAGATGGTAAGACAAGAGGACTAGGCAGACTGTAAACAGGAAGGATCTTGAGGAGGAATCCTCGAAGAGGGTCTTCATCAGCCGGGGGCCAAGCGTAGCGATTAATGTCGGAGGCGCGTTAATAGCCATACGAAGCGGCGAATCTTCGAGGAATCACGCTTTGTGGCTTTGGGTGAAATTTGTCTTGCCTAAGAGTGAGGAGAAAATATGAACAAAGCTTGATTAAAATTGAAGACACGAGGAGGGGAGGCAAAAGAGAGGTTGATTAAGGCGGGATGGGACAGGGACTTGATCATGTAAAGCAGGAGGATGGCATACGATTAAGTAAATAACATGCAACTAAGATAACATCCCCCAGTTAAGGAACCATGAAGGAGGAGAAGGGTGCAGGCTATCTCTCAGCTAAATGACGGTTCTTGCGCCGCCGCTCTATGCATTGAGGAGTGTAAGCACGAGATGATTGAGTGAGGAATCTCATAGGAAGATATATAAAAGAAGAATGATAGAGAAATATTCACTGAACGCATTATATCGATTAAACAAAAAAAAATCCTGAAGTATTATCACTTTGCCAGAATACGAATGAAGAATTGAATTGAATGCGAATTCCGAATGAATTTTGAAATAGAAAATCTTCGACTCGAGAGTTTTATTAAAAATAACCAAGTACATTGTGAATAATTGTCTATAAAAGTAACAAAATATAAAATCCCACAAAGTAGATGCAAACCTAGAAGCACCCCGAACATGAGTGTGGGCAGAAGCTCGAAGAGACTTGGTCCAGAGGATCTAAGCGCTTTGGAAGCGAGGCCACGGTATGTTTCCCAGTGACATGACTCACACTCGACGAGAGATAAACTGAAAAATGATATAACTAGCTGAGCTTGGAAACGGATAAGCGAGGCAGATTGTGGATGAGAAGATGAGCTTAGTGAGTTGTGAGCGAAATCTGCAATGAGTCCGCGAGTCTGACTTACTAATGGAAATAATATTAAAAGGAAAATCAAAGAACATAACGCGTCTGAGAGGAGTAAGGGCAAGAGAGGAGGACAGTGAGCGGTGCCTCTAGCTATGGTTTGAAAACCATTAGCTAGGTGTGATTAATGAGAGCGAATAGGTAAGAAAAGAAAAAAGTCTTTATTACTAGAGATATGATCGAGACTTTAGGAATAGCGAAAATGAAGTGAAACCATGACGAGAAGTGTACGGTGTAATCCACCAGTTGCATGGGTGGTAGTAGTGAAGGTATGGGCGAAGTAACGGCAGAGCCTCATCGAAGTTTGGAATAAGCATACCAGTAGTATGTTCCTTGATGTTCTCAAATCTAGCCGAGGTTATGAGAAGAATGATCATAAAAAGACTCGATCCTTCTTTGATAGTGTAGTCTCGGCATTAATAGATTCTGACAAGATAGATGCAAGTTCATCATTAGGGTACATCCAGATCCACCATAAGAAGATATATCCATGTTGAGTTGTGTTAATTAGCAATGGATGATATTATTTGGTAGAAATAAGTATCATTAGCGTACAATTTCTTCACTAATTCGAAAAAGTGTAGTTTTATAGTACCTCATATTATATAGAGTCTTGGAATCCAATAGATTGTCGAAGAATATTACATGGTAAAACATTAGTTTTGCCCTTTTGAGGATGTTTATTTTGGAGATACTTGTGCAGTAGTAGTAAGAAGATCACGCCCATGACCATTACCCCGAGTAAACCATAATTCCACAAAATCCGCCCATGACATATAATTTTTGCTCCCTGTGAGTTTATCCAAGGTAATCATAGGAGTTACAGATACAAATGAATTAAAGTGAGCTTTTTTAGCCGTAAAGACATCTTTTCAGTCGTAAAGATGAAAATCAATAGGAAAGGTCAACAAAATAAAAGAACTAGTACTTCCCGGAAGAGAACGAAACAACCTAGAGACTTACGAAGGTGTCGTAGAGCCAAAAACACAAAAGAAAGGAGATTCGAGCGACATCATAGCCTAGAAACAATCACCCGAAAAAGGAAAAAAGGGTTTTTCGATGGCAATGGGAACTATGAGGCTAAGTGGCTCTTCGGCAACAGGTGAGGCTAGTGGAGGAGGCGCGGGGCCAAACAATGCGGAAAATAGTGCCTAAAAATTCCAGAAGAAATGGCGTCGGAGACAAAACATAGATCAGGTCCGATCATCTTGAATGATAGAAGGAATGATCGGCGCATGTGAGCTTGCAGTGATGCGATGACCGGGAGATGGGCCACACACCCTCACGAGTTGGCGCGTGAGGCAGAAGCAATATGAAAATCACCTCGTGCGTGGAGGCATGGGTTGTAGTTTGCCAAAGGTTCTTCTCGATGAGTAGATTAGTTGCTGACAATCTCAATGGTGTGCTCATGTCAACAAGGTCGCCCGAAGAAGTTCACGGCGGTGAGGGCTTCAAGTCGGCGAAGGCTGTTGCTGCGTGCCTGGAATTGATGAGGCCGAGAAGAGAAACAAGGCATTAGATGGGTGCTAAATTGAAGACAGCTAAACTTAACCCAATATTCCTGCTCTCTTTCAAACACATTCATGTGAAGAAAAAATAATTCTCTGATTTTATTTAATTTACAAGTGGGAATATACATGAGTATACTACAGTGTTAGGGCAAAAAACGAAACAAAACCAAAGTCTAATTAGGAGACTAAGAGAAGAAAGATTCTTAAATGGATTAGAGCTAATCACTTAACACTGACAATTGATGTTCTGTTGAGGTTCATTCCTAAAAAAAAAAAAGGGGTGTTGGCATAGTGATCTCATTCATTATGGTAAATTACTATATAACATGTTTCTTGTTCCCAATGATGTTCATATTCTGTATAAAAATGGACAAGCAGATTAGAGCTGGACTACAACTACACAGGAGCTGCATTGACCTTTCTACATTGCAATTGCAGTTGAAGTGTAGGCAGTTTTAGAGGTCCACTTGATCCATAAACATAAGAATAGATGAGCAAAGAGTAGCCAGAAAATTTTCTATACCTTCCTAGTTATGCAGAAATGGGCATCCTGTCTGCTGAACCATAGTTTCTACTAACAAGCTAAAAACAAGTGGTGTGCCTTTAAATGAGAGCCAAACCATATCATATTATCTTAGCAGGTAATTTAGTACCTCTTCCACTCAATTGCTTGACTCAATAAAGTTTGCACCAGCTACTTGAAATATACCATTATCCAGGCATAACATAAAACTACACCATGGTAGCTAATCCATTATGTTTAGAAGTACTCACTAAATTTTGTGTATGCCTGATCAACCAAATCTAGATTGTCCCTGGATGGCTGCTCCATACGGGTTGCAAGAGTTGCAAATCTCGTAGAGAACAGATAACATTTATTAGTATGATGAAGACCATTTTAAGTATTACACATATAAAGTCATTATTTAGATGAAATAAGAATATTATTTTCACAATGATTACAGATGCCCCAAAGACAGTTAACAAATCTACTATTATTTTCTATTATTCAGTGTTCTACATAAATATATGTTGAAAGCGTTTCTTAAAGTCCTTTTAATCACATATTGAGAAAAACGTGACACATTAACATATCAGAAAGGCTTGCATAGCGATGGTGACAAATGACAACAATAAAAAGAAGAAAGTACTGTCCATAGTTCAAAACTCAAAACATCCATATGAATTGAACCTTTACAAAAAACATGCTGTTTGGGTAGGATAAGAATAAATCAGTTCAGATATCGTCAAACATCAAGTACAGCAAAAAGCCAAATTTAGGAGAATCAATCATCTAGAAACAACTGATATTTTAAGATGTCCAACTTTAATTTACCTGGGTATAAATTATCAACAATAATGATTAATTGTTAGGATAAACTAATGAGAATTAAACTGTATCCCAGCAGATTGCAAAGGGAGTGTACATGACTTCAACCATGACTGTGATGCTATTAGAACAAAATTCTAATTCATCAGAAAAATCGACAAAATGCTTAACACAATTGCATAGTAATTTATAGATTTGAAGATTTAAATCTAACCAGACTAAACAGATAAAAATTTCAAATAAATGGAGGTTGAACAATAAGATATTAAAATAATAATATTGAGGTGAGTCATAGCCTTATTGGTCTTAGTTAAAGGAAGGCCAAATAAGACCACTTAAAACACAAAAAAGAAATATCATTATTGCAAATCTTGCTTCTTTGCTCCAGAATTCTCTGCTATGCTTGCATTTTCCTCTTGCAAACCAGTTGTGAGATACATCCTAATTTAAGCCCATATATATGCAAGAATATTAGATATCATAAATGAGCATGTTTTTTATTTACAAGCAATTCAATTTAGTGGATTGGAAATAGTCACACCTGGTTAACTCCTCAAAGTCATGCAAATAATAAAATTCCTCTATTGATTATAAGCCAAACTATATGGCATCAGTTTAAAATTAAAAATAGAGCAAAGAACAATGATAACATCTGATTTCATCATTTTCCAATTTTCTAATCAGAATAAAACTTAAGCAAACTAGATTTTAAAATATTCATTTTTTTCCAAAATAGTTAACCAAATTCATTTCTAGAAATGGAAATATAGGAAATGAAAAGCATTTTCAGAATTATAATAAAAAATAAAAATCGGAAAATTTTTCATTTCCGAAATTAAAATAAAGAAACAAAAATTAGAAAACATTTTCAAATCAAATTCAACCTTACAAGTAAATAAAAAGAAGAATGTACTTACTAGAACTGAGAACACATTAACTTGATGCAATTGCTAAACCAGTGTTCATCTTCATTAGTCAACCTAAAGTGTTCATAGAACATGTTTTCACCAGTCAAATTGAAGGAGAACACCTCAGGTGGCAAGTGAGTAAATGATAAAAATACATGATGAATCATTTGACATAAGCTTATCTCACGGCCCATATGCAAACCCAGACGAAAAGAAGCCAAAACTCCTAGTAACTAGTTTACCTGGGAATATATGATAGTAACCTCTGCGAACATTACGCTCGTTTCTTTCAATCTGGTGACAAAAGCACAATCATAAACTGCACAATAATTATTTGTACACTGGTAAATATCACGGCCTGGAATGAAAATAGGTTCGGCAAGGGGGACTAAAACTTACAGGCCAGCTGCGCTGTAGAAATTCTTGACTCGAATCCATAAACGGCGTACAAATCTGCCATCAGCTTTCTGACCAGAAATATACCGTTCGCAATCCATGCGGTGACCTTAAAAGCAAAGGTCAATTTTGTATGCCCAATCCACCACTGCATAAAGTCTTCTCCAGAATGGCATAAAAATTATAGATTTCACGGTCAAAACTAGAATTTTTGGAGTTACTTTGGAGATTAACGGTAAACCTGCTTAGCATAAAGTCCATAATTGTTTAAAAACCACTTGACATAACCTATTTGCTCAAATGTTAACAGCAACTATCCTAAAAGCTGGTTATGAATTTGGGTTTTAATATGAATATCATGTCTTTAACACCCTCCCTCACGTGCAGCCTCATACCCACATGTGGAGAGTAAGAGCAGAGACCAAATAAAATTACTCCGCTGAACTTTAAAATCAACAAATGAGAAATAAATTGCGGGGAAGATTGGGTTAGACTCAAGCACTATCAAACTAGGCTTTTACACGTCTGATATTATGACCAATTATAAAAACAAACTTGTAGGATTTTGAGTTTAATATGAATATCATGCTTTTAACACTAAGCAACAAATAAATTCAAGGAAGTATGCTGATGATCGAGAAGTTTGGGATTGGCGATTCCTAGATTGGGCGGCTGTAAGAGCTGAGGGGGCCTCTGGGGGCATTGTGATTTTCTGGGATTCTCGTATGTTAAAACTTCTAGCTAAGAGGAAGTCGATTCGATGTCTTGTAGATTCAAGTTCATTGTTGGTCGTGCCCAGGTTTTCACGGGGTTTATGGTCCTTGTCTATGGGGCTAGGGAATTTCTGGAGATGGCCCAGGAGCTATTAAGGGTTATGGAATGATCTGTGTGGTACACATTTGGCGGGGCACCGAAAGCATCACTGATTTCCAGACGGGCAGACTGGGAAGGTAGAATCACGGGTTCAATGAGGCGTTTCTCCCAGGTAATAGATGACTTGGAGTTGAGAGACTGTCCAGTTCAGGGTGGTCAGTACACTTGGAAGGGTGGTCTGAATAATTGTAGGATGGCAAGACTGGACAGGTTCTTAGTCTCTGAGGAGTGGGACTGTCTTTTTGGCGGGATGAGACAGAGTATTCTCCCTAGTCTCTGATCATTTTCCTATCCTAATCGAAGAAAGTGGGAGTCACGCCCCGAGGACAGCACCACTTTTAGATTAAGAATAATAGTTAAAGAGGAGGGTTTTCAAAAAGTCTAATTAAGGTGCAGTGCGGTTAGAGTTCAGGGGGACAAGCAGTTATGTTCTAATGGAAAAGATGAAAGCCATAAAAAATTTAGCTCCAAAAATTGGAACAAAGAGGTCAGGAGGTTGAAGAAAATGAGAAGTCAGCCTGGCAAAGTGTGGGATGATTTAGAAAGTGAAAAGACCCCTTTCTCCGAAGGAAGCGTGGTAAGAATATGTGACGTTGGAGGAATTCAGAAATGGTCTTTAATGGGAAACATCTTGAGGCAGAATCTGGGAATATGGCTAAGGGAGGCAAAGAGACAAGCGGGTTTTTCCACGAGAATGGCTGAATTCTCACAAAAAAGCAATACTATGAAAGGATTCGGATTGGTGGGGATTGGCTTGAAGAAGGGGATGGGGAGGTTAAACCGGGGCATTGTGAATGCTTCAAAGTTTCTTTGTCCGTCAGGGTTCTTGGAGAGCTAGCCCCGAGGGCCTGGATTTTTCAGTTAGAGGTTTCGGCTGCCTCTAAACTTGAGGAACCTTTTACTGAAGCCGAAATCCATGCAGCGTTGTTAAATCTCAATGGGGACAAAGCCCCGGGTCTTGATGGCTTCACTGCGGCATTTTGGCAGCTTAGTTGGGACTTAGTTAAGTTGGACATTTTGGATCTCTTCAAGGATTTTCATGAGAGGGGAAGATTTGGAAAAGGCCTAAATTCTACCTTCCTTGTCTTGATTCGAAGATAGGGCGAGGACTTGAAAGGATTTTAGACCAATCAACTTTGATTGGTAGTATATAAAGCCCCCATTGCTAAGGTCCTTGCTAGCAGAAATTTGAAAAAGGTTATGAATGGTTTGGTTAACAGGCTCAAAATGCTTTTGTGGGGTAGAACAAATCTGGATGCGTCCACACGATTGCCAATGAGGTTATTGACTTCGATGCAAAGGAAGGAAAGAGGATCCTTTGCAAACTTCGATATTAGAAAACATATGACGGATAAAGGAACTTCATCTTGAAGGTGCTAAAAAAAAGTGGGTTTGGGATAAATGGGTGAGTTGGTTGAAATTGAATTTGCATCTCTGCGCCAACTTTTCTCTGTTCACGGTTAATGGTAGCCATTTTGGCTTTTTGGGAGCTGAGAGGTTAAGCGGGGACTTGTTATCGCCGTATCTTTTGTTTTGGGCGTGGGCTCTTTCGTTAATGATTGACAAATGGTTGAAGGAGGCCTTTATCTACGAATTATTGTTTAAGGAGAATAACCTGATAAAGCAAATCACACATTTGCTCTTCGCGGATGATACTCTTGTCTTCTGTAAGGATACTAAGGATCAGATGACACACTTATGCTGGATTTTAGCTTGGTTTGAAGCGCTTTTCGGGGTTGAAGATCAATCTAGAGAAAAGCTCCTTATTGCATGTGGGGAGGGTTGAAGATGTGGATGACTGCTTTGAGCTAAAGGTGCAAAATAGGCTCTTTGCCCTCTTTGAGTATCAGAACACCTCTGGCGCAAAACCTTATAAGGAGGCTAAGTGTGGATCAAGGTGGAAGAAAGTTTGTGTGGTTGGCTCTTTGGAAAATGATATCTCTCACAGGGTGGAAGACTCGCTCGTTAGAAGTGTACTCTCAACATGCCCACCTACCTATTGTCTCTCTTAGGATCCTAAGAAAGTCGGGTTTAGACTAGAAAAATTCCGAGCGTGACTTCCTTTGGGGTGGGGGCTCTTGAAGGAAAAATCATTTGATAATTGGACAGTCACAATGGAAGTAAAGAAAGGTGGTTGGTATTACTTAATCTTACCAGCTTTAATAGGGCTTTAACAGGAAATGGTGGTTAGAATTCTGTGAAGATAACTCTATGTGGAGGAAGTCATTGCTTTTTGAAATATGGCTTGGAGGATGAGAGCATTTCCTCCTATTCCTAAAGGATGTATGGGTTTAGGTCTTTGGAAGGTTGCAAAAGCTTTGTTCCTTAGAAATCTTTGTTCGGTGAGGAGTGGGAATGGTTCCAGGCAAGGTGCAGGAGGCGGGTGATGTGGTGAAGCTCCACTATGCTGCTAACCTCTTTTTGTATCGTTTGGCTAACTCTAAAGGGGCTAAGGTTACAAGGTTTGGTGGCTTGGTCAGGGGAAAGTTGGAACCGGTTTTGGAAGGCACTTTCGGGTTAGGAGTGCAGGAGGTGAGGTTTCTTGCCAGGTCAATCCTCAGTATCAATCCTAATCTTCTGGACGATTATAGTGGAAAGGAAAAAATTGTTTCTGACTAAACATGTTTTGAGCCTTGAGAGACTAGTGAATGTCGATTGCCTATAAAGAATCTTTGTGGAACCACTCACGGATTCCCACTAAGGTGGGATCTTAGCCCGGAAGTGTGGTGAGGCAAGATTTTGACCATGGATCTCGTGACAAATAGAGGTTTCTCATTTGGCCGGCGGGTGTGTTTTTTAATGGAAATGATGAAGAATCTTTAAAGACACGCATTTATCCATTGCCACCCCAAAGTGTGGTACCTGTGAACTTTGTAATTTCTCTGTCTACGGTGGGGAATTGGGTTTGTCGCTACATTTAAGACTTGTTGTAGGTTGTGCACCTCCCATGTGAAGACATGAATTGTGAAGCGGTGCCTCTTTACTTGTTTTGGGCTATTGGAAGAAATGGGTTGTGTTGGTGATGAAGCCTTTTCAAGTCGGTGAAATCATGCTTATTTTCTTTCTCTTCTTGGGCTAGCTTGATGTTTGAAGTAGAACACCCTTTTTGTGAGAGATATTTTCAATATTCCCTAAGCGGCGGCTGTGGTTACTTTGTTTTGGTTTTTAGTTCTTTTTCTTTGATTGGTTTTGTTTTCTCGTTGTATCATGCAATATACCCCTTGGGATCCTTTTTTGGTGATGACTATCTTTATCGATCAAAAAAAAAAAAAACTTCTCTGAACAACGTTAAAGTTCAAAGAAAAAGAAGACAGTTCGAGTGGGTGGTGATCAATAAGCAAATGACTTTGGAAACAGAAAGTCAAATGGGATCTTGAAGTTCTTTGAATTGATGAGGGGACGGAGAAGCCATATACCCAGATTCACGATTGCATGTATAACAGCTTTAAGAAAAGAAAGGAAAGAGGTTCTGTCATGTTATGGAACATATGTGTCTGCCTTATATCCCACAATTTTATTTTGTTTGAGATTTGGATCCTCCTGTAGCCAAAGTTGAGTTTCTCGGTTTTAAACTAAAGATCTGAGGTGCCTCTATCAAGAGTGAATCACATTGTATCAAAGGTATAGACACCCTGCCCAAACATGTCTCAAACTGAAAGTGCATTCATGATTCAGGTGATCTTACATTCTAAATATGGTTCACCTGATATAAAGTTTTAGACATCTAATTTCTCCAGATTAAACCATCCTAGCCATGCTCTTAATGGTATAAAATTTGATATAAATATGTGAAAACTACAGTTACAAGATCTTTGCTGTTGGAAGTTTCAGTAATAACTTTTAGCAACTAAGTAATCTCAATAGAATGGTACCAGAAATTCATTAAATTTCCTGATAATCACATAATAAAGCATTTTAAAAATAGCATTAAGTAACATCGTTCATAATCATAAATAATAATATATGTAAAACCTTACCCTGGATACATAAGCAAATCCTGAAGAGATTCATTTAATGCTCCAACTCTTATAGAACTTTTACCTACAAAATAAATAATTTTAATTAACTGTTATTACTGAGAAATATCAGAAGAACTTTGAGAACATATAATTCAGATGAACTTGATGTGGACCGGGTGATTGAATAATGTAAAATGAAAAGGAAGGAGAAGGCACACAAAAAACAGTGCAATTTTGTTGTCATTTCATCAATATCCATAATACCCAAATCATCATCATTGGTGTCTTCGTTTGGATCCAGTTTTATTACCGTTGGCATATGACCCCTGGAGGAACAGTAGGAACTTCAAAGCACATGATATGCAAAAAAACTGCAGTTTGAGCAATGGTGAATGCGGGGTTCTGTCCATATCCAAAAACAACATTTTTGGAGATTTTAGAATATCAGTCAAATTATACCTCATCAACAAGAAGTGGGATGTGTCGCATTTTTGCATAAGCATCCGAAACTGTTGAAGTATCCGTGTTGTTCATATTTTGACCAGAGCCAGTGGAAACTTCAAGCCAGACAGTTGGTTCTTGTTACTTTGGTACTAGCATGGAAGCTCATTTACCTCACGAGCCTTATTATATGATACCAAGGACAATCAGAAATCAGGCACAAGATCTATTGTGGGGACTATCTACTCTTCCCCACCACCAAGAACAGTTATCTTCTCCTATTCTTTCTTTTAATGTAACTCTGAAATCAACATAAAACTTAAGCAAGAGAATGCAGCTGCCAAGCCAGATACTCAGCATTTGATCATTTAGAAACATATATAAAGGAAGGAATCTTTGGAAATTAGAAAAACGAGGTCGATACCTTGATTGTCTTAATTAAATATTCAAATCATGCTCTAATATTTAATATTTGAATTATCTGAATAATTAATTGAATATTTATTCTAGCTATGTATGATATTGTGGCCCAACAGAATTTTATGAAAAAAGATGCTAAAGTTTGAATCCTTTCATTTTAAAATTACTATTATCTTAACAGTCACATTTCCCAGGACTACTCAGGTATACTATGTTTCTACATATATTTATATTCCTAAAGATTAGATTACACCATAAATTATGTTGGACTAAAGGATTCCAGAAACTAGTTAATGATGACTGTCCATGGATTTGACTATGTGTGTGTGTGTGTTTTTGTGTTTTGAATGCCACTTAATCAAAATTGAAAGTACCAAATAAAATAAAAGAAAGATTACTCATTATCAGCTCATATATTAGAAGCCAAAAACCAAGAAATGAAGGTTTAAGGAATCTTGAAAATATCAATTTAATGAAAATCAATCGCAGGCAGATATTTTTTTCATTTTTTAGTTTTTTTTTTTTTTTTGGTGGGGGTGAGATGCACTGGAATTACTACAGAACAACTGCATAGATAATACAGGCTTTAAATGCTTAAAAAGGGTGTCAGATAAGGGACTCCTGACAAAGTAACTCAATCTACTAATACTATTGCCCAAGAAAACTCAATTGTGTAGTTGTAATACGATCACGTGAAGTACCCAAGATGCGGGATTATACAAAAAGTGTCAAATGCCGCAAACGGCAAGACAACAAAAGTAGCGGGGCCCTACCCTTGCTCTGCAAAAAATTTAAGAAACATCAATATCCAAATCTATGAAATCTTAAGTCCCAGAGAACAAAGAGTTAAAGAAAGCAATTTCAGAAGCATCTCCAAAAAATTGCTCTTTTGAAGAGTTATTAATAAAATGAAACAAAAAAGCCCGCTTTTAAGGTAGCTTGAAAGAGAATATTATCTGAGAAGACAACAAAATAATTAGAGTTATTTTAAAAATTAAAATAATTTTATTTGTATTAAATATGATATGTCATATTAATATATTGATTATGTATCTTGTAGGATACTTTACTTGCAGGTTGTAATCATTTGGAAGATGATCATCTTTCTTTGCCTTCTCCTTCTTGTATATATATGTATGTGACTCAATGGAAAAAATACAAGAGTTCTTTCGCCAACTATTCTTCTGCTGGTTTCTACATGTTATTCAGGCTTCAGGGCTCGGTTGAGAGAATTTGGGGAGGAATTTCACGAAGAGAGAGGGCGTGAAGGTGTTGCGAAACACCATCTGAGGTGAGTGGAATTATCCATAGCCCCCATAGAAGTGACCACGGCGCGGCGGCGAGCCATCAAGTCGATGGTAGGAAAAGTCTTAGCCCAGTGAGCTACACGATCTAAAAATTTGGCATGTGTCCGCATAGCAAAATACGTGGACGCTCTGGCGAAGAACGCTCTCAGCGATTGCAACCATGACAACCCTCCTCGGCTATACGTCCTCCTAGTCCAGAGGCCTCTGATAGTGCACATTTTGACCATTTTTGTGTTCGACCGCCCTTTGTTCCTAGGGTTTCATGTTTTTTTTTTTTTTTTCGGTATTGTTTGTGTGATTCGGTCATCAGCGGGTGTTTGAGGTTTATGGCCCAAATTCCATTTGGGTGAGGTGCTCATGGCATTGTGGTCATTTGCATTGCCAGAATCCTATATTTCTGGTATTTTCATATTCTCACAGACTTGTTTGAGTTAGATCTGCCCTTATGATTGACAAAAAAAACCCTCAAGTGGGGTTATGAGTCATTATTGTCATCATCTAGGGCATGTACGCTAGGATTGTAGGAAGTTGTAGAATAGAAATCGAAGGTTTCCATAAGTTCATGAATCATTGAAGAGTGTCTCTACTCCTAGCACTATGTTTGCCGGGTCAAATAAACCTAACACATGTCTTATTTCACTTTCCTCCAATTAATTAGGTGACTTTGGAACCGCATATCATAATGATAATTAGTTTATTTACTACGTTTAATTTTACCCTTCTATCGCCCCTCTTTGTTTCCCTTACATATGGGTCAACATCTTGTGTCCTTGGATCAGGGACAATTCATCCTACTCCTCTAATCATTTTGACCTGTATTACAGTTCTGATTCTCTTTTAATTTAATTTAAGTAGTAAACTCACGAATGCGGCAATTCTTGATATCTCATTCTTTCACGGTTATTGTTTGATTTAGGACCTTTCAGCGAGCCGGTTGTGGTAGAAGCGTGAATCTGAGGGTCTCTACGTCAGCATGGGGTGCGAAAGTGCATTACTTGTTCACGGAGTTCTTATCCCATTGATTACATTGTTGCTTGGGTCCATCTTCTCTGTTGAAGGAGCTATGTCTCGATTTCGATCTATCCTCATTGACTTGGTGGTATCATCATCTTTAAAACATAGTGTGCATTTAGGTCTAGAGTCAATGTCGAGCTTCCCTCCTTTTTAGTTTGTCCATTCGGATGTGAGGTTTCATGTCGATTGTCCCCAACTGGGTTTCGATAATTTGTTATGTTTTTCGATGATTATTCATGAACAACTTGGTTATATTTAATAAAAAGCCGTTCAAAGTTATTTTCTCACTTTCGTGCCTTCTATGCTGAAATTCACACTTAGTTTCATGTTTCTTTTCAAAATATGAGAAGTGATAATGCCAAAAAAAATATAAGTTTGAACAATTTGAGGTGAAATATGCTTGAATGACATCCTTCTTCAGACATCTTGTGTTAATACTCCTCAAAATGGGTTAACAAAAAAAATAGTTACCTTCTTGAAACGCTACGATCTCTATTGTTTCAAATGCACGTGCCCAAGCATTTATGGGCGATGTTGTTTCCAACTGCTTGTTTTATCAATGGATGTCTTCCTTTGTCTTGGTTGGGCCCTCCGTTTCAAACCCTCTTTCCATAAATCTTTGTTGTTTCTCTCATTGAGCCTAGGGTATTTAGGTATGCCATTTCAATTGGATATTGATGCATGTGTCTAAACTCGATCTTAAGTCATTGAAGTGTATCTTCCTTGGTTACTCTCGAGTTTAGAAGGGGTATAGGTGTTATTGTCCTAGTCTTCACAGGTACCTGGTTTCTGCTGATGTCACATTTCTTGAGAATACTCTTTTTTTCTCAAACCGATCCACACTAGTCGGGGCGGGATGATGGTTGCTTGTTTATACTCTTGCCTCACCAACTCCTGTATTTTCTGATAAAGCCTCCACATCCTCGGGTCTATGCTGGTACCTACACCCCCGGTTTGAGCCCTCAGCGGTTAGCCGCCTTTGGATTCGGTTCTTAGTGATGACCTTCCTGTGCTCAGTAAGGTAACGTCCGGTGTACTCATCCAATCTCCTCATATTTCTCTTATAACCATTTGTCATCTCATTCTTGTTCGTTTATTGCATCCTTGAACTCTATATCATTGCTATGAGTTGAAGCTAACTCATCCTGATTGGCGTAGTGGTATGATAGAGGAGATGGATGTCTTGATTGATAATTGCCAGGACTTGGTGTGTTTACTGCGGGAAGAAAACCATTGGTTGTTAATGGGTGTTTTACAATGAAGGTTAATCGATGGATCGTTGTAAATTTGAAGGCCCGTCTTGACTAAAGGTGAACCCGGACCTATGGGGCGGATTTGATACTTTTTTCCCCGGTTGCCAAGCTGACCTCTATTTGATTGTTTATATCTCTGGCAGCCACTCATGGTTGGGACCTCCATCAACTTGATATTAAAAATGTCTTTCTTCATGGGGATCTTGCAAAAGAGGTTTATATGGAGCAACCTTCAGAATTTGTTGCTTAGGGAGGCTGGTAAGGTTGTCGTCTCTCGAAAATCATTATGGTTTAAAACAAGTCCTTGTGCATGGTTTGGAAAATTCGGTGAAGTGATTAGAAATTTGGCATACGAGAAGAAACACAAAATCGATCGATACATCTTTTATATAAATTCTCAAGCATGTATCATCTTTGTTGGTTGTGTATCATGGAATGATATTATCATTACGGGAATGTGACAAGTATATCTTCACTCAAGTCCTTTCTTCATGGCCAATTTCACACAAAGGACTTAGGAATGCTAAAATACTTCTTAGTGTTGAAGTTATGAGGAGCAAACGTGGAATCTTCTTATCTCAAAGGAAATATGTGCCGGATCTATTGTTTGTGTTAAGGCTTAGTCTCCTAATCTATTTAGGATTCTTTTCCTTCTCTCTTTAGTCTCCTAATTTGACTTTAACTTTATTTCCTTTTTTGTTCTAACACTAGAGTATAAATATGTATGTTTTCTCCTTTGTAAATTAATGAGAATACAAAATTCCTTTTCTCTCAACATGGTATCGGAGCCATAGAAGAGTTTGAATGTTAGGAGTTAGGGTTTCCTTGTGTGGTCAATTCGGGCGACCCATCCAGTGCCTCCTCACAGTCGTGCGATACAGGTTATCATGAAAACCTCTCGGAGCCAAAGTACGTTGGAAACAACCCGTCGTAGGAAAATTTTAGGCGAGATTTTCGACAACCCGCCGCCGGCGCATGGACACTTCACCAGATCACGGGAGCCCTGGCTCCGCGCGGTCAAAAAATCTCGACAACGGGTCCCTCACGGGCCCACCGCGTCACGACCACGCGAGAACATGAGGGCGTGTGGCAGCTTCTTTGGTCCCCGGACTTCACCACCTAAGTCGCCTACCACCGATCTACTAGCCTATGTCCACGGTTTTACGGTCAACTTTACATCCGCGATCTTTTGTCCATTTTCTCTCGAAGCCAGTATACTTTCAATTGATTTTTGATTTTTCGTCAAGTCAGACACCACTAAAAGCCCCTCTCACCATACGGAGTTGTTTTGTTGTTCCTTGAAGAAATCTTGATTCCATTGCTTACGACTCTTTGCGATTTCTCATCTATGGTAGACAAAGGCGTCTGTTGAGATACACATTGATGTTCTCAGTTACATGGCCGACCTCCCCCTGTATTGCTCATTTGGTTGAGTCTTCCTAATCATTATTGAAGTTTGAGTTATGTCTAGACTCATCCACCTGAGAGGGTCATTCTTCGCGGCCGAATATGAGAATTGCCAAGTCTCACTCAAGCAGCCAAATCTCCTCCATTGCTTTTGTTGCCAGAATGAATGTCCCTACTTGCCTTCTGATTCATACTTGAATCCTTGATACTGGAGCCTCTAATCATATCTCTGGTAATAAAGACCTTTTTTCTTCTATTACCTTTCGTCTCCTTTACCCACTATTACCTTAGTTAATGGTTCTCGACCATAGCTAAGGCATTAATCGGCTTGTCCCTCATACTTATGTACTTTATGTTCCTAATTTTCTTTTTAATCTTATTTCCATGAGTAAATTAACTCGTGACCTTCATTGTGTACTTACTTTTCCACAACTCGTAACCTTGCGGGGCCCAGAAATACGGGAGAAGGCGTTGCATAGGACATGAGTCCACAGGCCTCTTTCACTGAGCACTCTTTGGTCCACTCTTGCACTTCGGGACAGCTCCTCTCCTCCTCCATAGTCGTCTCAGTCATCCAAGTTTCTCCAAGTTTCGGAAGTTGGCTCCTCATTTTCTGGTTATCTTCGGCTTGAGTGTAGTGCTAATAAACCGAAAACATACTCGTGTCTCGTTCTAAGCGTTTAGATCCTCGAACAAAATCTATGTTTGAGCTTGTCCTTACTGATGTTTGAGGTCTTTCTAGGTCTGCGTCTACTTTAGGATTTCGTTACTTTGTTACTTTTATAGACGAATATTTTTTATGTACTTGGATTGTACAATGGCTTCGGTGAGTTATTTTCTATCTTTCAAAAATTTCATGTTTGAAGTCATGCTCAATTCAATACTTCCTTCTTGTTTGAAGTGATAATGCAAAGGAGTTCCTCAACGTTTTTGGGGGGATGCTAGCTTAGTTGCATGTTATTTGATTAATCGTATGTCATCCTCTGTTTTGCATGATCAGATCCCTCATTCTGTCTTACTACCTAATCAACCTTTCTTTGCCTCCTCATTATCTTTGGTTGTATCACATTCATATTCTCACTCCGAGGCAAGACAGACTCTTGGTGAAGAAGCCACGAGTGTGCCTTCTTGGAGTTATTCTCACCTTGGAGGGGTTATCGTTTGTTATTTTCGGAGCATTAATCGCTACTTTGTACCGCTAATATGCCTTCTTTGAGGATTCCTCCTTCTTCTATGGTTGCTATGCGCTCATGGCCCCTTTTTCAGTTGGATATCAAGAATGTCTTCCTTCATGATGATCTCGTCGAGGAGGTTTATATGGAACAACCTCCTGGTTTTGTTTGCTCAGGGGAAGTCTAGTTTGGTATGCAAATTACGGCGTTCCTTATATGAGTGCAGAAGCTTGATGCTCTGTTTGGTTTAGTCAGTTGCTAGGTGGTTGCATTTGGCATGATTAGCACAGCAGACCGTGCATTTTTGCATCATACCTCTATTGGACATTGTATTTCTTGATTGTTTATGTGGATGAGGAGGTATCATTATAAGTGACGATATGGTATCCAGAAACTCAAACAACACCTCTTCATCCACTTTCAGACAAAAGACTTAGGGAAACTCAAGTATTTTCTAGGCATTGAGCTAGCTCAGTCTAATTCTAGAGTGGTTATTTCTCAAAGGAAGTATACCTTTGATATTGGCAGACACTGGTATGTTGAAACATGGCTTTGTAGACACTCCTATGGATCGAGAATGTCAAACTTGTACGGTCGAGGAGCACACGAGATCCAAGTCTCGATGACTTAGGTAAGGCAGACTACTTGACGTTTCTTTTTTCTTGAGTGTAGTTAGTTGGATTCTGATATCTTGTGATAGCCATTTGGATATTGGGTTCAGTGACTACAGTATGTTAAAGTGCACTTAGGAGTCAAGGGGTGTTGTATGAGAATAGAGTCATACCCGGTGTTGTCTACGTGTCTGCGGTGGCGGGCTCTGCGGATGGAGGCGTTCTACATCAGTATTGTGTGTGTTCGTTGGAAGAGTAAAAACAAGATGTGGTGGATCTAGTGTTGAAGCCAGAATTATCGAGTTTGTCAGCCTTAGCAACATGTGAACTCATATGATTGGAAGCATCTCCTCCGAAGCTAAAATTTGGAAGGATGAACATATAAAACTTATAATGATGTCAAGCCCCTCACATATTTCATCTAACAGTTTCCATGAGGACCAAGCATTGAAGTGGGGTTGCCACTTTATCGGAGAGAAGATTGCATCGGGATGTATGACTACTAGTTTTGTCATGATAATGACCAACTGTGGATATCTTAACTAAGTCCTCTTAGGGTCCTAGAATAGAGTATATATGTGACAAGCTTGGTGCTTTTGGTCTATATGTCACCTTGAGAGAAAGGGAGTGTTAGGTTTAGTCTCCTAATCTATTTAGGATTTTTTCTTCTCTCTATAATCTCCTAATTGGACTCTAACTATTACCTTTTTGCCTTAACACTAGAAGTATAAATATGTATGTTTCTCCTTTGTAAATTAAT